>JANVCQ010000006.1:26233881-26256906 GCA_025531925.1 Erythroxylum plowmanianum | reverse complement strand
CATTTAGAAATGAGAAATAGTATCTGGTATTGTATGATAGATAAAGGTTCACTACATTTGTATATGTGGTTGTATCCTTGAACATGATATCCATATTTTTCTGAAGTAATAGATCCTCAAATGTGATATAAATGTGAATACATTATCATGGACTGATTAAGAAAAGCAGTGATATCAATATGAATGATGAGACCTAAAGTGTGCAAGTCAAGTTGAAAGAAAATGAAATTTTCTATGGCCTGGAGAGGTCAAACTTGGACTTGAAATGAATGTCGGTTAAATGTGATAAAAGTTATAATTTAGCATAAGGATATGTCTGTGAAATAGAGATCTGAATTTTAGGATGATTATGTATCTATAATTTCGAATTGATTGCGAAAATATGTACATATGATGATATATGGTAGTTGGAAGGAGAGATGATGATAACAATATATGAAAAAGTTGTTGAGGTCAGGTTGATTTGCCATTGTGAGTGCACATCTGATAGCGGGATCACCATCACAAGTGAGAATATTGAGCATATATGTATTATATGTGTGGAGATAATATAAGAAGCAATCTAGGACTATTTGAATATTGATTGATCATAGTTCCTATAGTTCAAAGTCTAAGATGAGTTAGAGTAAGACATGAAAATGCTTATAGTGATCAATTGGGAATGAATTGAGATTGTTAATGATGTTACTATATATATGATGAATTCGGGGAGAAAGAAGAAGGATACGATCATGGTATAATCCCCATGATCGAGGACAGGCACAAAAGGAGAAGTGTTGTCTAGAATTGAATGAGATTAAAGCATCCTTAGCATAAGCTACTAATTTGGTGAATTGTCATAAATACATCTCTAGATAAGATGTAATGATTTTAGTGATATATACCAAGATATTAGAGTAAAGGAAATTGTTTAATGCCTCACTGAGCCTTATTACAAGGGATGTCCTGATCATGTAGGTTATGGCATAAATTGATCTTATTGAGATATCATGAATAGCTGAGATTGATCTTTTTGTGGTACTAAGAATGACTGATAAGTGATCATGGAAAATAGTTGATTGATAAGGATTTCATGAACAATATCGATGATTGTAGCAAGAAATCTTCTTTCAAAGAAGAATCTCCCTGAATTAGGTTGAGTTGATCGGATGATTCAAATTAAGAATGTTCAGTGAAGTAACAAATCATAAACGAATATATAATGATTCAAAAGTAAACATTGGAGGTAGAATATGCTACTGAGAGTGTATACATTTGTTTAATGTAAGGTATCCAACTAAGTAAGTGGATTTTTGAATTCGAGGTGACACTACTGCTAAGGTGAGGAGAACTTAGGTCCATGCTATAGTCTGTGTAAATATATTAGGGAGATAAAAATTATATCTAATGAATGTGCTACCAACATAGAAAGTGAAGGGTTCAAATAGATTGAAATGTGTGGAGAAACTAATATGAATTACTAGGCATTAAAATGAATCCATGTGAAAATCAAATGAATTGAGAAAATCATTCGAGAAAAGAAGTCAATTAGGAGACATAAAATAACATGTGATACTATTACCTCATTTAAGGAATTAGTTACTTAAGAAATTACAAAAACTGATCATGGGCACAAGGGAATTTAGGTTATATCTGTTGGAGTTAACTATGCCTCCGACAGTATTATGGTATTAAAGATTAAAGTGTTCTAAGAAAAATTATATCAATTAGTGATTAATGTAAGAAGAATTTTGAGGAATTATAACATCAATATTAATTATATCGTCTGAATTGGGAGATTTTATAGTATATGATGGAGTTTGTATAAGAGATTAGGATAAAGTCCAATGCAGAATAATAAAGTAATTTCATAGACATGGGGACAAATAAATATTAAAGTCTCATGAGTTGATTAGTATATATAGATTGAAGCTTTCTACAATGGTGATTGCTTGAAAGTTTGGGGACATCATATATACAAAAACATTTTGGAATTTATAGAGATCATTAAAGTTGGAGGTCATATGGAGTTGAAAGAACAAAAAGTAAGATTGGGACAATGAATGGAGTTACTTGAAGATTTTGATTGTGTAAATAGGTGACTCCTAATAAAACTGGCCTTGTAATTTGATGTATTGAACCGTAAAATTCAAGAACGAAATAGCACAAATTTAGATATTGTGGTTACCAAACCAAGTGCAATAAAGAGCATAGAATGTCGAATTAAATTTTGGGCAAATCGAAGTATTATTAGCTATTGATGTTTAAGATCAATTTTACATGAAATAATTGACAAAGCCCATAATTGAGGATTCAGCAATAGTGAATCTTAATAAGGAATTGAGGATGAATCTAAATTTTGAGTTCGAGTAGGAAAAATGTTACCTTGTGATTGAAATGAGAAGGGTGTGTACCCGATAAAGATGAGTGAGCAAAAATGTTATTAGAGAAAGCGTAAGTAACTGAATGTCTCAATTTCCAACAGACCTAACTGTTGGAATATCGAGGTTATGGAATATCGTGAGATGGACATAAGAGTTTAGCCTATTAACATTAAAGAGATGTAAAATGGAAAACGAAAGATGGAATACTTTGAAGAGTATCACCTCGCTAAGGTGTACTTATATAGGGATAAAGGTTTGAACAGATAAGGAAAAAGGATAAACTAAGCTCGAATTGTATTAGTTCATATAAAGTTATTCAGAGCATAGGACCCATAACTTGTGAGATGTATTATCAAAAAAAATTGTGAGTAATCTAAAATATATTAATGAAATAATTAAAATCGTGTGATATCTAAACAAGCGATTGAGAGACTTATTGAATCTATCAACTATAATCTTTTGGAAGAAAGTATTCGAGTGGTGAAGTTATATGGGAAATGGAGGATCGTATGAGGAAATAATACCCCTGCCTTGTTGATCAATCAGATATTCATTTCAAGGACGAAATTTCTTTTAAGGAGGGGAGAGTTGTAACATCCCATTACCTGCGGGGAGGTTAGAATAGTAAATATGAGTGATTAATGATGTATTTCATTACATGGATGCATGAAAAATAAAGGTATTTGTGACCAGAGTAGCCAACGTGAAAAGAGCTTTAAGCTCAGTTATGCACATCAGAGCCTCAGGCTTAGCTTTTAATGAGCCTAATATCTCCAACAGATACGGGACAGTTGTCAATGATCCCGATATCTACATTAGATAGGGGACAGTTATAGGCACTCAATCACAACAAAGAAATAAATGAAAGTAAGTCTCACATGCATTGCATACAAAAATTGATATGTATGTTCCAAATGAACAAAATGAACTGCGTGACTGCTCTAAATGTGAATTGTGAAATAAGTGATCAAAATGATTTGTGATGCTATTTGATTATGATTGAAATGATGTGAATTATGTGTTATGTGACTGGATGAGCCATCGAGGATGGTCACTCACTTAGTTCACAAAACTCACCCAAAATTTGCAAATATTTTTTAGGCTTAGAAGAGTACCTCGCTAGGTAAACGAGAGTATAGCTACTGCACACAAGTGAAAGATAAAGGTTAGGATCAGTTCGTGCCTGCATTTGTATTTCTTTATTTTTGTATCAAATTAAGTCTTCTACAATTGTTGTAATTCGTGTATCTGAGTATTTCTGTTTGTAATAACTTTTCAAGTTGGAAAGGTTTGTAAATGACTTTGAAATGTAATGAAATTATTACTAAAAGTATTTTTGTATTTGAAATGGGCCCAACTTGATAATTGATTTCCGCATGATTGTGCTACAAAAAAATATTTGTAAGGAAATTTTACTGACTGACTGTGATATCATGTCACCCTCGCGGGGCATGTACTCGAATATCACTTAGGATGTCGAGTATATGTCTTACGGGAGTGGGATGCTATAAATTATCTCAAAGATAATGGGATAGTATCCTAGTGGACTCCACCTCACATGTCACAATATAATGGTTTGGCAGAAAGGAGAAACCGAACCTTATTGGACATGGTAAGGTCAATGATAGGCTTAGAAAATATGGTAAAATCCTTTTGTGGATACTCACTCGAACTACTATTTATGTGTTAAACAGAGTTCCTTTAAAGTCAGTTGATGTTACTCCTTATGAGATGTGGACTACGAAGAAATCCTACCTTTTTTAATTGAAAGTTTGGGATTGTCTGGCTTATGTGAAGCAGATTTACTTAGATAAGCTAGAAGCTAAATCTATAAGTGTTTGTTTGCAGGAAATCCTAAAGAAATGATAGGATATCAGTTTTACAATATTTTGGAACAAAAAGTGTTTATTTCAAAGCATGTTGCCTTTTTAGAGAAAGAGTTTCTTTTAAAAGAAGACAGTGGGAGTAAAATTGAACTTATAGAAGTTCAAGATGCTCAAACAGATGCAGATCAACTGCCTGAACCCGAAATCGTTGTTCGTAATGATGAAACAATGGTTCAACCTTCTGACATAAGAAGTTTGTAGGTCAAGTAGGATACGTCATGTTCCAGAGAGATATGGGTTTTTTGTAAGTGAATATAATGGTATATTACTCATAGAAGATGATGGGCCTACTACATATATAGAAGTTCTGAAGAGTTCAAAATTTGACAAATGGCTTCAAGCCATGAAATTCGAAATAGATTTCATGTATGAAAACCAAGTATGGACTTTGGTTGAACCATCAAGAGGGATAAAACCCATAGGGTGCAAATGGGTTTTCAAAAAGAAAACCAATATGGAGGGTAATGTAGTTACCTATAAAGCTAGACTTGTAGCTAAAGGTTATTGTCTAAAACAAAGAGTTGACTATAATGAAACATTTAGCCTAGTAGCCATGCTTAAATCCATTGGGATAATCCTGACCATTGCTGCTCATTATGGTTATAAGATATGAAAAATAGATGTGAAAACAACTTTCCATAATGAAAACTTAATCGAGGATGTGTACATGACATAACCCGATGGTTTTATATCCAAAGATGGTGAAAATGTATGCAAGCTTTAAAAATCTATTTATGGATTGAAGCAAGCATCCAAGAGTTAGAATATTTGATTTGATGAGACAATCAATTAGTTTGGTTTCTAACAAAATCCGAATGAACCTTGTGTGTATAGGAAGGTTAGTGGGAGTGCAATCGTATTCCTTGTGTTGTATATAGATGACACACTACTAATAGGAAGTGATGTCTTAGCTTTACAATCAGTCAAGATTTGTTTGTCCAAGAATTTCTCCATGAAAGACCTTGGAGAAGCAACTTATATTTTGGGGATTAGAATCTATAGGGATAGATCTAAGAAGTTGTTTGGTCTTTCTTAGTCTACATATATAGAAAAAATGCTAAAGAGGTCTAACATGGCGCAGTCCAAGAGAGGTTATCTTTCCATGATGCATACGATTACACTCTCGAAATTTGTGTCGACAAACACAAGATAAAAGGACTCGCATGAATTTGATCTCTTATTCTTTGGCTATAGGACCAATCATATATGCTATGATATGCATGAGACCCGATGTATCATATGCTCTAAGTGTTATGAGCAGATACCAGTCAGATCCTGGTGAGGGTCATTGGGTGTTGTTAAGAATATCCTTAAGTACTTGAGAAAAACTAAGGATGTATTCTTCGTATATGGATAATGAGATCTTGTTGTGAGCGGGTATATAGATGCCAGTTTCCAATCCTACAAGGATGACTCAAAATCCCAGTCAGGACATATTTTCATACTGAATAGTGGAGCGGTCAGTTGGAAGAGTTCCAAACAATAGACAATTATAGATTCAACAACTGAAGCAGAGTACATTGTCGCTTCAGAAGCAACAAAGGAAGTACTTTAATTTAAGAAGTTCATCTTGGAGCTTATAGTGGTTTCTAGCATTGTTGACCTAGTATAGTTATATTGTGACAATAATGGTGCCATAATGCAAGTAAAGGAACCAAGGTCTCATCAGAAATCTAAACATCTACTCAGGCAATATCATTTGATTAGAGAAATCACTGGTAGAAATGATGTCAACTTAGAGAAAGTTGCCACTGATCAAAGTATTGTTGATCCTTTAATTAAGACGATTCCTAAAAGAGATATGATTCTTATGTACTTACCTATGGTATTAGATACAAATGTGATTGGCTTTAGTGCAAGTGGGAGGTCTGAAGGGAATCACATTTAGCACTTATTGTAAAAAATCTTTATGATTAATAAAAGACATTTTCATTAATTTTGATGTTCATGTTTTTTATGAATTGATAATGATCATAAATTGAATTAATGAAGTCCTTAATACATTACATAACATGAAGAAAATTATGATGAGATTATGATAATGAGATTCCTATCATGTGCAATTATGTTAGTATCTAAATTATCTATAGTCATAGGATTAATGAGATGAGGCATTATTAATCCGGACAAACTGGCACATGTTATACTCCTTGATTGGATCAAGCAGTGGATCCCATAAGCTGTAAGCATGGGTTGTTTAGAGTTAACATGTAGATATTTACTAAGAGTAGTAAGTACATTGGATGACCTACCATGAGATAATCATATAGATAATCTTTCTAATATTAATGATAATTCTTCTAATGTTATAAGCATCATTAGAACTTTCTTCTATGCCTATTAAATACAAAAAGAAATCCATTGTGAGCATTAATAAAGAATCTTGATTAGAGAAAGAGTTACTAGAGGAGTCTTTGAGTTCTGTAATTATATTCCTATTTGTCCTTACAAGTAAGGAAGTATGGAAGAATTTAGTGTCAAAGTCACCACCTCTTAACCAATTTAGGCGAGCCTTCTGTTTCAAGATAGAATCATGTAAATTAAGAGCCTCCTAATGGTCCTTTACTCAAATAGAATCAATCTACTTCAATTGGTTGTTATGAGGGAAACTATAACAAGCATTTTGAGCCTCTCTTAGAAGTTGGTGAGTGAGCTTTACATGGCAGGAATTTGCATTAGAGAAACCTTTGATTGCTTGCTTATCCCTTCTTAGTTTTTGTATGAGTTGATAAGATTTGAAACCTGTCACATTGTGGTTCCAGAGCTTTCCACAAGCTGCATGAAACCTTACTGATAAGAGAGCCCATTAAAGAATTTAAAAGATGCACTTGTACTATTTAGAGAGATTAAAAAGTCAAGAGCAAATTGGTAATAGTATCAAGAATGGATTAGACATAAAACATATGACACAAAATCCAAAGATGTGTAGAAATATAATTTGTTTTTGGAAATTATAGAAATATAATTCCATTATCCTCAAACATATGTGGAAATAGAACGTCTTCTCACATAATAAAAAAATCTCGTTACCTGTACTAACTGATCACATAAATTATGTATTTTGGTTTTGTTTAATTTCTTCTTATATTCATTTGCATGATAATATCCATTAAAAATTATTTGATAAACATTAACAAAGAGTTACTATTAAAATTATTAAATTTAATTATGCCTAACTACGTTTACATAAACTAAAACTATTATTCACCATGATTAATTAATGGCATTTTTATTATTCATAACTTTTATCTTAAGATATTAGTAATTTACAAAAGCTACTATTGATATTACTAAATTTAGTTACACAAAACTAAAATCTTAAATTTTTATTTTTATATGCAAATCATATTAGTAAAGTCGTGAACTTTATATCTTACTAATATGATACTATTTAAGAATTTTAACATGACTGCTCTAATATAGACATGTTTTATACTTTTTTTTAAAAACTTAAAAAGTTCAATCCAAAAGAATGTGAATGCACTAGCCAAACTAAGATGCATATAAGGTATAGAACTAACTAAGGCCTTTACGTATAACTTTAAGAAAAGCAATATACATAAATTTTAATTGGGAAGTTGTAAAATTTTCATATGATCTTTTAACCTTGTTAGGAAAGGGACCATTTCAAGGTCAATAAGGAATTAAAGAAGGAGTGAAGCTTGTTTATGAGAATTGACTCTCTAACCCTTTAAAATATATATTACATAAGTTGATCACTAGACTTTTTGTTGCCTTTGAAGATTATGAAATTCCTTTCAGACAATATTATATACATAGTATTTTCATAAGCCAAGATATTGATGTTTTTTATCTATCTAAAGCATATATCATTTGCTACAGCTTATGAAAGATCTCAACATAAACATGGATGTTATAAGGCTCCTGAATTACATACTATATTTTGACAAACATTTGAAGAAAATATGTTGAATATATTCTTGCTCTTTCCTACATGACAACACATTTGGGAAGTATTAAGGAACCTTTACTTATTTAAGATCCCTAATCTTTGTATATAGACAATCCATAGTAGAAATGAGAAATTTTCTAGTAGTTTTTTAACCAAACTATCTCATACTAATTAATTCTACATATGTTAGGGATTATGAACTTCTTGCATAAAGCATTTGTATATTTTTCTAAGGAATCCTTCAACCAGACATAACGAGTTTCCCTTAAAAGATTGAGAGAGCAACCAGGTATTAAATTTTCAAATAAAGAAGCATTACACGTCCAATTGCTTCCATCTATAAGATTTTTGACTTTTGAAGATTCAAGAAACATCCTTCTGAGTGTGAAGAAATGAAAGGAACCTTTCTTACTCTAATTATCATATCATAAATATGTATTTTTACCATAATTAATATTACAATCAAAGCACATTTGAAGTGACTTCCTTAACCTAAGCAATTGCCTTATGAACTAAGAATTTGATGTTGAGCTTCTCATTTCCTAAAAAGCTTTTAACTTTTAGGAAAAGGTATGAAGCCATTGGACCATTAGAGCATATTTGCTAGTTAGAATTCATATTGTACCTATTAGAAGAGATATGTTGGATTTGCCTATAGAAATGATACACTCTCTATAAATAAATTTTGGTTTGCATACATCTAACCATTTGACTTTGGCATAATATTCTTTATTTGATTCACTTAATTAAAGAAAGCATCTCATCATCTTTTGAATGGCCTTGATAATCTCTTTTGATAGGAAAATATGAGAGGACCAATATGTATGGAGAAATTTTGAAATGAAATTAATCAACTGGATTCAACTAACAAAAGATAAGGTTTTATTATTGATCCTCTTTTGAATTTTCTCCAACGGTGAAATGCAATAGCTAAAGTTTAATCTTCTTGTGGTGATTGGCATTCCTAGGTAGAAAAAAGCTAGATCTTTGAGTTCAATGCTTGTGTTTAAAACTAATCAAGGAGTTATAACTTTAGCACTAATAACTACTAGCATATAACATTTCTTATGGTTGATAGAGAGGCCTAAAAAAACTTAAAATGTGTTTAGTGTAAATATTAACAAACTTACTAATATATCCTCAACTTTGGGGAAGTCATCTACAAATACTAGGATGAAGATTCCTATATATTTAGAGTGAAACTTGAAACTCTTATCATGCTTAATATACATTTCAATCAATCTTGTGAGAAAATCCATTTATAGAATGAAGAGGCAAGGAGATAAGAGGTCTCCTTGCTTTAACTCTTTCCCTCTTTTAAACAATTTAGTAGGCACTCTGTTGATTAGAACTCTAAAGAAAGTAGTATTAATATATTAGTTTATCAAATTAATGAATTACATAGAATTTAAAAACTTCAAATAGGTGCAAAATATATCTTCAATGTATTGAATAAAAGGCTTTGTAAAAGTACACTTTAACAACAAAATTTCTATTAAAATGTTTCTTTTTATAGCCTTTAAATAGTTCTTAGGTAAGAAGAACATTATCTCTAATCAATCTTCATAACATAAAAGCATTTTGAGAGCCTTTAATTAGTGGCTTCAACACCAATTGAAGCCTTGAAGCAAATCATTTTGTAAATTATGTTGCAATAAGAGGTTGGTCTAAAATCTTGAGGGAGATAGGATTCTAGACTTTAAAGACTAGGCAAATATAGGTTTTGTTGATTTCTTTTAACATCATTCAATTAATAAAGAATTCTAAGACTTCCTTGATGATTAGATCTTTGATGTAAGGCTAGGATTTTTGAAAAAATAAGCCATTCAAACCATTAGGTCTAGGAGATTTACTTAGATGGAGTTCAAAGACTACTCTTTCCATATCATTAGGGGTAAAGAGCTAGATTAAACTTTAGCATCCTCTTCAAAGATATGATCATATATAAAGGACTTGAGTAGTAGGAAAATACAGATTTGGGGCCTATAGAACTCAAGGAACTTTGAAAATAATTATAACCTTCCTACTTCAATTCCTTTTGAATTTATGAAACACTACCATGCTCTCTTAAATGGGATGTGATGCAATTGATGTTTCACCTATAATCTATTGATTTATTGAAGAATGAGGCATTTATGTTCCCCTCTTTCATCCATTAAAACGAGGCTTTTTCTTAACTAATGAGTGACGTATATCAAGGGCTTATGAAACCTCTAGTAGAGCTTCCTTTTCCACCTTTTTATAATGATAGATCTCCAAGTTAGAGATACATATCAGCTTTAATTGCCTTTAACTTATTGGCAACAAATAATATTGGGTGTTGAGTGTTGAAACCCTATTATTGATTGAGTTCTTTAAGCTCATGCTTATCCTTTTTTAGCTTCCTTATACAAATGAAGGTGTATTTCCTTATAATTTTATAACTAAGACCATTGGTAAGAGACTCTTCAAATCCTTCTAATTTAGTAAGATAATTATTAAATAAAAGGGAGTTTTGCTAGATATGAGTGAGGTGAAATCTTGTTTATGAATAGGGTTGTGAAACAAGTATAGTTTTGGAGAACCTGACAAAACTATTAGGAAATTTTAGCAACCAAATATAAGAACTCTACCTATCTCTTTCTTAATGTACCATTTACCATCTTGTTTTTCCCTCTAAGTGTAGTAATTCCCATCAAATATAAGATTCGTTACTTCTATATCTTTACACACTCAGTGAAATATGCATTGAAGTAGTACAAACATATGTTGCCTTCTGCTTTGGAGTAATTTATAGTGCTATTGAAGTCTTTTAGATTAATCTATTGTGCATTGATTAATTGGTAGATTCTTGTTAGCATATTCTATAGCTCTATCCTTTGGAAGGCCTAGTTAGTACCATACATAAAGGAAATCGCACAGTTAATCTAATTGGGGAGTAAACTAATATATAAGTGTATAATTTGATTTAAGATTTCTTTTAAGGTAACTCCAATTTTATTAGGATCAATTGCAAGGACATTTCAACCATAATGATGAGATTGATGATTAGTGGCAATGCACCAATTTTTAGCCAAGAATTTAAGATTTTTTTTGTTTTCTTCCTTAATTTTGGTTTCCAATAAATCTATAGGCATAGGTTTCATGTACTTTAACTAATTTTGAAGCATAATTGGTTCATAGAACAGTTAATACTTTTTAGCTTTCATGATAAGAAAGACATTCTATCAGTAAAGGCTCTTAGAGCCTTTATCCTTCCTTGCACTTCTTTGGGTTCTAGGTTTAAATTCAACACTCTCCTTTAAATCCTTTTTGACTTGTTGATCTTTATTTAGGGAGCAACTTTGTGATTTAGTACCAACACTATTATACTCTTCAGTTGACTTAGATGCTTCCAACATAAATGGGTCCCTCTAGATTACCTAGGTGCTTTATCAAAATTTGAAATTGAATCATTAGAAATAGCTAAATTTTGTATAATTGGCTTAATACTTTTAAGATTTGAAGTTATATTAGAATGCATCTCAATAGTTATAGAAAATAAAGATTCATATCCTTTAAGATGAGATTAATCATTAATTTGCTTCTTTAGGTAGGGAATAACTTTATCCTTTTCCATTATTGATTCTTTTTTTAATGAAATCTACCTTTTAACTCAGGAGCTGGATGTAGTCATTTTTTAAAAAGAGTTTGCCTATTGGTCTCCATACTTTTCCTTTTTTTGCTAGGAAAGCTTGATGCAAGACTCTCACGGTATCTTTATATAAAGTCATTAGCTTTAAGTCTGAGTAGGTGAATCTCATCCTGTAGTTCCTTACTTAGCTCTACCACTACGAAAAGTTGGATATAACCTATTCTTTTAAATAATTTTATTCTTTTCATCCATGGCAATTTGGGAGCTAATGTAACTAGCTTAGCAACTTATCCCTTTGGTGGACCTAAAGGTATGTTGTGAATATTTATCCAGAAGGGAACTTGCTTATTTATAATAGATTCAATCTTCATATTAGGCTTATAGAGCTAAAGATGGATGTGTCTACTTTGGAGAAACCTCTTATGCAACATCTCTAGATGTGAAATTAAAGAGGAACATATTGTCTTCTGAAAGTAAGGTTTGTTTCAATCATATATGCTTCCACTTATTTATTGCCCAAGTTTGATGATGAGGAAATCTAGTATGTTTCCAATGAAGTAGCTAATAAGAGTAATGTTACACTTGTTATCCCCCTCATTGAGCACTTCTAGAGGTGGCACTACAATCTCTAAAGCCCCTAACCCCTTCCTTGTTTAAAAGCGTAGCCTAATTGTTGAACTCTCTCCAACCACTTGCTTCTAGCTTAAGGTGGAATTGGTTATCTTACTAGTACTAGTTAGGAGAGGGGCATATCAGTTAATATTTGTAGCTAAAGAGAAGGTGGCTTAAGACTTCTAGGAGTAGACTAGGGAAGGGGAGCATTCCCTGAGAGATTCAATTAGGTTACAGTCTAAAGGAGATGAGTTAAAGGTTCCTAAGAGTAAAGGTGAAAATTTAACAGAACTGAGGTTGATTGTCGAGTTAAAAACATGTAAGGAATGGGATATGTTGCTAATAAGGGAAAATATTTCAAATTGTTGTAAAATATTTAAAAGGTTGTTACCATAAGTGGGAAAGGAGAATAGACAATAGTGCCCTCAGTAAGGCACACTTTACTTGGCAAAGAAAAAACTTTAGGTTGGAAGGGCACTTTAGAGAGAGAAAGGCACCAAATAAGGAAGAAGAATAGGGAGAATTTGAAACTGTAGAGGAAGGCAACAAGGTGCATCATAAAAGGCATAAGATGGGAAAAGGTTAGAAGAAAGCAAGAGCTTCTCTCTTTAAAGACATTGTAACTTTATATCCATATTTTAGTTGAATAAATATCTTAAAATTTTAATTGTATATTATAATTTCTTTTTATAATTGTTTTTAAACAATTATTTTATCTATTATAAAATTATACACACACACACACACACACACATTTATATATATGGCTAAGATTTTTTTAACAATATTTTTGAAAGATATAAAATTATCATTCTTTATTTGTAATTTAACTAAATCCAAAATTCACATTAGTCATGCCTAAACAAAAATTATACTTCCTATTTTTACATGCAAATAATATCTATAAAATTTTGAACTCTTTTCCCTCTAATATGAATAATGTCTAGTACGCTAAATATTATCATTATAAATTATATATTTCTTTAAAGAATTTGTAGAAACAGTCTTATTTGATATATGTAGTTCTTGGAATGGAAATATAAAAGTTATATTGTTAAAGAAAAATAAAAATTGCATTAGAAGTTTAATTTAACGAAATATTTTTATTTAATAAAAATTATATATTTCAATATAAACAATAAATTAATTTAATATCTTTATATAATTTAATACAAGATTAATTATTTTAAGATATGTTTTATAATTATTAATAAAGAACTAATAATAGTAAAATATAAATAAAAATGTACATTACATACAAATATTATAAAGTTTTATTAATAATAAATGTAATTATAGATGATATAATTAGATATTTTAAGACTTTATATGATATTTCAAAAAATTGGTGCAAAGTATGAACATAATTATAGTATATATCCAAAATAGAGTTTATTGGTGTTGAAAGACATTAAAAAAGGGTAAATTCAGTACTTATAAATCTAAAAAACCTTCTCACTTAAAAATTGATTTAAAAACTTAAGTGCAAATGTAACAATCATGCAAGTACAATAAATAAAGGAAAGTAAGGGAAAGAAAGTGCTAATGAATTTATAGCAGCTTGAGAAATACTTCTTATCTATGTTCACTTCTCAAACTCACTTGAAAATATTCAATATCTTCTTTTTATTATAAAGGTGAAGAAAAGCCTTGTATAACCTCTTTCTTTGCTCCAAATAAAGAAGAAATCCTTTATAATTTCTTTTAGAGGTGAAGAATAACTTTCAATACTTGATCAACTCACTTACATCTTCTAAGACATCCTTTAATTTTTACAACTTAGTTTTCTCTTTATTTGCTTACTTTATAACTCAATTTTCTCTTTATTTGCTTACTTTATGTCTTAATATCAATTACAATGAATGCTCTAGATCTTTTAAACTTAAAATCTCTCTTAAGCATATGTTTTTAAAATACCTAACTTTTTGAGGTTTTTTCAATTCAGTGTCCAAGCTTTTAAAATTTTGATTTAAATGACTAACCTTTTATAACATTAACAACACAATTTAAAACTTAGTTTCGTTAATTTTCTACGTGGAAACAAAAAAGGTTCGCTAGCTAAATTAGAAAAATATTAACAAAACTAAGTTTTGAATTGAGTTAAGTATTTTAGTCCACATGGATGATTAATTGATAATTAATTATTTTTCACGATGACACTTCCATATCATGGAAAAAATTTTATTATACAAATTAAAAAATACTAATAGAACTAGCATTTTGAACTTTGTTAAGGCTATAAAAGGTTAGTCACTTAATTGAAAAATTTAAAAGCTTAGGTACTAAATTGAAAAAATTCAAAAAGGTTGGGCACTTGAGATTATGTTATTCCTATTGTAATTTAAACAACTAAAAGGGGTCATTGTAAATAAAAATAATTATTATAATAGCTAGTTTTAGAAGCATAGATTGATTTAACTAATATAGTGACGATTTTGACCCTACAAACTTACGTATTTAATTTAATTTTCTTTAAAGGATACTGGTCGACTGATGTATATTGTTTATAGCCAAATCACCTAGAAAATTTATATTGGTCAACCAAACTTCTTAAAATTACATTTCTAGACTTTCAGGTTTGTCAAATTATCAACCCATTCATTTAATAAAAAATTAACTTAAACTCCTTTTAAAAAGTGTCCTAAGGAATGATTTAATGATGAGGATGCTTCTCTTTTTTTATAATCAAAATCTTAAGTTCTCTTGATGATTGAAAAGACATATGAATTACGAAAAAAATTAACATATTTATACATGGTAAGCCCTTAAAGCATTAAAATAACTAAATAAGTGGTACAAAAAAGATTACACTCATATTTATACACTTGTAATACCCTGAGTCTTAGTTAGTATTGGTTTTGTTTATTGAACAAGAGAGGTTTTGATCAATAATTTCATGATAACAAAATGTAAGTATAACTAATTAATTATATCTTTTTTATGAAATTAATTGGTTAGCAAATTGTAGCAATGCATAAATCAAGAGACATTTTATGAAGTTGTTAAGAAAAAGTTGAAGTTTGCATCATTCGAAGTGAAAATCAAAGTGAAGAATAAAGATGATCAAGACACATTAAATTTATAAATAATATGAAATGTTTATTTTACTTTCACTTGTTTTTTGATAATCTTAAATGTTTACTAAGCATAAACACATCATAGTTTTAAATAATCATATGAGTATTTTCATTTATCAACAGGGATTAAAGTTTTGATTTAAAGAAAAATCTTCTTTAACTATAAAACATTGCGTGTAGAACATCTTGAAAAAGTATTTAAGACAAATTTGTATTAAGAAAAATGAAGTTTGACCATTTGGAGTTGTCAGAATTATGATTTTGGAGGGAATGGTCAACCTATATGGAATAATCTTAAACCACTGTAGATTAAAGTTGCCAAAATTAGTGTACCAAGAGTTTATAATAATAATGGGTGACCAATATGATCCATTGGTTAACCAGTACTCAACAATTAGTGAATTTTATACATTCTACACTAGTCGACTAGTGTCCTATATCTAGTCGTTACAACGACTAATTTTTTGGACCCTATAAATATATGTTTTTACGTTGATTCTTGCATTAGAAAGTATTAAAATGTTTTTATACACATATTTCTAAGGTTTTTCAAGCATTTAAGCATTCATTGACTCCTTTTTAGTGAGTGAGGCATTTATCTTTATCAAAGTGATTAAATAACATATTTTGAATTGTAAATTTTTTATGAATGAGCGTTACTCTTCACCGTAAAGAAAGATAGTAAGAAGAGTTGATCTTTACTCATAAAAAAGCAAGATTATTATAAGAAAGTTTCTCATTGCATTGTTGAAAGAAAAGGCTTAGTGAAAATTCTAAGAAATGATTTGGAAAGTGGACGTAGACACATGGATTGTTTGTCGAACCACTATAAAGTGGTTTTTCCTTCTCTTTTCTTAAACTTTTTTAATTACTTTATAATTGTTTGATTGATTTATGTTGAATTATTTATTTATATCATCATGTATTGATACTTGTCAAATTAAATCCATTAGTTAGAATTTTTTTTAAAAAATTCACCACCATCTTTTTACCCCCTCTTAGGTGTCATTAGGGACTAGCAAGTGGTATCAAAATAGATCTATTATATTAACATTTCAAATGAAATCCTAAAGTAAAGATCATAATGGCATACTTTGGAGTATCATCATTATCACCTAACTAAGGGGGACTAAACATTAGTTGAATCCCTTACTTTAATGGTAATGACTCTCTTTATTAGAAAATTAGGATTAATTTATTTTTGATGGTTGAAAGCATTCACTTATAAGAAATAGTCTTAATTGGACCTCTTACTCCTATAACAATTGTAGGTAATAAAAAGGTACCTTAAAGGAAGAATGAGATCCTCAAGATAAGAATTATTTTTTGAATAGTAAAATCATTATATTTTTTTTTCTTACTAGGTAAGAATGAATTCAATAGGGTATCCATGTGTAAACATGCTCATAAAAATTGGCTTACATTTAGAGTCACATATAAAGGTACTAATCAAGTTAAAGAAAGTAAAATAAGCATGCTAATTCATCAATATGAATTAATCCAGATGAAACATAATGAAAACATACACTATATGTATGCAAGATTTATTGATATTATTAATGCTCTTAAAGATCTTGAAAAGAGATACTAATGTTGAAATTATAGGAAAGTTGCTTAGGTCACTTTCGAAGGCTTGAGATAGTGGTGGCTATACACGAAACTAAGGATCTAATAAACTACCGTTAAAGGAGCTTATTGGATCTCTCATCATATACAAAATAAGGATATAATAGACATAAGACGAGACAATGCTTCCAAAGAAAAATAAATTATCAATTAAACCCTCAAAGGAAAAACATCAACAAGCGAAATTAATGAGGAAGATTTTGGCCTTATCATTAGAAAGTTCAAGAAGTTCTTAAAAAGAGAAAATTTCGAAAATAAAGGACCCAAGGAAGTTTTGAATTAAAATACAAATCTTCTAACATTATTTGTTTTAAATGTAGAAAACCTAGCCTTATAAAATCATAATATCCCCTACTTAATGACAATGATAAATATGAATGAAACCAAAGAAGGAGAAAAGAGATAAAAATAAGAGGAAAGTGTTTAAAGCCTCAACTTGGGATAATATAAGAGATTTTGAAATAATCATTTGGAAGGAGAGTTAGTAAACACGTGGTTTATGACTAAAGATGACGATGAAGTAGTCTATAACTCTAGTTCTTATAATAGTGATAGTAATTTGACATATAATGAACTAGTGGAAAGTTTAGAAATCATAAGTATCAAAAAGGAGAAGTTATCTTCCAAACTTAAAAAGTTCCAAAAGTATTTAGGTTCATGCATAGACGAAAGTGAAAAGATGAAGATTAAATTGCATAGCCTCCAAGCATTTAATAATGTGGTTATTAATGACAATAATACATTAGATGCATTAAAACATGAAAATGAGACATTAAAAAAATGAGGTTAGTGCTCTCAAAGATTCATTATCCAAATTCACTATGGGAAGTAAGAAACATGAAAACATATTATAAGTTCAAAAGAGTGTAAATAATAGACATGGAATTAGATACAACTATGGATGAATCCAATGCCAAAACTGCATTTGTTAAGGAAAAAATCTATATAATGAAGAACCCTTGCCTAAAATAGCAATTGGACATTATGCATCCAATTCTATGCAAACACATATATCATATGCATATACTATAACTTCTAAACCATACCTTAAAAGCAAATCCTGTGCTTTCATATATGTATTTTGATAGAGATTAAGCATCCTAAGTGGCTTTGAATAAGGCAGAAGGAATAAGATGTGTTAAAGAGCTTAGACAACAAGAATAAATACTTAAGCAAGCTCAACAAAGTGTTAATAGCACAAAAGATCCATTGGAGAATCTTGGAGGACCACTGACATGTTTGTGGGCTAAATGTGCTAAAGAGGAACTCAACAAGCTAATGGTGGATTTATATATAAAGGAAGAAGTTAGAACACTTGAAAACATGTCAACTAAGTGTATAATGATGATTCAAGGCTTAGAGCAATGTGTTGGACTTGTTAAAGAAGGCTAACTATTATGTGCCACTAGAAATAACTTATTTGTTACAATTAAGCTGTTTTGAGCATCTTTGGGCCATATGTTGTAATATATTTGAGCTACTTAGATTATGCTTTAGACATCTTAATTAAGTTATTTGGACTTAACTAAATGGCTTCCAACCTTAGATAAGCCTTTTGGTTTATTTTATGCCTAAACAACCCATTTTAAGCTTATTTATTAGGAGTTTGTTTTTTGGACCAAAATCCACATCTTGTCCTTCAGTTATTTGGACCAAAATCCACATCTTGTCCTTCAGTTATTTGGACCAAAATCCACATCTTATCCTTATGGGATTCAATCTAAGGAATCAGTTTTAATACATACACACTATAACTTTTTTTGTAATTATATTTGATTGATTTTCAGAATCAATAATCATATTGAGTTTTCTTTGCATTCATTAGATAAATCATTTCTAATGTTCTTTAAAGACTTGACTTTCATTTAAACAAGGACTTGTAAAGATCAAAAATCCATTTTCATCACCCCTAATCCCTTTTTAATTATATGGATGTGGTAGAAATACCTTTTGAGATGTTAATTCAATCTTGGATCTTGAATTCATGATTTGTGCTTTATCTAATTTAAGGTAAAGAAAATACAATTTTTGGTAGTAGAGCTTTCTTCTATTGTTAATTTTTTTCTTAACTTATGTCTTTACCTTTTGTTCAAGTCATTTTCATTATGTTCTTTAAGTTCTTAAGTCTTCTTAATTCCTTTCTTAGAATTTTGAATATGTTTTCTTGGAGTCTTGATCATTTCTTGAATTTATTTTGAGTTTGTTCATCTTTTTTGCTTTCTGTCTGAATTTTAAATTTTGTGTTGGATAGAACCAGTCTTAATCATCTTGATATTGGTCGATTCCAATCAGTGTATGTACAAAAGAATTAAGTTTGGCTTGACCTTTTGAATCTCATATTGAATCTTTGAATTCAACTAAGTACTCTAATTGAATCTTGGAATTCTTTCTTTGAATCTTGTTTCTTGATTCTATTTTCTTATTTTAAAAAAGAAACGAAAAGAAAAGTAGAAGAAAAGAAAAGAAAATGTCAAAAATAAAAAACAAGAAAGAAGGATAAAAAGAAAATCAACTTCGATTAAAGTCCTTTCTTGAATAGTTATCTATGTGTTATCCATCTGAAAGCTACAAAGATTAGAAAAGCCAAACTTGGGTGGTTAGGGAGTTACAACAAACTAGCTCCAAATTTGTCCAAAACTTATCAAAACATGTGAATTACTACTTTCTCTTCTTAATTCTAGCGTTAAACAAATAGCAAGCTTGGAGTTTAAAACTATAATTTCTAGATTCTAAAGAAAAGGATCTGGGGCTTAAAACTTTAAGAGAAGCTAAGGCTTTTTTTAAAAAAAGAAATCGATTCTTTACATTTAAATACATTGCAAGAGCATAGAAAATCTTAATTATTGGATGAATTCAATTATGATTTGTCAAGGCAAATTGGTGGGTTCCTGGAATCTCCAAACATTCATCTTATATGTTCCATATTCTCTGGCCTCTTAGTTTTGCCTTCCTTGTTTTCCTTATATCAAATTATTTATTTGGCGTAGTAATTGAAATGGGACATATTTGAACTTATTCTTCTTGAAAGAAAATTTTAGTCTGTAAAGAACTCTTATAATAATGATATTAGGAGGTGATTTATGAGTGATTCAAAAAGCAAACATATGAGGAAGAGATTGGATTCTTACTAACATTTTCTTGTAAGCTCTAAATCATATCTAATATTAGAAATTTATCTTTTTAAATTAAATTAAAAGAGGTGTTCAAAGTTTGAGAAGAAAGTAATCCTTTAGTGATGAAACACAAATGACATTTGAAAGTATGTTTAGGGAGATGGAGGACATAAGGGAGAAGATAACTAAACTTAGAAACACCCATGATGATGCTAATGATGAAGATCACCAATTTAGCACCTTTGAAGATGTGGGTAACTTTAGAGGGGGTATAGGTGGTTTTGGTAGAGGAAGAATGGGTAGAAATGGTGGGAGCATAATCGGGTATCAAAATAAGAGGGGTCTTGAGGATAGATTTGACAATTAAATAGGTAGCACTAAGATGAAACTTCTTCCCTTTGTTGGGAGGATGGAACCAGATGTGTATCTAAAGTGGGAATGGAAAATGGAGCTGCTGTTTAAGTGTCATAACTTTTTTGAAGAGAAGAAAGTCAAATTGGTAGCCTATGAATTTAGTGATTACAAGGTTACTAGGTAGGATCAATAGATTTTAGATAAGAGAAGAAACTGTGAGCCCCCAATCAATATTTATGAAGAGATTTAAGTTCTGATGTGTAGGAGGTTTATGCTAAGTTCTTACTATAAGGAATTCTACCAAAGATTGCAAAATCTTACCCAAAGAAGCAAAATCATGGAGGAATATTACAAAGAAATGGAGGTGGCAATGACACAAGCAAACGTGGAAGAAGCTAAGGAAGCTACCTTAGCTTAAGGGGTCTTATAATCGAAATTGTCAATGTTGTGGAGTTGCACCATTATATGGAGTTAGAGGATGTAGTGCATATGGCAATGAAAGTTGAGAGATAGCTTAAAAAGAAGTTTGCTAATCGTGTAAGTGTTTCTAATGCGGGAAATACCTCTTGGAGCAAATCATAGAGTAAAAAGGAAGATAATTCTCCAAATAACAAATTTGAAACCCTAAAGTCGAAAGCAAAATAAAGGTGAGAAAAATAAGGTCAATTCCTCTTCAAATTCAAGGAGTTAAGATATCAAATGATTATGTGCACAAGAAGAGGACATATTGCCTCTCAATGTTCAAACAAGTGGTTGATGACAATTTGGAATGGAGAATTCATTTATGAAAGTGAAGATAAAGACTATGCTAACGTGCCCAAATTGAAGGATATTAAGCAAATTGATGATGGGGCCAAAATTGAGCAACCAATGAAGGGGAGATGATTGATAACCAAAAGGGCCTTAAGCTTTTAAATTAGAAAAGATGAAGATGATGTGAGCCAACAAAAGGAGAATTTATTCCATACAAGGTGATCTATCAACAATCAGATTTGCAACGTAATCATTGATGAAGGAAGCTACAGAAATGTTGTAAGTGTTAATTTGTTTAAAAAATGGGGACTAACAACTACCAAACATATGATACCCTATAATTTGTTATGGATCAATGAATAAGGTAAGGTGAAGGTCTCTAGGCAAGTGTTAGTGGAGTTCCAAATTTGGATGGCATGAAATGTACTTTTTGATAGGCGATTCTTACTCACTTACAATGGATGGCATGAAATGTACTTTTTCCCCTCTTTGTTTAAAGTAATTTTATGAAGGCTAATTGAAAATCCATAAGAGTGAACAAGTGAGGTTTAGAGAAAAGAGTGTTAAAAAACGAGTGCAAACACTTGCAAAAACCTGAAACACTATAGGAAACACTTCTGTGAGAGATAAACATAAGGGGAAATGAGTGAGCATGGTTATGAGAGTGGGGGATATGATAGATACTTTTCTGGCTAAGTGGTCAATGTTACTTATCCTTTATAAAGAAGCTTTTTTAACCCCATAATTATCTTGCTAACTATGATTTGTCAAGTGTTATTGTTTCCATTTTGCAAAAATATCATGTTCTATTCTAAGAAGATGTGCCAAGTGATTTACTACCTAAGCAAGGAATAGGACATTAAATTGATTTAATTTTTAGAGCATAATTTTCCATTTGACCAATATATAACACAAACCTACAAGATACCAAAAAAATTCAAAGGCAAATGGAGGAATTGTTACAAAAGGATATACGAATGAGGGCCTGATTTCATGCTTAGTTCCAATTCTATTGGTGTAGGGAAAAGATGATTCATAGTGTATGTATGCATACTACATGCCATTAGTAGAATCATTGTAAAGCATCGTTACCCAATGCCTTGGTTAGATGATATGCTTGATGAGTTATATGTTACATGTATTTCAAAATTGATTTGAAAATTTGTTACTATCAAATTAGAATTAGAGAAAGAGCTGAGTGGAAAACAACATTTAAAACTAAATATAGAATGTGTGAATGGTTAGTAATGCCTTGTTGGTTTAACTAGTGCACCTAGCACCTTAATGAGGCTTATGAATCATGTTTTGTGTGAATTTATTAGAAAGTTTGTGGCTATTTATTTTGTTGACATTCTTGTCTATAGTAAATGTCTTGAAGAGCATGTTGAACACTTGAATTAAGTGTCGAATGTACCTGGCAATATGCAAACTTGAAAAAAATGTTCTCTTTGCACTACTTACGTTTTTTCTAGGTTATTTGGTAAGTGTAAAGGGAATTGAGGTTAACAAAGAAAAGGTGAGCCTAAGTAAGTGTTGGAGTTATGTAAATATAGTGCCCTGGAAAGCAAGTGTATTTACATATAACTTTATCTTCTTCAGTTACAGTTTTGTAATGAAAATATTTATTATTAATAAAATAAAAGAGTTTGGTTTTATCTGTGTGAGCGTTATATATCTGGTCAAAAGGTACCAAGATTCTTTTGTAAGTAATATAC
>JANVCQ010000006.1:26208443-26228391 GCA_025531925.1 Erythroxylum plowmanianum | reverse complement strand
CCTCAAATTAATTACTAATGGGATTTAGGCAACTAAACCTCAAAAATAATTTAAACATGCTTATTTACTATGAAAAAAATAATCGGGGCCCAACAGCTTTGTTTCCTTTAAATCTAAACAAGGCATCTAAACCCAACACATTAAATGCATTCTTCTTTCACTAAACCTAAAATCATACCAAGACTTTATGATTGAAGTCGTGCTAGAATTTTTAAACTCGAAAAGAATTTTGAAAGAGGAAAATAAGAAATTTATTTACCTAATTCCCAACGTACATTCTCTTAATTCAATGAGAAACTATAAACCAAATTTATACTGTAACATAATCTACAAAATTATTTTGAGAATGCTAGCAAATAGGCTGAAGACTAACATTGCTCAAATTATTGATTTCTTACATGGTTCCTTCATAAAAGGAAGATTAATACCTGATAATATATTGTTGGTTTATGAACTTCTTAAAAATTATAATAGGAAAGCTCTTACCAAAAATTGTGTAATCAAAATAAATTTTAATAAAGAATTTGACTCATTGGATTGGGTTTTTTTAAGAAAGGTATGAATAATTAAATTAAGCATCAAAAGGCACTCAAAATGAGAGTACTAGTAATGAAAACTAGGAGATTACATGAAAATTAACTAACCACAAACTACATATTTAAATAACATGACGATTTGAAATTAAATTTATACTCCCCAATGTGATTTAAGAAAGTGAAGGTCTAGTCCCTTATGTATGTGTAAGCTAACACGAGTCCTATCCTTTGCATTAAAAGGTTACCAAACTGCCCATTTAATGGAAAATTCGAGCATTTCTTTCTTCCCGCACGATTATCATAAGAAAAGATAAGGAAATGCAAAAACACCATCTAGTAGTTATGTTCTGGTATCTCATATCATTGCACAACTCTTTGAGCTAGCTTAGATTTTGTGGAGCTTTTGAAATTAAACATCTACACAACAAACCTTTCCAAGCATTGGACACATGGATGCACTCCAAAAATAAATGATCAGACCTTTCTTCATCACTCTTACAAAGAATGCACCAATTAGCAAGTTGTTTGAATTTTGCAATTCTATCAAGAGTTAGTATAGCTTATTCAGCATAGTCACCCACATGGTTGTAGAAGTCCAAGGATGATGATGATCAAACCAATCCAAAATTTTCCACTGTAACATTGGTAAATTGCCAACAATGACCTCTCCATAAGACAAGTTGGTGAATCTTCCATTAGCATTATTTCTCCATATTACACAATCCTCATCTAAAGTAAGAACATTCTAACTAATTTCTTTCTTCAACTCTGCAGGTATACTAGCAATAGTGATATAATTCTTCTCAGTGAGAGCTTGAGCTACTGAAACCTATAAATCCAAAAAGGATTTAAAAGGTTCTGCTACTTGTAGTTTAATCAAAGGCCCAATAGATAACCAATTATTAAACCAAAAGAAGGTGTTCTTCCCATTTTCAATTAGATGAATAAAATGACGTCTCATTCTATCCCTAATCCTCATAATGGACTTGAATGCAGTAGAAGCAAAAGAATCAGCTTTGAATTCCCACAAGCACCTATTCTTTAAAAAAAAGGTATGTATCCACCTACAACATAAAGATTGTTTATCTGTAAGCAACCTCCAGAGTCTCTTCATAAGTAGAACATTATTGAGCGATTGGAGAGAAAAAATGCCATAGAAACACAAACATATTTCCACTTCACCTTCACCTTGCTACCTAACCACAAGAATCTATTAAGAATCTAGCCAATAGTTTTTATGAATTTGATAGGAAAAGCAATATGAATTGCCCAATATATACTGATGGAACTCAGAATAGATATGATGAGTTGTGCTCTACCAGCCAAAGAAAGATATATAAAGCTCCAAGAAGCAATTCTACCATTAACTTTATCAATAAAGCAAGTAAAATCCTTGAAACTTATCCTAGCATTTGTCATAGGTATGCCAAGATACATAAAAGAAAGTTGTTGTTTAGAAACTGCCAAAACAATGGATAAGGTTGCTTCTAGATTGGATGCATTATGAGATGAGACTAAGACACTTTTTAAAATTAATAACAAGACTTGACATCCTGTTGAACATTTTAAGACCTTTCATAAGTACTAATACAGAACTAGGATCAGCTTTAGAGAGTAATATAAGATCGTCAGCAAAGCACAAGTGAGTTAATCATAATCTCCTACACTTGGAATGAAATTTAAATCCTTTGGTATCTTTCACCACTTTTTGAAGCAACTTGCTAAGTGTCTCCATTACCAAACTGAAAAGATAAGGCAAGATGTGATCACTTTGTTGTTGAATGCATTTTCTCATTAAAATGAGTGGCATTTTCCCTTAGTTCTTGCATACAATCGTTGGGTTTTATCCATGTTTTACTTGCTAAATTGTTTAGTTTAACTGAATCTACATTTATAATGGTTCATGATTAATTTGTAGGAAATACATTTGACTTTAGTTGAAAAGAGCCACGTCAATAGTTAAATGAGGGAAGTAGAATCTAAAGTAAAATGAAGCAAAAACAAGGAGGGTTGAAGCAACCTAAGGACAAGACAGCTGCTGGAAAAACTTATGCAAATTGTTTAGCTAAAAATTACAAAACAAATAGGCCAACGGAGAAAACATCAGCAGCATGGGTAACAAGAAAAAAAACGACAGCGTGGAGTGAAGAGCAGGCTTGGAAGTGTTTTTGATGGACCAACACAATTAATTAGCTAGAAAACGACGACGTGGGAGGAAAGGAAGCAAAAAGGCGTGACTTGCGTGTCTGGAAGGGAAAAGAACAAAAATGCAAGGTGTGCTAGGCTTTAATGAAGAGAGAACTAAATTGTCACGTCAAGGAATAGTGGAGGCTGGACACAATTGCTGGGAAGGCTAACGCGGAAACACAGTGAGGAGAGACCCACAAAAACGTCGCTCCACCAGAGAAAAGAGGAAAAAGGAGGAAAGTAGGTTTTTAATTGAAGGAGGACGCACGCAGATGGTATGCAGACACCAACAGAGGAGCTATATCTTGCTACAGTGGAGAGACCCACCAACACGCAGACATCTAGCAAAGGGGCGACAGCAGGAGGAATGACACATCTGAGACACAGAAGCAAGGAGACGCACCAATGCACGCGAGCTCTAAGGCTGACGCATCAAGTTTCTTGGAGGCACACTGGGAAGAGACGCACACACAAAGGGGGACGTAGAGTGGAAAATTCTAAACCCCATTTTCCTCTGTTTTATATCTATTTTTTTCTCTCTTCCTATGTTGTTTGCTTATTTTGATTTTTGTGGTCTTCATACCACCATGAGTGAGTAGTTTCCTTAAAGCTTTAAGGTTGGGGCTGAAACTTTTAGCTAATTTCTATGGATTAAATCTTGGTTGATTTATAAGTATGAGTTTCTTGGTTTTAATTTCTCTGTTTTGAGATTAATTGTGCTGGTATTGTGCTTGGCCAACCATTACTTGACATTAGTTATTAATTGAAGAACCGATAGGTGAAAATTGATAATGGAACTTCAAAACAATAAACTTATAAATTTTAGATTTAGACATAAACTAAATTTATGAGAGAAAACCGGGTTAGCAAAGAACTTAATGGGTTATGCTTGATTGCTATTTTACGATAGTAGATTAGGATTATTGCATAATACTCCTTTGATACCTTGAAAAAGGATCTAAGAAACTCTAGGCTTAATCTTCTATCAATCAAAATTTGCCCAATAAATTGATTTAGGTAAAGTCCATAGAAAACGCTAAAAGTAAAACCATCCTTGAAGCTTACCACATTCCATTCGGATTAATCCTTAGAGACATTTGCATCTTAGTTTAACATTGGTTTTATTATTTTTTATGGTTAAATTCCTTAATTTAATTCCCCATTCTTACACAACTGCTTAGTCCAATTAATTGAGTAATCCAAGCCTAGTACTTACACAATTAGTCTCTGTGGGACAATATTATACTATACTACTTGAGACCTGTGAACTTGCGAAACCACATCACTTGTCTTATCCTTTTGAGCTAGTCACTGTCTTTGTAAGCTAGCCATTGATAAGAACATTAAAACTAGGAGCTGAAATACATTGAGAGATCCACTGTATAAATAAAGCTGGAAAGTTCAATGTAGATAGTATATTTTGAAGAAACTATCATATGCCTTTTTTAGATCAATTGTGATGCAACAATTAGCTTTTCTAGTTTTCTTATAATAAGACTTGATCAGCTTTTGAAGTATTAGAACATTATTTCCAATAGCCTTACCTGGGATGTAAGTGACTTGTGAGTCACCAATATGAATAGGAATAAATTTTCTAATCTTGTGAACCAAGATCTTAGATATCAACTTGTAAATAGAGTTACAATATGATATAGGTCGATAATTAGAAAAGTATTGAAGCTCTCCACTCTTAAGGATAAGAGTGATAAATGTTTTGTTAAGGGCTTTCAATAGGGAACCATTACTAAGGAATTCCTGAATTGCTTCAATCACCATATTCCTTGTAAATGGCCAAGACTTCACAAAGAAATGTATGTTGAAACCATCAGGGTTAGGAGCTTTGTTAGGAAGAAGGGACTACAGTGAATCTTCAATCTTTGCAATTGTGACAGGTTGAATGATATAATCAACCTCTTGAGAGGACAAACCATCTTGTAAATCTACTAAAGAAGATGTATTGAAGAGTGTGTATCTGAGGGTTTATTCATGAATTTAAGGGGAAAAAAGAGACCTTACAGTAGCTCATCTTGTGAATTTAGCTGCATATCATCTAGTTCAAAAGAGACAATTCTATTAACATCTTTCCTTCTAATGATTGATTTATAAAACACCAATGTATTTCTATCTCCATATTTTATCCACTAGAGTTGAGATATTTGTTTCATAAGAGAATAGTCAAACCATAAAGTTGTAAAGTAGTTATGAATAACTACCTTTTCCCTTTCCAGCAAAGAGAAGAGTTAGGATTGATAAGGATTTATTGTTGAATGCTCTTCAGATTACGCTCCGTTGTATTCAATAGATGATATGTGTTGCCTATATTACTCCTGAATAACGTATTTATTTCTAGGTTCATCAACTTTAATTTCATGAAAATGATATATTGCTTGATCCCCAAAACCCTACCCTCAAAGCTCTCTATAAAACACATCAAAATCTACCAGTCACAGAAAAACTTGATGAATTGAAAAGGCCTCTTTAGAGAAATCTCGCCAACTTGAGTAATAATAGGAGAGTGATCTGGAAGGCTATTAATAAGATAAGTAGAATAATAATTGGGGTAGCTTAACATCCATTAAATGTTAGCTAAGCTTCTATGAAGCCTTTTTTTTAATGAAATTCACTCCATGTTGTCTATTACTCCATTTGAAATAATTACCACCAGCTGGAATATCAACCAAATGAGCTTTTTAAATGCATTTGCTTAACTTAGGACAAGGAAGTGTCATAGATTTGAGGCCTTATGCCTCTTCCAACTTCAACTTTAAGATAGGATTAAAATCCTCTGTGATAATCCAAGGAATCATAATAGAGGAGGCTAGGTTCTTTAACTGGTTCCACAGAAAACTTCCCTAGTAAGATTTATGAAATGCATACACAAAGGAGATGTAGATGGACTGATTTGAATGCTTATCTGAAATTTCCAAATTAATCAATTGTTCAGATATGAAATTTATGCATGCAGAAACCATGGATGAATCATAGACTATAACTATTCTTCCATTTGGATGCATATTGTGATTATTAATCTCTTTCCAACTAGCTGGGAAATATTTAAGCAAGTTATCACTTCCCTTTCAGATTCTTGTCTCCAAAATCCCAACCACTTGAATTTTATTATGGATAACCAAATCTTTAATAAGCAACTTCTTAGTGGGGGTATTATCACCCTTAACATTCCATAAGAGAATTATCATTGATCTGACACCTTGTTTGCAGTCCTCTTTTTCCTATTGGACCTCTTCCTATCCACAGTTTCAAAGTGTTGATCTACATTGCCACATTGATTATCAGTAACATTAACTTTTAGACCTAAATGATTAGCCATGTTTGTCACCATTGGTAACTCCATGATGTTCTAGTCACACAACATTTGATCATCTATAGCTATAACTAATGTACTATAGTTTTCGACACCAGGTATTGCAGTTATAGCCTCATTATGTTTCATGGCAAACATTACCTGAATCGTTCCTTTCTCATTTATAGTTAACGTATCATCAAGTCTGATTGAACAAGTGCTAGATTCCTTCATAGTAGAAGCTTTAGATACTAATTCCATATAAGAACTAAGCCTTTCCTTGCCATTGGTATGACCACTCTCTTTATGGGGAGAATTAGCTTCTAATTTCCTTGGGTGTGACTAAAATAGGTGGTTGGGTGTCCGTTTCCAAAATTAAAGGACCATCAGCTTTCTTGACACCGTCTATTACAACATCCTCCCCCACGTATTCGCTTCTACCTTATAGTTGCATGGTATCATTAATGTTTTGGACCAATTTTGGTTGTTCATTCTCTATCAATTCCTAAAAGTCACCCATTAGGAATATTTTACTTATTGATCGCCAAGTTTTCTTGATCATAGGTTAAGGTTTCCATGTTTAAGATACTTTAAGCTAGTCTTCCACAAGTTGCAACTCTTCATTGAGTTTTATGAAAGTTATTACTTTAGGCAACTCATCCATAGAAGTAATAAGAACACACATTCTAGCAAAATTGATTCTTTTTGTTTCAGCAGTGGCTTGATCCATCAATTTAGGCTTACTAGCATAACTTGCTAGGTGAATCAATCCATCTATTGTCCAGTACTCTAAAGGTACTTCATAAATGCATATCCATATTGGTATATTTTCTTATTTGAGCTATTCAAGCTTAATACCTGGCCTCTATAGCTGAAGAAGTAAGGGTTTATTAAGAACATTCCATATACCAACTTATATGATCTTCTTGGCATCTTTACATGAAGCAAATTTAAATAGATAAACATCATCATTATTGATGAATACATTTAATAATCCACGTCGTTTTCCAGTGATGTTGAGCCCATTAATTCATGATGGTAAATGCATCCCTTTTGTTTAAGAAAAAACTCAATAAGGTTGACGTCCATCTACTTGCACCAACCTTTAGAACCTCCAACTTGGTGGAAAAAATTTTAGCTTCATCTTAGGATTTGGATATCCAACAACTTGAACCTATGTCTTTCAAACTTGGTTTATTACTACATTTTCCTCAACAAAAGAATCGACAATGACAAAGGAGGTGAAGGGGCAACTAGTTAGGAAATATCCGTGTGTATAGGTGGAAGATTCACGATGGTGTTGGTATTTGTGGATGGTGCAACTAGTTTGGAGATGTTGGTGTTTGTGGGTGGAGTGTTACCAATGTTAGAAGGTGTAGCAGGCTGTGCAAAGGTAGTATTTGGGGGGGAAGGGGGGGATGGGGGAAGGAATTCATTATCCATTGGATAAAAGGAAGCCCTAATAGAGAATGCGAGATCTAGAAATGGGATATAAGGGAAAACTATAGCTAGCTGATGGGTGTAGTTGATGATAACATGATGTGAGTTAACCAAAATGCAAGTCTCGAATAAAAGAGCACCTCTAAAAACCAAATTTGTCACCGGACATTGCATTATATGGGCATATGCAGCAACAATGTCAACGTCCCACTAGTGAGCTTCATTAGCCCTAACGTCACTAGAGACACACCCAGTCCAAAGTCATCCGAAAGCCCCTAACAGTCACCCAAACATTGCCTATGCTCACCCAGCCTATCACCAGAGAGTCGCCTTCACCCAGTTTGTTAGCATTAGTGTCCCATTGTGCCACCAGTGAGCTTCACTAGCCCGAGCATCACTGGAGATTCACCCAGTCCAGAGTGGTTCGAGAGGCCTCCAATTAGTCTCCTAAGAGTCACCTTTAGTCTGCCATCAGTCACCTTCAATCTACCAGTCAGTCCACCTTGTGATCCTTTACATCTATTAATGTTTATTATCATGCGATCATTAGATTGGGATTTATTTTAAACTTTATGCATGCATTTGGTTTTCCTCCTAAGTTTTTTTTTATTGGATTGCTCAGTGCATAACAACAGTCACCTATAGCATTTTAATTAATGGTAAACTAACCAATCTCTTTCAAGGAATAAGGGGTTTAAAGCAAAGGGATCCTTTTTCCCTCTACCTTTTCACCCTTGGTAAGGAGATATTGATTAAGTTAATCAAGAATGGAATAGGGTCAAATAGCAAGTTTAAATCTCTAGCTTTTCCTTTATAAAAGATATGATTCTCTTCTCCAAAGATGAATCTAACTCAGTAAGTACCTTAATGATAAATCTTAATACATTCAAGCTCTTATCTAGATTAGTAATCAACAAGAAAAAGTTAATTATTTCTTACTTTGAGTGCTAGTGTCATAGCTAGTTGCTTAGAATACATAACAAGGTTAAAAGCTTTGAAACATCATTTTTTTTAATCTTAGAGTACCTATATCCATAAAAGGCCTTTTTATAATGAGTTTAACCTACTTATTAAGAAGATAAAAATGAGAATCACGAGTTGGTTCAAATTTTTTCCTTAGCTAGGAGAGTATAACTTGTAAACTCATTATTAAATAGCTTACATTCTTGTATATAGTTTCCTAAGAGCATTAGCAAGACTGTAAAATAGATCTCAAGGAGGTTCATTTAGTTTAGAAACATATCAAGTAATGCCATAGTCAAAGTGAAAGAATACGATCTTTTTTTGCTAACGAATAAGGAAGGATTGGGAATTCATTCCATGAAAATCACCAATCAACTGCAGTTTATTAAAAGAATATAGACAATAATGAAAGATAAAAAGTCATTATATGTCAATGTATCCATGCATACTATATAAAGGGGAAATTTCTAGTTTTTGAGGCCAAAGGACAATTCCTTGTGGTTTATAACACATATACTTAAGCTAATAGACATAATAAGAAACCAAATTTTACACAAGTTAGGAGATGGAACTTCCACTTCTTTATGGCATGGTACCTGCACTACTTTAGGACCTTTATGCAAGGTTAATTCGCTTAATTCATTAAAAGGCTTAATACCTAATAAGGCCACAGTTAAGGAAGTGTTATTGTCAAACCAGTTTACAACATTAAGCACCTTGGACCTTAGCTACGAACTTACATCATAACAAGATAATAACATCTATTGGAACTATGATTCCTCTAGTGTTTTTAATAATCATTCCTATAGGAATATGCTAAAAATGCATGTGATAAAATTTCCTCAGTATAGAATGATCTAGTTTCCTCAGGCTTGCCTAATAACTTCACTAATATCATGGTTAGCAATTAAAGGGAAATTGACTAAAATGTACAAGATTATGAAATTAAAATATGTTCCATATATATATGTTTTATATAGCACTGAGAATGAAACTTTAAAGCACTTATTATTTGAATTCAATGTCTTATTTAATATATGCATATTATTATAATCTTGTGCAACACAATCATTCCATAAAATAATTAATAAAGCATCGTTCATTAATGCTTTCTTAACCAAAAGAAGAAGGATGAAGATTACATAGCATTCAAGATAACATTTAGTAATGCAATGTATGAGATTTGGTTGGAGAAAATTAGGAGACTATTCAAACAAGTTTTCAATCAGGAGTAAAGCTAAATTATATAAGTCAAATAGACCATCAGAGATCATCTCTTAGTTTACTTAACAAATACAAAATATAATAACTTATTAATAAGCAACTAGAAGCTATAAAAACTTAATGCTGAAGTGTTTAGGAATTGGTTAGTGGTTAGATACCATCATCAAAGATTGAAAAACAAAAAGCCATTATAAAGAAGATATAATTGAAGAATTACAGGTAGATAACAGTAAGAAAATCCATATGCTTACATGAACACCTATCTTTGTATATGCTCTATGCTAGCTAGTCCCTAAATTATGATTCCTAATAGTTAGTTACAACAGTTTCTTTAGCTTTGACTTAACTATTTATTGTTATCATTATAATATTCTTTAGGTTCTAAAAATGATCCTCTTATATCATTTTATTTTAATTAAATTCATTTCAATACTTTTACATTATAAAAAACAAATCAATACTTTTATTAGATAATCATATGTAAAACCTTTCTTGGGTGAGAAAATAATATTTAACTCTCTTATCTCCACATATTTATATAGAACCATTACATCAAAACATATTAAAAGAATTTGAATTAACTTTTTTCTTAATTTTTGAATATCAACTTACTTCTTGCTTCTATAAAGTTAACTACTAATAATAAATCTTCCATATAGCATAAGAATTTAAACACGAATACTTTAGAAATTATAATGTGATCACCACAAAACTTTCATTATCTTGCCTATCAAGGTACTAAGGTTTTAAGTTGCCTTTCTAACTTTTGACCCATTTATTGATACATTCTAGCACCTATTTTCCATATCAATTTCATATACCAAAATGTTGGAATCCTGTTGAACAATCTATATGTTAATTTTTATTCACATACAACTTAAATATTTTTTAACATTTTAAACACTTTGCCAATCTTTTGACAGCCTTACTACACCTTTTCCTTTTTAAATCATGCCAATAGCCTTGTTTCATATGTTATACAATCCAACTTGTTTAAAAAGGTTTAATAGACCTTCTACACTAAAAGAAAAATGATTTTCTTGCTATTATAAAGTTTGCTAACTTACTTTATGATTTTCCATCATTCTTGCCTTCAAGTTACTCATAAAATATTATTTTCCCTTTTGAAAGAACATAAGACAGTTATGTAAACTATAACCCATAGATACACCCATCTATGATGTTTCATCACATGAAAAATGTTAAGGTAGCCCCACCCCTCTGCTATCGTAAATGACTTCATCCTTTCATACTAATGGTATACTAATTTAGTTGCATAGCTTATATATCTAGCATCTAGAACTATTTATTCATTAGAAATCTCTTTATTATTAGAGGAAGTTTGGTATTTCAATAATACTAGCATTGCATCTAAACCATTGCATAATAACGTGAACTCTCTTCATTTTCTATATGCTTGATCACTCATCAAGCGATTCGTAACTTACTCTTCCTAACACTTTTTCCATAACTAATTAATACGAGTATGACTAGCCAATTAAGGGATCTATTGCATACATTAATTGGAATAATTACAAGACTTATAGTTTGATAAGAGTTAGAGGTCAAAACCTATGGAATTATAGCTAATTTCAAATTCCAAAGTTTATTCGCTATTAGAGTTTTTGTTTAATCATAATTATGTTATACTTTATTTAATTATTAAGTTCAAAATATGTTTAATATGGTTTAGTAGTTAATATTATTTTCTTAGTTAGACTATGACTTATTATGGGGTTCAATTCCAATATGATTAGAAAAATCTTAAAAATGACACTTTTCTTATAATATTATGAATCTTAATTAAAGTACAATTTCTAAAGTCTTAATTAAAGTATTTTAATAATATCCTAACTAAGTTATGATTGGTAGTCAGTTTCATATTAAATAAGGACCAGTGGAATTCTGATTCAACTAGTATTAATAGTCAATATTTTAAGTTGAGTATGAATATGATGTATTTTTTTGGATTATATTAAAGATCACTAAGTAAGTGAACCTATTTTTCTTATAGTGTATCCCAGATGAATACAAGCACTAATCTCATAAGGACTACAAGTATTAGTAATAATTATCTTTTTATTACATAATCTAACAAAATTAATGATTGATTTTAAAAGGATTGATTAAAGGAATTAGAATTACTAATCTAAAATAACAAACCAAAATAGTAAATAAGATTAGAACAACTAATTGATAAAAAAGATCTAGATGTGGAATCCCTTTAGAAACTTTCTATACTTCAATTTATCTTAATTAAATTAATACATCTAGTCACTTGGATCGATAAAAACTCCATAATTGTACTAAACTCTTTTTAAAGATACATAATTCTTATCCTTAAGCTAATTAATTGAAATATCTTTCTAATCAAAACTCATAAGAATAGATTAACTTATTATATAGAGTTTGTTGGTTATTTGACTCTAACCTAAAAGATTATATGTAATTTTTATTACTCATTTCATGACCATTCATACATATGATTTCTCAACCCATATATGTTATGTAATACACCACTACCATAGAGCATATACATAAACATCCAGAAGACATTCAAGGACATACCCTTTAAGAATGGCATGTTAGAGTAGTCATATTTACTATTATGGAATCATACAAAACATAAGTGATCATAAGTTCAACATTTCTCATTTCATTTCTCAAACATCATTTACATTTTCATTACATCTCTTAATCCATATATGAACATTACAAATACATCTAAGAGTTCACTATTCTTTACAAAATATCTAACATTAAATGAGATGCTAATAGAAACAATCTATCTAAACCCCTCAAACATTAGTTGACTAGACCTTTGAGTCATTCATGATTCCAAAATTGACGAAACTAGACTGCTACTAAATTACCTTAGATGGTAGGTCTTCTCAATACCTAAAAAGTAACATTGCATTTTTGATGAGTTTTGTGAACTTAGTGAGCGAACCATCATCGATGTGCTCACTCGAGTCAAAACACAACATCAAAAGTATATCACATTAGCTTGAATCAAATCCCATACAGTTTGTATACCAAATCACACTATACATCATATCTTAATAACCACATTATAATACAAACATGTCATAGATTCTTTTCAGAGCAATCCAACCTTTCACCTCAATCATTCTTATCATCAACATGTATACAAGTATTGCAAATCACTACATTAACACAATTTGGTACTTTTTTTTCACAATCATTCACATGTACACAAACACAGCATAACATTATATCAACTTAATTTAGTCATTCTTTATAATGTTTCACATAATACATGTAAAGATATATATGTAATGCACATGAGACTCCACTTTTATTTTTATTTTGTTATGACCGAGTAGCTATTTAACTGTCCCATTTCTATTGTAGATACCGGGCTCATTTCAGATACTATCTCATACCCATTATAGATACCGAACTTATTAATCGTTGAGCTTATGGCTCTGTGTGCACATTTATGAGGTTTAAGCTCTTTCTCACGTTGGTCACTCTGGTCATAACTCCTTTATTTGATCATGCATACCAATGTAATGAAAATGCATCAAATCACATAATATGTTATCAATAACTCTCATTTAGTGTGCACATTTATATAACACATTTATTGGATCTAAGTCTGACATTCAACATATAGTTGAGAACACAATTTCCATATTCACATTCAATTTGCAAACACTTCCAATATAGTCCCGAATATCAAACTCCTTGGACCATCAATGCTCGAAATTAACAATCTTATCGCTAACAGATCAATATCTAACAATTAATTAAGAACAATTCAAATATAGTGAGTAAACATCTACGTTAACTCACATAATTCAAAAATATGCACATATATAATTGGGATTACACATCTAGGTCAACTCACAGTATGTTCCAGATAACTATTGCTTTGACGAGTTGACAATGTCTGGAAGTTGGCAGTCAATTTGTGTTTCTAAATCATGCAATACACACATATGTAAAATTACTAACTTTTTTAATCAAATAAGTACTTAATCATACATATATATATGTGGTATGTTCAATATATGCTCAACTGACTTTTCCCAGGTATGTATCCTTAATCACACGTCTTGATCATTCAAATATTATAGCTTGTACATAACTTGTTTTCAATTAAGTTATGCCTTAAGTAAGTTTGATTACTCAAAATTCATCACTTATTCATTCTCCATTCCCTTTTTTTCCTAATGCTTTTTATTCACATAATTTCCCAATTCACATTCATTTATACCTAGTTCACATTGTTCATATCCTTTAAATCACATTTGCATTTATAAGAACATCTTTATACCATTAACAACTCATGCTTTCCAAATTCATATAGACCAATATCAAAATAATCCATTCCTTAAGTTTCAACATCAATTAACAACCTAAACTTTTTCAAACCTTTAACCACTTAATCAAACTAGGTTCATTTTCAAGCCTCGATCAAGTTCAAATAGGCCAATGTAAAGTGTCTTATCCTCATGTAGTTCAACAATTGCACAAAATAGAATTTACCATGTCAAAGCCTTGTCTATGATGGTGGGGTACCTTCCCACGATCATAACAGAAGCTAATGCATCTACGTGGGATGAGTGCCACGATCATGGGCTACCCATTTTCCTACGATTTTCTAGATTCAAACACCTTCATTCCAATTTCGAAACACCTTTATAATAGTTCCCAAATTATTCCTCAAGTATACCTTAATTATATGTCAATTCCTCACCAATATCATCTCCAATTCTAACTTAAAATCATTCCTTGGGCAGCTTATATCTATTGTCTTTCATGCATCAAAACAAAATAGAAACTATCCAAGTCACTATCACATTCAAGCACAACCTCAGCATCAACATAACATGCAATCAATCCCAATTCATTCATATTAGGATTTATTTTATAACATGCCATTAAGAACAATCTTTTACTTATTTGTCTAGGTCAAATTCCAGCTCAAAGATCAAGCTAATTTAGTTCTCCATGCATGCAAAATCATCACAAATATAAGGTGGAAATTAGATGGATTTTGGCTAGGATCAAAGGCTATAACAAGAATAACTATGTTCTGATTCTTTACCTAAGTTTATGAGGGTAAAAGCATGGATTTTGGTGTGGAAATTGAATGCAATTGAAGCAAAATTCCAGAGCCATGGATGAGAGTGTATTTTGATGGAGAGAGTGAAGAGTGAAGAGTGAAGAATAACACATCAAAAACATGCTCTGCACTAGCTTAGTTCATTTAGGTGCAAGGTGTCACTAAGTTACAATGGCATATGTCACTATGCATGCAATCCATTTGTCCTCCCTAGAAGCCTCCAATTGTCATGATTATGCTAGGCCATTTATCACTCTGCTATTTGAAGATTAATTACCTATACCAAATGTCACTCATTTATAGGTTTAGTCATCATAATTTTTCATATGTCAATTTGTCCTACCAATTGGCATTTTTTCTAGACCAAATGTACATTTTAATTCATCAATTTTCCAATTTTACCAATTAATTCCAAATTTACTACTTGTAATTAATCAAACCAAAATGCAAGGCATAAACAATACATAATTTACATCATGATCATTTTAAACCTTTCATATCCTGGAATAATTCAATTGAGTGTATATACATCCTTCAAATGACTTTAACTAATGGGATCACTCGGTTTCTCAATTGTTTAGTCTAATGACCCACTATCTTAACCAGTTCCTCCACATAACTTAAATTACTTGCAACTTCAATCTCTTGTGTTGGTAACACATGTGACAGATCTGACCAATACCTCCTGAGCATACTGACATTAAGCACATTATGAATCTAAACCATCTCAGCCAGTAATGCTAACCTATATGCCAATAGTCTAACTCTCTTAGTAATTTCATATGGACCAATGTTTCTAGGGCTTAACTTACCCTTTTTACTAAACATCAGCACTCCTCGCCAAGGTGATACTCTCAGAAACACTTTATCTCCCACTTAGTACCCCATATCTCTATGGTGTTGATCTGCATTACTTTTTTGTCTATCTTGGGCCATTTTAATTCTACTACGAATCAATGTCATCTTATCAATAATGTCTTGAATCATTTCTAGGCCTTCAAAAATAGACATAATCTTCTTCTTCATTTTCTCTCAAATTTTTCTAGTTTGTATGTGTCTTAATGTACCATATTTCATCTACATGTGACACTTCTCTCATAGGCTCCCTCCTCATGTTTGTTTTGTAGAAAATTGGGAGGAAGATGTGGAGGCTAAAAACCCTAAAATCCTTTAACACTTAGGTAAATTTCTAGCTACTATGTTATGTCTTTTTTGTGATTTTTGATCTTCCTACACTAGTTCATTGTTGGATTGCATGTTGTGATTGTTTGAGGCAAATTGAATTCATAGAAAGGGAAAAATGGGGAAAATGTGGCTGGAAAATGATAAAGGAGAGGAGATAAGAGAAGAGGAGAGGGTAAAGAAAATGACACTTTTGGAAAATTTAAGTTGCATGAAAGGGAAAAATAGGAAATACAAAGAGTGAAGGGTAAATCTGGAGTTTACTTTCAAGATTGGTATAAATTAAAATGAACAAGGTAAAATAGGTTTTTTAATTAGTTAAGGATATTTTATTAATTATGGTAGTTAGGTTAGTAAAAATATTATTTTATAATTAATAATAAAGTGGAAAAAGGAATAATGTTGGATTATTAAGTGTATTTGAGATGAAAATTTTCGTAAATTAGTCTAATAAAATTTTTATAATGTCTAGGTCCGAAAGTCTAATTAAGGAGTAAATTGGACCATTAATTAGTTGAGTCTAAAATCGAGTTAAAGATAACTTTGGATTGTACTCTTAGAATAATGTACTGTATTGTTGTTAATAAATTATTTTATAGTGATTGATATTTTGAATTATTCATTAATTAAATTAATTGTTAATAGTACATACATTAATTATGTTTATTTTATTTACCAAATAATTAAAGAAGTATAAGGTGTTTCACTTTTATGTTTTGTTAAGTTTTATAAGGAGAATTGCTTATTAATTCGATGAAAAATGTGTTAATTAAATAAAGACTGGTTGATAATACGTTGTGAATAACTGGTGAAATTTGAGAATCAATGGCTTGCCTAGGATAAGCTATATTCATAGGTCATAGATTGATAGGTCGTTTAGAGATGAGCAAGGGTGTCTAGGTATCTATCCATGGAGTAGATACCAAGCATCTTGATTCCCGAGGATGTTCTGTACTGATGGCTTGGTATTGCAGTGATATCGAGATATCCTGAGTCTTGGGAATATCTTGTGTCGATGTCTAAATACTAAAGTAGTACTGAGGTACCAAGAAAGATTAAAAACTGAGGTACCCTATGCAGATATTTATACATTTAATTACATTTCCACTTAATGAGAGATTATGATGAGATGAGATGAGCAGGTAGATCATTGAATGTAAGTCTATTAAGTTAAGCAGGACATAGGTAATTCAATTAATTATAAAATAAAGCATAAATGGTAGTTATAAATTAATATTTGTATTAATCATTGTTTGGAAAAAAATTTTAGATGTTTGATAATTGTTCGGATTAGACTGAGTAATGTTGTGTATCTTCGTATTATATGAATGTTTAATCTCTTAATTAAACTTTATAGTTACATATTGAGTTATTTGCTTTTAAAGGCATAGTCGACTATCCTTATTGATTAGGCAGCTCACCCTTTGCCACCATTTCTTTAGGAGATCGAGAGATTGTCGATAAGCCTAGTGTACAAGATTGACAAAGTGGAGTTTAGGTGGGGCCAACAGAATATTTAAGTAAAGTTATTTGATTGTATATATTTTTGAATGTGAGAGTTTGGGTAGTTATGTTGTATAGAATACTTTTGTATCTAACGAACATCTCTCTTTTGGAGACAACGATGATTTTAGTAATTAATATTATGCTTTGGGTACAATCTGGTTAATTATGCTTTAAGAATTTCAAGGAGCATCACATTTGGTGGTATAAGAGTGGGTTTTACATTTCTAGGAATGAAAGGAACCATCCTAGAGTTCCCCTTCTAGAACTCAAGTGGATGCCTCCCGGTGACCCCACGGTACCCCTCTAATCAATATTTGACTTGACAAAGGTTTCTTATAAAACCAAGTCATTCAACTATTTAAAACCAAAAATAATTTAATAATTAAAAGAATGGAAAATAGTGGGAACTTTCTTTTTTCTATCATTTTATCAAAAATTTTGGCATCATAACTACTGGATTTTGATATTCCCAAAATTTTTAAAAGCCCTGTAAAATTTAAGAACACTTTATATTCACACCAATTTCTAAACTACAAAATTTGGACTTTAAGTCCAATCACAAGCAACCCAAACAAATAATTCTCAGCAGTCACTACAATAAACTTTTAAAAGCTAAAACATATTCATGCATTTCATTTAAAAGCTTTTATAAACATCCATTCTTTACATAAATGTACACAGCAAAATGACGCAAGCATAGTAGCACCCAACAATACAACTAATCTTGAGGCGGAGTCCCAATTACTGCAGCACTTGTACGCATTCTTGGGATGGTTTGTTTAAAAACATAAAAAAAAAATAAGGATGAGCTAAACGAGCTCAATGAGTGTAATTAGTTTAAAAGAAAATTGAACTTTTATAAAATCATAAAGCTCAAGGTAAGACATTTTCCATAACAATTTATTCGGGCATCATCAAAACTGGTAATAACATAACATTTAGTAAAACATAATTTCAAATTTTTTTGAAAAACTATTTCGAAATTAAACTTATCATATAAAAGTTTTCATTTCCCATTTTCCTTAATTAATAAACAGTGGTGGCAATAACTTTCTGAAAACTTTAATACTAAAAAATAAGTCAACCACTAGCATTGTTACCATACGATACCTCTCGAATCACTTTTAACATAAATAGTGGCAACACTATTATTTTCATGATTTTCCTTACTCAACATAACCCACCACAAGTTTCTTTACCATATGGCACACTAGACATAAAGTCACGAAGCTATTTCTATATCACTTACCGATGACTTGTTAACCATTATTTATGGAGCTAGTTCTGCATCGCTTATCTGTAATAAGTCATAGAGCTAGTTCTATATCACTTACCCATGACTAGTTAATCACTATTTAAGGAGCTGGTTCTACATCTTATAATTGTAATAGGTTAACCTTTATAAATATATCGGTATAATAACATGTATAAAGCCTAGTGGTGTACTATAGAAAAAAGTAGCTCTTACATTTATGACTCATCTTATTTTCTAAATTAAGTATAGAAGGATTCATAATTGAATTATTTCAATGTAACTCCCATTTATATAAAATTTAACTTTCAATTTAAAGCTCATATATTGCCAAAGCATACACTTATGCTAGTAATATTCACTTGTAAATTATCATTCGCATAAAACTCAGTATAAATATTCATTTCATAATCAAACAAAAACCATTTACATAAACTCAATATAAAGAACACCGACATGTCATCAATTCTTTTACAAAGAATTAAGCCATATAAAAACAATTAAAATACACTGACAACTTGTTAGTTTCCTTTTCACCACTTCAAAACCCTTTAGTTGGCTTCATTTTTTTATCTAAAAACTTAATACCAATACATTCAACTCCTTAATACATTTTTCAATTAAATATACCATAAACCATGTCAACTTCATTACTTTCTACATACACTCCACATCCTTAATCACATTCATATGGTTATTACTTCATAACCATATTTTTATACTAAAAATGCCCTTAAGGCTAAAGTTAATATATTATACATTAAACTCTTCCAATTCAATTTCATTTTATTTCTAACATTTAAAACTAATCCAAATTCACTCCCATGACATTTTTGTACACATGTTTAAGCCATAAAATTTCATTACCAAATTTTTTTACAAAATCAAGCACTCTAGGCCAGATTTCAACCAAAATGAATTCCAAATCAATTATTGTTCATTTCTTTACTTCATTAGCATCAAAATAATGCTATGAACATCATAAAAAATCAAAATAGAATATTCAATCATAACATATTAAAAACCCTAACCTTGGCTGAAAACTCATCAAATCATTTCCACAATTTTTCTTTCATTCTTTCATTTTTAAACTAACTTCCTAATGTCATTCATTAATGTCAAATCATCAAAGGACAAAATAAAACACTTTTGGCAATTGATGTCACCTTTGATCAAGTTTGACCATGTTGGACCCTGATTTGCTTTGCATTTTTAATTATTAATTGTTTAATGATTTATTCATGCTTGATTATGTGTTTAAT
>JANVCQ010000006.1:26179903-26202702 GCA_025531925.1 Erythroxylum plowmanianum | reverse complement strand
AGGTCATGTTATCCCTAATGATTATGAATCATTAGTCGCTACACATGAATTTCAACATAACAATTACGGATTATATCAAAATTCTAGCAATGGGTTTAAAATTAACAATTCAATGAATGCATTAAAATCATCAATTCACAATACCTAACGGGTTCATACACAAATAACCGAATAATAACGAAAATCTGATTATCCATACGTAAAATACCCAAATCAATTAAAATAGGATAACACAATCAATTCCTAATGAGAGAAAGAAAAAACAAAATAATAAAAAAGATACTTAACTAGAGCCATCGGCGTCGATGTCCCCTCCAAACCGGCGTCGGGACATCTAGCTCCTCATGGGTCTTTCCCAAAAAAATGTTTCAACTCCCATTTTAATCCCTAGCCAAAAACCCCTTAATTTCTCTTCACTGCTGCTTCTCACTGTTCACTTGGACTGCTCTACTGTAGCGCTCCTCACTGTCACCTGCGCTTCACTTCAATGCTTATCTAGCTGCAAGCCAAGCCAGTGCTAGCACCAGCTCTCAAAGCCTTCAGCGCCTCCTAAGAAACATCTTTGTTTAGGGTCGTTGGCTCGAATCCTTTTTCTCCTCACATGACAAAATTGTGATCTTCAGGTATTACAGTTAGCGTCACTTCCACGCGAGGTTGTTCGGGATAGGGCCTTAGTTGATCATCATCCCCCATTTAGCGTCTTCCCTATCCTTATCTTCTCAATCCTGACTGAGTCCATACAGTCCAGAAATATTTCGAACGTCTCTTCACCGTTTTCTTCATCATTTAATTCCTCTAATCTATCTTGTAAAGGTAAAGAGTTAGTTTCAAAAATAATCATGGACTCAGTACTTACCTCTGAGCTAAAAGATGTGTCCTTTTCAGCTCCGAGCTCCTTCTCAACTACTTCAACACAAACAATTCGTTGAGGGTTGACCTCAAAATTCTCAAGCTCCTCATCACTTTGCAAATTTTCCGCACAAACGTCAATTGGATACACCTCGGGTTGATATGACGACTCCTTTTTGCTTTGCAATTCTAGACGATCAAGACTTATTGCTATCTGACACAATTGGTATTCCATGCTCTGTTGGCTTGCTTTTGTCTCCTGTCGGAATTCTTGCATCTGTTGCTACATATCTTGTAGAAATTGCAAATTGTTAGCAGCCATATTATTAACAAGTTCTTCAAGATATGCAACTGAATCGTGTTGGCTCTCCGAATCCTAGGTATTAGACCATGTATTTTTTGGAAATTGCCTTCCATCCTTCTGGAATTGTAAAGTACTCTCTTATAATTGCAACATCAACTCTTCCAGAGATAGACCGGAGTTGTGATAAGAAGCTTCTGGTCTGTACGAGAATTGTTGTGTTTCCTGCAAACTATCATGGAAGTAATTCTGATGATTATCCCATCCATAACAAAAGTTAGGTTGATCAGTCCAAACATTATTATAGGATTGAGAATATGAATTATAAAAGAAATTACCTCTGTCCATATCGAATTTTTTTCACACGAAACACAAAAATGAAAAGATCACGAAATAACAGAAAAGAAATTAATCACAAACAAATATATACAAAACACCAATTAACTCACAAACAAAAACTTAAAACACCGCACTCTCTGCCAAAATTTGACCGCGCATCGTTATGCTAATCAAAATAAAATAACTAGACTACTACTATAGCAATGGCAAGTCTAGGTCGATCCCACAGAGACTGTGTGTAAAGTTTATGAAGTGAAATTAATCGGTGTTTACACTTAACGAGGGGGGGGGTGTTTGGATTTTTAAAGAAGGAAATAAAATAAAACTAACTAATAAAAACAAATTAAAGAAAACATGTGAAAAAAATGATAAAAGTGGGGAATTCGGTAGGAACCTGATTCTTTAGTTCAATCTCGGCCTACACCCTAATTAAGCATATTTTATTAATTTGTTGTTCGTTAACCCTCCTAGCAATTATTAATCGTGGGTTAAAAATTAACTCGAGTTTTTCCTTAGGTTTTGTTTAATCAAGATACGATCGTTAATTAAACCTAACTATCGAACAACCTAGGATACGATCTCTAGATTTAATTAGGCAGTAGCATTATGAATTAGGAAAATTGATTAATCAAGGCAACAATCACATACGTGCATCATTTAACCTAGGTCATGTTATCCCTAATGATTACGAATCATTAGTCACTACACATGAATTTCAACATAACAATTACGGATTATATCGAAATTCTAGCAATGGGTTTGAAATTAACAATTCAATGAATGCATTAAAATTGTCAATTCACAATACCCAATGGGTTCATACACAAATAACCGAATAATAACGAAAATATGATTATCAATACATAAAATACCCAAATCAATTAAAATAGGGTAACACAATCAATTCCTAATGAGAGAAAGAAACAACAAAATAATAAAAAAAATACTTAACCTGGGCCATTGGCGTCAACGTCACCTCCGAACTGGCGTCGGGACATCTAGTTCCTCATGGGTCTTTCCCAAAAAAATGCTTCAACTCCATTTTAATCCCTAGCTAAAAACCCCTTAATTTCTCTTCACTGCCGCTTCTCATTGTTCACTGGGACTGCTCTACTGTAGCGCTCCTCACTGTTGCCTGCGCTTCACTTCGCTGCTTCTCTAGCTGCAAGCCAAGCTAGAGCCAGTGCTAGTTCTCCAAGCCTTTAGCGCCTCCACGCCTGCATTCTTTTCTCCTGCGTTGCCCAGCCTTTCTCCAGCAACCAATTGTTTCTTCTTTGCACTATTGCGTGATGTGACCAATAAAGGTCACACATCAACACTTAAATCATCTCTGCCTGTTGCCTCCTTGTGCTGCTTCCTTCAGCGTTTTTTAAGTAAAATGCCTCTCTTGCTCCTGGGACGCAGCGTTTCACATTGTGCTGCTGCGTGAAATGCAGCATACGCTGTGCGCTGCTATCGTTTTGATTTTTTTTAGCAAGTACTTTTAATTCTCCTATTTTGATTTTTCTTGTCTTTCTTTTTTTTCTTCTTGCTCCATGAAAACAAGTAAAAATAAATCTTCAGAAAATGATCGAAATGTAATGCTTCTAACTCACTTTAATTTCTTTGCTCCCAAATTGTACCTAAAATCATATATGAATTAAAATGAGTATCTTAAGCATTTTCATGTCAATAATTGATAAGTATAAATAATTAAATATATCAACAATTAAACACATATCAAGAAGATTTTAGTTGATATCCTCGGTGTTACAGAACATTAACACCCATTAGAGCGCCCGTCTAGTGCTACCTAAGAAGATTATAAAGGAGATTGAGAAGTATATTAAACAATTTTTATGGGTTGGAAAAATTGGTAATTCATGAGCAGCCAAAGTTAAGTGGGATGAATTATGTCTCTCTAAGGAGGAGGGGGGATTAGGGATCACTTTTCTTTAGACTATTTAGAAAGTGATGCTTATGAAGTAGATATGGAGGTTATTCAAGGACAAGGAAGCTTTATGGTCTAAATGGATAAATGAATACTATATGAAAGAGAAAAGCTTCTGGCAATTAGAGCAAACTTGTGAAAACTTATAGAGTTTTAGAAAAATGTTGAGATTGAAACCCTAGATCTATCACTTGATGAAGAAATAAGTCAGGAATGACAAATCAATATGGTTTTGGTTTGATAATTGGTTTAAGATGAGTCCGCTTATCAACAGGAATGAACTTTGACATTTGCTACTCTAAAGACCTATTGAAGCAAAAGTAAGCTCCACAATATTTGTTGGTTATTGTGTTTACAACTTTTGTGGGGTTGCTGGCATTATTAATTTGCTCCCAAATTATGCACTAGCTGGGTACAAGGATATAGCTATATGGACTGATACTTGCTATAAGGAATTTTCTAATAGATCATGCTACAACCTATTTAAGGTATTGCTACCTTGAGTCATTTGGTTTGAAATTATATGATAGAACCAGTTATACCCAAAGTTACCCTTTATATGTTGGCTTGGAATGAAAGATAGGCTCAAAACGAAAGCTCAACAATATAGAGATGCCACCAATTTTGATGCCACTTGCTGTTTATGTGCAATAGAATGTGAAACCCATAACTATTTATTTTTTTAATGACATTTCTCACATGTTATTTAGAGTAAAATCCAGCACATTATGCAGATATTTTTGCCCCAAGATAATTGGGATAACATAGTGTGATGGACTATAAATATGATCAGTCACCTACAACAAGATGAAGTTGTTCTCCAAACTGCTTTCAGCATATAATATACTATATATGGAAGGAGAGAAATCGTCAACTGTATATCGAAAAAGTGAAGGAAATGCAACGGCTAGCTGATAACATTTTATCCTGGATAAGGGAACTCCTTTTGGCCAAAGAAAAACATCTCCACCTCAATCCAAACATGTGGGGACGTTGGAATGTCTATTGACATGAGATTCTGGGAAATGATGTTCTCCACTATACGCTATTATCGTAAATGCTAGTTGTTTTCTCAACTGGTTATCTAATTGTTGACTATGTATTATAGCGTTGAGTGTGAAAGACTAACCATGTTATTGTGGTTAATAGGTTTTGTATGGCATCTTGTGTTTTTCCTTCTCTGTGCTGATTTTGTGACAGGTTTCGTGAGTGTTTATCATATTAATTTCTCCTACTCATTTGGGTAACATATATGGGATTAGCTCTTGTCAGTTGTTGATATTGTAATTAAGGTATTCTACCTTTGTGATTTATTTTTTATCAAGCTTAGCTTGAGTCAATACAAATTTTTTTATTTAAAAAATATATATAAGTACATATACATCCCTAACTTAAACAACACATTGTCCTAAATGTTGAAACCAAAACAATAAAAGTAAAGAGAAATAACAATAAATAAAAGTAAGAGCAAGAATATTTATAGAGATTCAGGTTTTGACGGTGTTGGAGATGGAACTTGGACACCATGGATGGAAATTTTTTTAATCAATTTCTTCATCTAATATCGCTAATGGCGCATGACCTCCTTCTGCTATGCCTCCATGGTATCCAGACGATCCTCTAGGCACTTGTTATTCTCATCCATTTTTTTAAGAACCTTCTCCCAACCTTCTTCCTCCTCCTCAAATTCATCACTTAATGAGACTTGCAAGTGTTGTTGTACAGGTGCGAAACTAGAACTCATTTGTCCTGTTGTATGTTTAACATTTGATTTAGAGCCAATATCTCGGAGTTCCATAGCATGGCACTCCAAGATTTCAACTCTCCTTAAATGCTTGTGATTTAAATGCTTAGGAAAAACAATAGTCAATTTATCAATATTAACATCAGGCAATTGAGTCAGAGCATTTACAAGAAAACCCATGCCTAGATAGCTACTTTTCTTATTCAGTGAAGTAACTATTGTTTGAAACATATGGATGGATTTGCATAATTGAACCTTATTATCCATAAACTAAAGTAGAAATAAATCTTTTTTTATAGCACTTATTACTTTGACTCTTAGCAAAAACAACATTACACATTAATTTATGCAATAACAAGTGTTCATGATTCTTAGTAACATTATTAGGTGCATTTTATGGATTAAACACATCCAATCTCGTTAACTTTTTTCAATATCTTTTGCACGAAATTTTTTATTTTTCAACAATGTTTGATTTTAGAAAAAAATTGTTCCATGATATCATAACCTAAATTACAATGTTTTTCCTTGCAATCAAAACAAAAAAATTATCTAACTTACTTAACTCATAGTGTAAAGTAGTGTAAATTTCAAGGGTCAATTCTTCAAACACAATATAATTACAAAGTATGAATTTATCCTATTGAATTATAACACTTAAAGCCTCAACTTTTCCTTTCAAATCTAAATCTTCTAAAATTGAAAAATTAAAATATCAAGGTGCAGTAATTATTTTAGAATGAAGGTTTTAGAACTTCTGACCTTGTTTTTTTGAGAAGATCAAAAAAAGAGCTCCAAATTTCTTGGCTAAATCCTGTGCACCATTACCCAACACCTTCGCTTTTCTTTTATTGTTCTAGCATTTTTAATTTGTTTGATTCTTGGAGACATGATGGAGAGTAAAACCTATAAAAAAAACCAAGAAATCACAACAAAAACACAATAAAGAGCAAAAAAGGAAAGAGAGAGAAAGTGTGGATAAAATCTTGCATAACTTACTAAAAAGATGGTTTTTAGGATGGGAATCACTATATTTGTATGGAAATAATGTTAGTCTAGAAGAAAGATGAAAGAAATAAGTAAAAACCAAGTAAAATCTAATAAAGATTTGAGAGAAAACAATAAGCTATGGAGGTGGGCTACTACTTAGAGAGAGAAGGTGAGAGTTGGACAAAGAGAAAAATACTATTTATAGGGTTAGGGTTTGCGAAAAGACAAAAGAGGGCTTGCACAATCATGCATATGTTGCATGATTATGCAGCTGGGTAAAAATGCATATGTCATGATCGCGATGTGCATCATGCTGCACGATTGTGCATGGCCATACACCCTCCAAAATTGGCACATTTCGTACCATTTTCCTGATGCATCCTCCAGAATTTGTTCCCTAACTTGTAAAAACTTTACAAATATGATATTCATGAATCAAAATCACTCCAAAAATAATAAAATAATAAACATATATGCCAGAAATTATGAAAATCCTAAGTAACAAAATATGCTAATAAATGAAATAAAAATAAAACTAAAAAACCTATCATAATTCTTAGGTTGCCTCCTAAGTAGCGCTTATTTAACATCGCTAGCTTGATGTACCCTTCACATTTATCGTCAACCTAGGTCTATAATTTGTGGCTTGCTTCCACATGTTTCTGCCCATAGCAGTTTAGTAGCCTGTGAATAAGCTAGATGTTGTAAGATAATATGGATATAATTGATCAAATTAAGAAATCCAAGTGATACTATTAATGCCCTTTTCTATAACAAACTATCAATGAAATAAGGAATGATGAAACTCTTTGAATCTTTTGTTAAATCCAACAATTTGTCTTGTGGTGAATTGCTTTTTTTATTCCATAACCACCTTTGCCCACTCTTCTGCTTCCTCATTTGGAAAAGAGACTTCCTTCTCTTCTTCAACATCAATTTCTTTTGTCCTCTATTCTTCTTTCTCTTTTTGAACAACAACTTCATTCATGTCATCGACCTTGGTCTACTCTTGGCTCTAAGGCATTAATAGGTTCCAATAATATGTTGTATCTGACTTAGTATTAGTATGCTCATATGGTGTATTCTGGGGCTAGTTTTGCATGCAATATGGTTTCTCCCAAATATAATATGGTGCTTGCCATTGATGATTGGAATGGGTACTTCTATAAATGTCACAACACAACAAGGATATTAGTTATGCATCCGTGTTGCTTAGAAGATTGCTCACATTCCTTGTTAACATTGCATTGGAAAGTTGCTCAACTTGAACCTCCAAGTTATAAACGGAAGAGGAGTGGTTCTTCATTATTTGATCAAATTTTTCTTTCATCCTCTTCTGACTTCATCTTGGCTATCAAAGTTAGAGTTTAGTTCATAAGATTGAATCATCTTATCTTTTCTTATGCATTTCAATGTCTTTTCAATCCTATTATTGTGTTTAAATACTCAATTTGAGTTCATCTCGGGTTTACATATAGATTAAAGGAGTGAACACAAATATATGCTAAAAGGAAGAAGTTTGACAAAGTTTGGAGAGCCATCCATGGAGGAGAAACCATCAAGGGCATTCGGAAGAGAATCGGAGAAGACCTGGGAAATAACCTAGGGCCACGATCGTGATAGAAGCTTGAGCACAGGGTCACGATTATGGGGAGTCATCCATGATTATGACAGAAAGTAGATAAACTGGCTATGATCGTGCATTAAAGGCCACGATCACGACCTATATGCAGACAAACACGAACGACCTTTCAAACTTAAGTTTTTTAGGGGCTTTTTAGACTTTTGAGGCGTAGGAAAATCCTAGGTTTTACCCTAAATGGAACATACTACAAAAAGAAAAAGGAGAAGGCCTAGAGGAGAGCCTCCAATATGCCACTTTTGAATAAAAAATCTAAGAAGAAAGAAGGGCTCTCAAAATTTGTCATTTTTGGAAAGCTCCAAGAAGAGAGGAGGAACCAACAGAGAAGTTTTTGTTATTTTCCATAAGCTTAGCTATTCTCTTTCAGTTTCAATGCCTTATTTTCATATTTATTCGATTAGTTTAAATCTTTCTTAGTGTTAATCACATTTTTACACATTCTAGAATATTTAGAATGAATGTTTGATGGATTTTGTAGTTGATTTTTATGAATTTTATAAGGAGCCCTTATGTTATATCAATGGATTTTTATTCCTTCAATTTTCCAACTTTAATCTTGGTTGTTTGAGTTTATTTATGCGTTTTTTTCAGATCTGAATTTGTTGGGCATTTGAAGGGTTAATGGTTTATGTTATAGGTTTTTGCTTATTTGTGATGCTCTTGATTAATTTGTGCCTAATAGTTAGGATTTATGTATGTTCTTAGATTCATGATCAATTAATTTGGGTTTTTGTGCAAGTTGTGTGTGCTGGAATTTTTATTTTGATGCAATTAGTGTAGAGTTTATAATTTGGGGTATGATTAGTCATTTGTTAGCATAAATAGTTTTGATTTCTATTAAGTTCGTGTTGAATTTTGATTTTTATCACTTCGTTTATATTTCTAGCTTTGGTTTTATTTAATTGAGTATGGGTTTTGTTTATTTAATATCAATTGTGCTTAATATGGACATGTGTGGCTAGATTACTTAGGGGGTTTGGAGATATTATAGGGATGAAGGGATGGAAATTGTGAGAATGGAGTTGAATTTGTCTTAAATTAGTGCTTGTAGATCTAGGTTGGTTTGATATTTAAGATAAATGTCAGGAATTAGGAATTGCTTATAGGTTTGATCACCCTTTAGGTAACTTTCTAATCCAAAGGCTACGGTTGAGCTTGTGATATGTAATAGTCCATAGTGGTTCTTGTAAGTAGCAATAGGTTAGTTGAATTTGTTAGGACTAATCTAGGATCCCATATCTTTAGGTTACACCTTCCGAGCTTATGAGTAGGTGACCTAAGTTAGTTATTCCATAGTACCTAATGCATCTTTACTATTGAATTTAAAGAGCCTATTCTAGGTTATAGTGGAGATTAGGGCATTTTTAGAACTTATTAGTTTTGGCTATTTTAAAGAGATTAAGGGTTCGAGAGCTTAACTGAGTTCATAAGCTAACACCATGATGAGAGTACCCTTTTGTTTAGATTCAAGGATCAATGAACATCCCGGAATCCCAAAGATATCTTTAACCCACTTCTTTATTGTTGTTATTAGAATTTTCTAAATTTGCTTTGTGCTTGTCTTTTTGGTTACATTCGTTGCATATTAGTTGTCTCATCTTCATCATTTCAGGGTGTTTTTTGTCTTTCGTTACAACATTTGAAATAACATTTGCATCCTAGCTCTCTATGGTTTGACCTTAGCTCATCATTTACTGCATAGTTTAATAGTTAGGAATTTATTATTTGGTAGTTAGTGACAGGCTATTATTAACACATCCCGATAACTTGTCTAACTTGGGCTGCAAAGATTCAAGCCTGTCTTGTTGGAAACTTGGTGGACCTTTTGCTTGCACATTGTTCCCTGGATTGTTATTCCAAAAATAATTTGGGTAGTTCTTCCATTGAAGATTACATAAGTTTTAGTAATTCCCATTCATTATATAATTCCTTTGTTGGGTTGGAAGAAAAGGTTTACAATTTGCTCATTTGCTCCTTATGATTCTTACGTTAATGTACCTATAATCACTCAAGAAAAGTATTAACATCCTTAAATCAAAGAATTCAAATTGAATGAGATGCTAATTTAATCCCCAACAATGATGCAGAAAACTTGTAGATAGTTTTATATAAAAACTTTTGTACTACAAGTATACAAATTGTAACTTGTAGTATTAAAGATATCATTCCCACGAGGATTAATTAGTCATATAACGAATTGAATACACTTTATCTAAGGTAATAAAAGATTGAATGAATTAAATTAAAATAAATTAACTGAAATTCAAATAAGCTAATAAAACTAAACAATTGAATAAGTGAAGCTAGCAATAAGAATGAAGTTAATCAATGATGGAAACTTATGGGTTATTCTATCCTTATTTTGTCTTCCCTTTATCTTGTTAATTCAATTATGCTTGATCTTAGATATCCTAAGGTTTTGGTTACCCTCTTTTAAGATATAATCAAGTAATCCCAATTGAAATAGATAACAATAGAATTTTAGCCTTTAGATCCACAAAATCACTCCTAACTATTGAATTGGGTTTGAAGAAATCCTAATGATAATTAAGTCTTAGTTAAGATCTCTCTTCAATTGTTTATCAATTTGATATTTGTAAGTCAGTCTATTAAGTTACAAACTCTCGTTGCACACCTTAACACATATAACTTGATTCAATCTCTCGATTTATTATCAAGTATAATCATAACAAATACCACAAAGTATTAATATATATTGAATTCAACAACAATAAAATTTAATAAAATAGTCCTAATATGGATTTAGAAATCCATAATCATGTTTAACATCTCAATAATTTAAATTAACATCCAACACAATGAAATATAAGTGGAGAAAAGAAAGAAAACAAATTTATGTCTTGATCTGGAAATTCTAGAAAACTTGAGTTGAACTTAATTTCTCTATTTTGATCTCCTTGTTTATAATGTGTAGCCTCTTTTTACCTGAAATACTTCTTAAGGCTTCAATGGTTCTTTCTTGGGTTTCCTCATTTTTTTGGTTCCAAAAATAGCCCTAAAATGTCAAGAATACAAAATTTTCGCTACTAGAAAAGTTGTGCATAATCAATTGTCCATGATGCACGATCGTGATAGAGGCATATCCCATATGTAGTTGCAATGCATCTTCCAATTCTTTAAGTTCTTCTTCATCTTTTCTTTAATTTTTCCTGTTTCGACTCACTAACAAGCACATCAAACAACCCCTGAAACATAAAATTAAGATCAAATCCTTCCTTCAAAACAATCAAACAATTAAAACACATAAAAACACCAATAATAACACAATTCTAAGTTCTAAACACATGATTATCATCAAAGAAAAAACTTTAAAACATGCTTAAACCTCTAAAAAACATACTATAATATAATATACACTTATTAGCAGGATTTAAATAGGGGTGAGTATGAGAGGGCATTTAAGTTGTTGAAAGAGAAACTTAGTACAACACCTATCTTAGCTTTACCTAAGTTTGCTGATAGAATGTGATGTGAGTGGATTGGAATAGGGGCCATCTTGACACAAGATAGGAAACTGATTACATACTTAGTGAAAAACTTAATAGGGCAACCTTACACTACCTAAGGAGATATATGCATTGGTTAGGGCTTTAAAGACTAGGCATCATTATTTGTAGCCTGAAAAGTTTATGATCCATATTAACCATAAGTCATTGAAGCATATAAGGGACAAAATAGACTTATTCAAAGGCATGCCAAGTGGGTGGATTTTATAGAAACATTTCCTTTTATTGGCAATTATAAACAAAGAAAATTAAATGTAGATGTGGATGCATTGTCTAAGAGACATGCTTTATAAGCACTTTCAATGCTAGATTACTAGGTTTTGAGCACCTTAAGGAGCTCCACAATGATTATCATGATTTTGGAAAGGTGTTAAGGCATTTGAGAAGTCTACCAATAAGAAGCTCTTTAGGCATAAGGGATATTGTTTCGAGAGAATAGGCTTTGTATACCCCAAAGTTCCTTGAGAGACTTGTTAGTGAAAGAATTGCATTAGGAGGTTCAATGAGACACCTTTGTGTTAAAAAGACTATTTATGTTTTGAATGGACATTTCTTCTAGCCATACATACAGAGAGATGTAGAAAGAATATGTAGGAGATGTGTGGAGTGTAGGCAAGCTCAATCAAGAGTACAACCCTATGGATTGTATAGACTATTGCCTATACCTAATGAACCATGGGTAGACATCTCTATCAACTTTTATTTAGGTTTACCTAGGTTTATGAGGGATCACAATTCAATATTTATAGTCATTGATGGGTTTTCTAAGATGGTACACTTTATTACATATAATAGAATTAATAATTCATCTTAATTATATGGTTGAATTGTTCTTTGCTAAAATTATTCAATTACAAGGAGTTCTTAAAATCATTGTTTCTAACCATGACCCTAAATTCTTGATCTATTTTTGGAAAACTTTGTAGGGGAAAGTTAGGAACTAAGATTTTGTTTTCTAAAACTTATCACCCACAAATGGATAGTCAAATTGAAGTAGTTAATTGAACACTATGATGTTTATTGCATGTTATTGTTAGTAAAAACTTCAAAACATGAGAAGAGTCTTTGCCTTTTGTTGAATTTGCACATGACCTAACCATACATAATGGTACTAGTTTTTCACCATTTGAAATTGTTTATGGATTTAACCCACCATCTCCTATAGATGTTTTGCTTTTGTCATTAGGTAAAAGATAGAGCTTGAATTGAAAGAAGAAAGCCCAATTGGTGAAAAAGCTTTATAAGAAGGCAAAGAAGAATATATAGAAAAAGATAGAACAATATAAGAAGCATGCTAATAAGGGTTGAAAGTAAGTGATATTCAAACCTAGTGATTAGGTTTGGGTACACTTTAGAAAGGAATGATTTCTAAGCAAACAAAAATGTAAGTTATAGCTACATGGTGATGGATTGTTTCACATGGTGAAAAGAATCAATGAGAACACATAAATGATGATTTTCTAGATGAATACAATATTCTTGCTACTTTCAACATTGTTGATTTATCGCCTTTTGATTTTGTAGACAAAGAAGCTGATTTGAGGACAGGGGGAAGGATGGAGATCAAGCATCCCAAGTGGCCTCAGACAACGTGAAAGGAATGGAATGTGCTAGAGAGCTTGGACAACAAGGAGAAACACTTAAACAAGCTCAACAAAGTGTTATTAAGGCAAAAGATCCATTGGAGAATCTTAGAGGACCAATGGTATGATTATGGGCTAAACATGCTAAAGAGACTCTCAACAATCTGATGATGGATCTATATGAAAAGGAAGAAGCTAAAACACTTGAGGGCATGTCAACCAAGTTTATAATGATGATTTAAGGTTTGAAAGTAACAAGATGGAATTGATGAAGAAGGCTAACTATGTTGTGCAACTAGAAGCAACTTTTTAATTCCAATTAGGCTAATTTAAGCATCTTTGAGCCATATGATGTAATATGTTTGAACCAACTTAGATTATGCTTTAGACATCTTAATTAAGTTATTTAAGACTTAAATAAATAGGTTCTAGCCTTAGATAAACCCATTTAGCCATTTGGTTTGTTTTGGGCCCAAATAGCCTAATTTAAGCTTGTTGTTAATAGTCTATTATTTAGGTTGAAATCCATATCCTATCCTTATGGGATTTGACTTAAGGCATTAGTTTTAGTATATAAACACTCTAAACTCATTTATAATTATACTCAATAATCACATTGAGTGTTCCTTGCATTCTTTTAAAGAAATCCTTTCTGGTGTTCTTTACACATCTGATTTTCATTAAAAAAAGGGCTTGTGAAGAACAAAAGCCCATTCCTTATCACCCTAATTCCTTTATAATTCTGTGGGTGTTATGAAAATACCTTCTTAAGTCTTTAATTCAATCTTGACTCATATAGAACGATCCTTGGATTCTAAATCCATGATTTATGCTTCATCCGATCTGAGGTGAAGAGCATATGTTAAGGAAAATCATCTGTATAATGAAGAACCCTTGCCTAAGATGGCAAAGACATTGTACATCTAATTATATGCAAACACATATATCATATGCATATGCTATATCTTATAAACCCTTCCTTAAAAACAAATCCTATGCTTTCATATATATATATATATATATAAACCTAGGCAGAGCTTAATATTCTTAAGGCAAGAATAAGCATAATTTCTATAAAAAGGCATATGATGACATGCAATCTCACTCACATTCTTTTAGACTACAACATCAATATATGAGCAAATATCAAATTTTTATGAATAACAAATATCACATATATAATTTTTTAGGCTTTAATACTACCTAAAAGGAACAATCAATATCCAAAGGAGAGATCTCCATAATGCATATACATATAGTACACAAAGCAATGCATGTATGCATCAACATCACTACGACACCAACTTATATCATTCATAAAACATGATATGTTATTTTTGTGGTAAATATGGGCATATTAATGGATTTTTTGTTCTAAAAAAAGAATAACAAGTAAACCCTTGAAAATATAGGCTAAAAAGAAGGAGATCGACAATTAAAGACAAGCTTATTTAGGTACCTAAAACACATTAATTATTCTATAGGTCTATAAGAAAAGGAATATTTATAGGTTACTCCTTAACTAACGAAGCATATATAGTATTTAATAAGACTAATGTTATTGAAAAATCAGTGTGTGCTATTTTTTGATGATTTTAAACCATATTGCCTCCAAAAAAAGTCTTAAAGATGATGATATAGGTCTATATAAGGATTTTGAGAAACTAGTCCTTAAAGAAAATAAGAATGATCACCAAGACACCTAATATAAGATTAAATTATTAAAACAAGTGAATGAGATAAAAAGGATGAGAAATCTTCCAATAGATTAGAAGTTTAAGAATAATCATCTTCAAAGTCAAATTATAAATAATGTTTATCAAAAGGTAATTACAGTTATCAATAGTTAAAATATTAAAAAATTAATAAATAAAAAAATAAGTATACTTGCAACTATCTAAGAATCACTTACCATACATTAGTCAATCTTTTTTAAAATTCAATCAGTCTCATTTTTATTTGAATAATTAAAAATTTTTTAAACGTAATTATGAACTTCTCTCCAATCCGTTTGATTAAAATAATTAAATATTTACATATTTAAGTGCATTGATAAAATATTTTAATTAATATTTAATAATATATTATAATATAGTAATCTCTCTTATTATGTATATTTGAGAGTATACAATTGAACTCTTAAATATAGCTTTGAAAAAATTCACATTATTCCTCCATTTAGTTATATTATCTTCTACTTTATTATCTATCCACTTTATATTTTATTTTCTCTCTTTTTATCACAATTAATGAAATATTTTAAGACACTAACCCTCAACACTTAAAAGAGGTACGGTATTTACTTGAATAATAAATTACATATGATTTTAACTATTAATTTTAAAATTTGATTAATGTGAAATTTTGAAAAGGAGAATTTATCTGGAAAAATTAAAAAATATTTATAATTAAAAAGTACCAATTCACATCGAAGATAAATAGTAAAGTATAAAAAAGTGAAATATATTAAATGAACAAAATAGTTAAAGTAATAAAATTACCAAATCTGTATACATGAATATTAATTTAATGTAAAATGTGAAAAATGATAAGAGAACTTGTAATAAAAATAAGATCATAAAAGGCATTATAAAATTAGTAAAAATTAAATGGTCAGTAGTTTGTATTGATCTTTTTTTATAATTTAAAAAAATTCATAAGTTGAAAGTTTACAACAAGAGACTAAATAAACGACGACGTTCAGAACATAGTTTGGAGAGCAAATGTCGTTTATCATTAGGGTATAACTAATTGCGTCTTTCTCAAATATTAAGATATTTCTCAATTTGGGAGGATGAGAGGCGATGCCTTGACAGTGAGGCTAGTGGTGTGGCTCCATGGTGTTTCTTCTCCTAGTTTCTCAACATAAATAGGTCTCAACTTAGGTAACAAGCTCAACTTCAGAATCTCTATGATTTTTAGCGATTTAGGGCATAGCGACTTAGTTTCCGACTCTTCAGACATTGCTAACTTTTAAAGGAGGGAGGAGGCTCTCTAGGGACTCAGCTCAATGGTGACGAATCAGTGGGGGAGATCTCAACTTAGGTAAGCGTCTCAGCTCAGTATTGATTCCATCGTGTAATTATGTGAATCTCCTCAAAATAACATACTACAAGTTGATAACAGGGATCAGATGGTTCAGCAGTGTTCCTTCAAGCATGACGCGACTAGGGAGGAAGGAAATTTGAGAAAGCCCTTTCCTTTTCAACAGTTGAGTCCAGATCTACCCATACCTCAGTAGCTTTCTATGAGTAGGAGAATGTTTAATATGCTAAAATTCAGGAATTTCTATACAAGAGATCTCTTCTTTTCTGATTTGTTCTGAACTAAACCCAGGTTGAATGAAACATTTTAAGTGACATGAATTAGGGATAGACAACAAGGACTAGATTCTCCAAACAAGAGCCATTCCTCTGATACAGTGCTAGTTTAGTTGATTTATAATCAGTTGTTCTCTTGTGCTAGCAATAGTGAGTTATATTAGAGAGAGTAGAGAATTAGACTTCTCTTTAAACCTTCTGCTATTCCTCTCCTTCCAAATTGCTTGAGTATAAGTAGCAACCGAGATCATTATGATAGCCCTATCATATTTAGAAATATGCAGATGAGGTAACTCTAGTAGGATTTCATAGAATCTGCAATAGTTAAACTTAGGGGCACATAGTCTAGACATTTTAGCCCAAACCTCTTTAGAGAAAGCACATTCAAAGAAAAGATAGTCTTAAAGTTATCCTCTAGGTGTTAGGAATTTTAGCCTACCCAAAGTGTTGAGTCTATTCAACATAGCTAGCCAAAGAAGAAGGCTAGCATTAGGTTTAAGAACCTTGTTCCAAAATTAGGGAATCCCATCCCACTCTATTAATTGACCCATCCCTCAACCTTTTAGCTTCCTTTATAGTTATTTCTAAAACTGGAATCCCTTTCTATAAATAAATATCTCTCTCCCCGAAACTTATGAATTATGGTATAGGCAAGAGTTTAGTCTCATCTGATGCTAATATCCAACTTTCATTTCTAATTATTTCTTGGAGCATAGTTTTCTTAAGGAACCTCTCCAATAGGGTTCTTGTCGACTGATTATGAATTAAAGCTCTTTACCTTGTCCAGTTATCATACTATAGGGAAATTCTTTCCTCAACCCCTATTCGATAAGTTATGTTCTGCTAAACTTTTTCCCTCATTATAAGAATTTGGTTAAAGAATTAGGAGTACCTATCTTTGGGCCCTAAACCTTTTAATATATAGATGTGAATCCATTTGATCCATATTGATTGTTTTTCACTTAGGATTCTCCAAATCCTCTTAGTCATAAGTAATATGTTTTTCCTACTAATTGACTCTAGTCCTAATCCTCTTTCGTCTCTCGGTTGACAGATATTCTTCCAACTAACTTTTGTTATTCCTTTCTCTCCATTTACTTTACCCCATAGAAACTACTTCATTTGTTTTTCAACTGTTTTAATAAGCCCTTTGGAGAGAAATAGGTAAGAATACCATTAAGTTTGCATTGACATTATTACCGACTTCAGAAGTTGAAGTTTCCCTCCACAGGATAAGGCTCTATTAGTCCATAACCCCAATCTTTTCTAGATTTTTTCTATTAATGGGATACATTCACAAAACCTTAGCTCCTGGATGAGAAAGGAATGTCCAAATATAAAAGAGGAGGATTCCTGTAGCTAAAGTCAAGGCATTAGAAAGGTAAGAAGCATTTTTGGAAAGTATGAAGTAACTTTTATGAAGATTAATACTCAGACATGACATCTCTTTAAAAGAAATGAGAGTACTTATTATAAGAGAGACTGAGTGAACATTAGCCTTGCTTAGAAGATTAAGATCATCTGCAAAATATAAGCTTGTTAGTGAAAGCTTTTTCCATTTGGAATGGTATCTAAATTTGGACTCCTTTGAAGTGTTATGCTTCAGCATATGAGTAAGAACCTCCATGCAAATTAGGAATAGGTAAGGGGATAGAGGATCCCCTTGTCTAAGACCTTTTTTTACCCTTAAACATCTCTGTGGGGCTCCCATTTATCAATAATCCATAGGAAGCAGTAGTAATGCATTCTTGAATCCACTTTAAGAACATATCGAAAAGTTTATGACCTCTATAGTTTGTAGCAGAAAACTTCAGTCCACACTATCAAAAGCTTTTTGTAAATCCACTTTACTGGTACAGTTATGAGGGCTTTATCTGTGATTATACCCTTTCAAAAACTCCTGCACTAAAAGAATATTATCCCCAATATCCTTTTACTCATAGAAGCTCCTTGATTCTCACCAATAAGTAAGTGTAAAACCTCCTTTAGCTTGTTTGCCATAATCTTGTCGATAATCTTATAGAGAAAATTAGTACAAGAAATAGGTCTAAAATCACTCTAATAGGTCGGGTTGGAGTTTTTAGGGACTAAATAGAGAAATGTCTTGTTAATCTCCTTAACCAGTACCCCTCTTTGGAAAAACTTGTGCATGACCTCTTTAACAAACCCCATTTCATAGAAGTTCATTGATATCTTCTTTTTATAAAGCAAATCTAGTTTGATTCTTGAATAATCTACTTCACTTCAGTTTCTATTGTAACAAAAGATTCCCTTTTTATGTGAAAAAGTCTTGTATCAAGAATTATGATTTTACGTATGGACAATTCCTCAATATTTCAGTTCACCAAGTTATCTCTTGCCTGCCTATAGATTCAGCAGCAATTTGAAAGGTTGACCTATTCAGGAATTTCCAAATTTGTACAAATGGAACTTCGAACTTAGAATGAGCTTGAAGAAATTAACGATACTTCTTTATCTTTTGAGTTGATCTGTCGGATTGGTTGGTCAAGACCTTTAGTCTCTACCCAGACCCGACAAAAAAAATAGGATCACTTATTATGGACTTGTTGAGAATGATTCTGATCTAGTTCATGGCCTATTAGAAGTAGAAGTAAAAGGGGCTCTGGTTTGATAATGATTGACTGACATTGCTTCTTCGACTTGAACCAAGGAGTCCCTTCTTGCTGAAACAAACTATCTAAGATCAGTTCGAACTCCTGGTAAGGAAACTTCAAAACCTAGGAGGTTTTTGTAAAAATTCGTTACTTCTTTAGCAATTCCATCCTGTCTAACCACAACCTTACCAGCTGCAGTTTTGTTAGAGGTGATTCTGTTAACATTCCTTTGAGCTAACATTAAATTAGAAAAGAACTAAGTGCATTTGTCCCCTTCCTTCAACTAATTAACTCTGGCTCTCTTCTTCAATAATGAGCATTGATTATCCACCAATTGTAAGTAGTTCTTGAGGGCTTCCTTTTCAGTTGTAGCTAGATTAACATCTGTAGGATTATCTGTCAATGATTTCTGAATGGTTGAAGGTTTATCTTTAGCTATATCTATCTCCTTAGAGAAATTCTGACCTCTCTTTAAGTTTAGAGTCTTCAATTCCGATTTTATAGACTTGAGCTTTTGGAGGCATGTGTACTATTTAGTCCCATGGAACTCATAATCCATCCCCTTCACTATTGCTTCTTGAAACCCCTCCATATTTACCAAAAAATTGTTAAACTTGAAAGGATGATGGATTCTGGTAGTATTAAACAAGTTGTCAATCCTTATAGGAGTATGGTTAGAAATTCCAGGGCCTAAGAATTTTGCTGTGCTTCCTGAGAAAGAATTTGACCATTCCACATTAATCATTTCTCTATCCAACTTTTTCCTGACGTGCCAAATAGAGCTTTGTTTATTTGACCAAGCAAACTTAGGCCTCCAAATTTTAAATCTCTGAGCTCCAGCTCCTGCATACAATCGAACATATCAGAAGAATAGTTGAGTAGGCTACAATGTCCTTTCTCTTTTGATCTGAATAGAGTGTGTTAAAGTCACCACTCACTAACCATGGAGCATTAACCGAAGCCTTAATTCTTAGTAGAGAATTCCAGAGCTCAGATCTTTGAAACATAGTGTTAAAACCATAGACAAATGTAGCTAAAACACTAGAATTTTCCATTTTGAAGTAAAGTTTTGTTTGAATAAACTGTTGATTTGATTCTAGAACATATACCTCCAAAAATCACCTCATAAGCAATAATAATCCTTTTATAGGCATGGCTTTGATGGTTTGTAAGAAACTGTCATTTGCTACCCAAATAATAAAGTTTATTAAGATTGATATCTCCAATTTTAGTTTCCAAAATACAAAAAATAGAGGCTTTTCCTTTAGAACAAAATCCCTTATCACATTGAGCTTAGAGGGATTATTTATTTGACGCACATTCCATACAATCAGAGTCATAGGGGATTACCTTTTCCTTTGGAGCCTTTCCTACTGCTCTTGTTACTTTTCCGAGAGATAACTTGATCAAACTGCTCCTCTTGAGAACCTCCATTATGTAGATTAGTTTTTTGTAGGCTTTGTTCACTCAGTTGGGAATTAAGAACTCCTCCAATTTGATTCGTTCCACTAGTTTCTAATACATTCTCTCCCTTATTCATTTATGATTTATTTAGGTCACTCGATGGTATCTGAAAATCTCCTTCCTGCTAATCTAAAACTGGGCTATTCCTTTCATAAATGCTCTCCCCATTTTTAAGAGAATTATTTCCAACCTGAACCAATTCATGATTTTCAGAAACTTGCTCTGCCTGTTCACATTCTTTGTTATTTGCCGAAATATACTTTTCCAAACCCATCATCTCCCAAAAGTCTCCTCTAGTGAAGACTCTTCCTATAGGTTTCCATTCTTTACCTTGAGCTTTAAGAGACGGTTTCTATTGGTATGTTACCATAACTTTATCCTCTCTAAGAGAGTGTTCATTTGCCAACCTTAGGATAGGGTTGCAGTTTTTCATTTCCTTAGAAATATCCATACTCACACACAACTGAGCAAATCCAACCCTTTTCCTCAAAGCAGTGTTTTCATCCATACATATAGGTTTGCCCAAGTAACTAGCTAGCCTACTCAATCCCTTAGTAATCCAATATTTTAAAGGAATGTTGTGAATCTTCACCCATAGAGGAATGTTCCTCATTCTAATTTTTCTAATTTCATGCCTGGTTGCTAATTTTGAAGAAATAAAGAGAGTTAAGAGACATGCCAAGCGCCTTTTTCAATAACCTTTTGAGCTTTTGATTTAGAAGAGAAAGTAAACATTAAGTTATCCTCCTCTGTAAGCATTACCTCTATTAGACCTCTCCCTTTCCAGTTTCTCTAAGTCCATGCTTGTATCACTGGAAAAGCAGACCTTTTATCCATAAAAAAACCAACAAGAGTAGCTTTCCAAGTGCTAGCTCCTTCCTGCAGAATGTCTAGACTAGGAGCCCCCATTATCTTTCCTTCAATCTCTATAGGAGGGTTGAAAACCAAGGAAGAGTCAGAGTTGTCTCCCACGACTTGTTTCCATGTCTTCCTAGATCCTCTAACAATGTCATCATCGATTGGGACTGAACGTTTGGGAGGAATGGTAGAGGAAGAGGGAGGGGTAGTTGTAGAGAGGGATGGGGAAGAAGGATGACCTATAGAAGATTGGGAAGGGGAGGAGGGTTTATGATGAAGGTTTAGGCAAGTGGTTGTTTTAAAAGTAGAAGGTAATGGTGGAAAAACAGTCTCCATATTAAGTTATGGAAACCAATTTAATTTGTTGATATTTGTTTTGCAGGTTATCAAAGGAAAAAGAAACTGGAAAGGAACAGAGGGCTAAAGTATTCAAATTGAGGATGGTGAGAGTTCAGATCTGTTATTGTTTTGTTTTGCTTTATGTTGCAGTTCATCAAAGGAAGAAGAAAGAAGAAAATAGAGGGCTAAGGTATTCATATGGTAAGAGTTCAGATCTAGGATTTGGGTTGGGTGTGTGAAAAGGAGGTTAGAGAGAAGTTTGAGTTTCTCTCTCATAATGAAATTTGGGACTGGGAAACTTTTATATTGATATTTATTGTTATCTCGTTCTCATGCAAAATTGCTATTATATTTTTCAACTTTTCATTGAGGCACAACAAAAAGAAAAAAGAAAAACGGATCATAGTTAAAAAACTAAGGGGTTATTTAGTTCTACTTTTATTTTTCTATTTAGATTTTAGATTTTAGTTTTAGTTTTTTAGTTTTAGTTTTAGTTTATTTTTTCTTTTAAATAAAACAAAAATCTAACTGGTTGATAATGTTAATATAATTATATTTTTATTACTAATGATAATTAAATATTAGATAAAACTTAAAGATAATTTTTTAATTAATTAAATTTATTTTAATCTCTTATATAATATTTACCAATAAATTATCGATAAAAATTATTTTATTTTATTAAAATAAATATTTATTGTAAATATATTTTAATTATGAAATAAAATTTTGAATTTATATATTTTGAAGATATTTTAAATATATTAATAATTATTTAATTTAATTTATTTATTTTAATTACAAAAACTTAAATAAATTATTAAATAAAATTTAATTGAATAATGAATTTTAATATTAAATTAAATTATTTATAAATTTGATTAATAATTAATATATTAAATAATTAAATAATATACAATTAGTTGACAATATGAATAGAAAACAAAAATTATTTTTTATAGTTTTAATAAAATTTAAAAATTGAAAGAAACCAAAACAAAAACAAAAATAGGAACAAAAACTTTAAACAAATAATTTTTTATTAAGTTTAAAAACAAATATAGAAAATAAAAAATAAAAAATAGAAAGTAGAAAATAAATAAAAATAAATAAATTGTTAAAAACATGAGGCTTTAAAAATAGACCCCACGTATTCAGAGAATCATAGTAAAATCTTTATAAATGAATATTGTTGGGAGCAGAAAAATTATTATCTTATACAGAGTTATTAATTTATCGATAAATGAATATTTTATTAATTTATCGATAAATTAATATTTATTAATTTATAGAATAAT
>JANVCQ010000006.1:26162072-26179803 GCA_025531925.1 Erythroxylum plowmanianum | reverse complement strand
AAGTGCTTTATTTTATGAATTATATATGTAATTTTTATACTTATTTAATGAATTATTATTTTATATTTTCAGTGGGCGTCAAGGAATTTTTTTTAAATTATTATCTTATGCATTTAGCGAGGTTATTATTTTATCCCATTGGCCCAAGTCGGAATCGGAGAAAATTATTATTTAATCGAGATTATTAATTTATCGAATATTCATTTATCGAGGTTTTACTGTAACTCGTATAGTGTTGTGACTTGTTAGGTTGTAAGTCCAGAGCCAAAACCCAAGCCCATCTTGGTCCGGCTTGAACTAATTTTTTAATATCAAAATAATATTATTTTACTTATATTTGTTAGGCCCAAATGCCAACTGTACTTGTGAGCAGTCCACGTGCCAATAATCACCACATTCTCACGGATGGGCTACTCAAGACTAACCAATCAACAGGCTGAACTGGGCCTGTCCCAAATGCCAATCTACAAATATTCACCACATCCGTATGGATGGGCTACTGACGACTAACCAGTCAACGGGACAGTCAGGTTGGACTGGGTCCGGACCAAATGCTAACTCTACTTGTAAGCAGTCCACGTGCAAATAATCACCACATTCGTTCGGATTGGCTACTCAAGACTAAACAATTGCCGTTTTAATAAATAGTATCAGCATTTTAAAGTAGTTAATAAATTAAAGTACAAATTCCCTGCCTCTGAAAAACCCTAGCTTCCTTATTCTACAACCCCTTGCCATGGGTACGTCCCTAATTTCCCATATTTACTTTTCTAATTTCCTTGATTTCTACTTAGATTGATTGTAATATGTTCATCTGAAGCTCTTTTTTATTTGATTGTTGGACTTCTGTTCTATAACCTTTATCACTCTCCATAATTTTGTTTTTTATCTTTTGCGGTGATTTCATTTCTTCTTTTTTCTCAGTTTGTTTCGTTGACTGGGATTTATCTACCGGTTTAGTTGGTGATATGGATATTCTCACCTCATTAGCTTCTGATGGTTTATTAGATTTGAAGAATTCTAACGATAGTTCCTAGGACTGTTATAACTGGATAAGTACTTGTGCTTTGTGTGGATTGGGTATCTACAGGTTTAGGAGGTGAATGTGAACGCTTTATTAAGATTTCGATGTTGCTCTGATGCGTGGCTACATTTACCCAATAGTACTGTTAGCTTCTAAGTTGCCTTAGCTAGTAGCTATATGTGAATACTCTGATTGATGAACTTGACTCGTTTAAACGTTCTTATTGATTGTAGATATTGAGGAGGAGATTCGCTCATTACAGCTTGATTCAGCAGGTGGTAACTTATAACCGTTCGACTCAACTGCCTGTGAAAAATTGATTCTATTTCACTGTTTTTTCTGCTCCTTTTTCTTCCCTTTTCCTTCAATTTTTTGGGTTGCCATTATGTTTTCTTTCAACACTGTTTTGTTGAATGCGTAAACTAAATCTTAGCAGAAGAGAATTATGGGGTGGTTAGGTCAGAAGGTGCCAGGCCTGACGAAGGGGAGAATTGGGATAGAATGGAGGAAGGTTGGTAGTCTAGTACACTTCGTGTTTCACTTGTTACCGGGCATGTTATAATTTGTGTGAAAGTTTACATGGATTTTGTTTCAAGTAGCATTATGAAATCAAATATTTGAGTGCTATCCAATTTGTTTATGCATGAAGTAAAAATCAAAATTTGAGTGGATGCTCTAGAATCAATTAAATATTTCTCTTGAACATAATTAAATTTTTTTTGATCCTTCAATAAAATGTAATTTAATTATGCATGACATCTATATTTGCTCTTTTGGCATTCTGACATGTGGTGGATTGTGGAACTCTTTTTCCCCCTTTCAATTGATTCATTAGTACTTGAGACTTGTACCACACTAGTTTCATCTGGTATCTTGATTGAGTTAATTAAAGGTCTCTTATTACCTTTAACCACTATGTGACTAAATATTGGATAGAAATGCAGACCTTTTCATTAATCGTTTGGTTTTCTTAATTGTTTGACATGTTGATCCTTGCATTCTTGCTTTCCTCTTGAAGTGAACATGAGACATTGTTTATTTTGACGTATGAATCATTACCTAATTTGTTTTATTTTACTTTTGTGTGGATAAACCTTTAATTATTTTCATGCCTTTTAAGTTTCAAATTGTGGTTGGTTTTATGTTATGCCTAAATATATTTTTATTGTCTTTGCTCACTTTTTTTTGCAAAGTGGGGCATTTTCTGAGACTTTTTGGCAGCAAATATTGCAAAGCAAAGTCATTTATATTTTCTTCATGTTCTAGAAGTTTGTTATTGTTGCGTATTATGCCAATTTGAGCACGTGAAGACTGTTAAGCTTTTATATTGAGTGCTTCATTTCATATGCTTTTCATGGGCTTTTTTCAGAGCCAAAAGACGAACCTACTTTGCAATCTCGGGAAGAGGAGTTTGATTCTAGAGGTACTTTGAGCATATTCGTTTCTAATTTGTTATCTTTGTGTTACCACTACAATTTTCAGCCTTGTAAGCTGGGTCATTTACTTCTGTATCAATGCATCAATTTTTCATGGAATTTTTTCAGAGACAAAAAACGATTCTTCTTTGAAATCACAGGAAGAGCAGGTTGATTCAAAAGGTATCTGCAAATATTCCATTCTAATTTGAAATGTTTTTGATAAGAATATAGTCTTCAGCTTTGTAAGCTTGGGATTTAATTGCTTTTGTTCTTCCTACTGCTCACTCTATCAATTGGCTACTAATAGTGGAGAAAGACATGAAAGTTTTCACTCCAGAAGAGGTTGAAGAACTAGATGATCTGGAAGATCAGAAGAAGAGGCACTTGAATGTGGTGTTTATTGGGCATGTTGGTAGGTTGAGCGTACTTTATGGTTTAGCCCAAGTTAGCTTGTGCCCTTTTGATTTCTGTGTCGTCTTGTCTTACTGTAGTGTTCTAAATAATTGGGTCATTCTTTGTGTGTTCTTTTTGCTTAACCTCATGAGAAAGGTCAATATTTTGCAAAACATTCTTTGAAATGCTTCCAATATTACATTAAAAACATTGGTCTTACATATAGGTGCACTTACATTGCTAACATAAGCTTTTCGATATCCTTAGAGTTGCTTGACAGCTGCACTTGAAGAACAACACTTCCTGATCTAGGCAAGTTCTTAAATTTTTTTTTTGAAAATTTAGGCAAGTTCTTGAATTTGTTGGTTGTTTGTTATTAGAATTTTTAATATTGGTAGAGTGTAGAGCTTATTAACAAGAATTAGGTTTGGGTCAATCATTACCAAAATGACTGGAACTAGTCATTTGGATAGTTGACCCTTATCAGTTATAAATCCTTTAACATTTTCATGTTTAGTCAATATGAGATATTCTAACACTCCTCCTCAAGTGCAACTGAGATTGGACATTCAATTGTCACTTGAAATAAATGCAGTGGTAATCGGACCGAGCCACTTGGACTGGACATCCAGACGGACAATTGGAAAATTAATAATCCGGACCAAACCTGCTATGATATTATGTAAAAGTTTTTGGATCTGGGAAACCCACTTTCATGGGAGATCTACATCATGGGCCTAGTGATTAATCATACTCGGGGGCCTTAACACTATAGTTCAACCCAAAACCTTAAAGCATTAGGTTTATGGGTCCTTTCTACTTATATGTCCTTCATTAGTTTCAACTCTTTTCAATGTGGGATTTCTTACACTTGACATCCCAATAATCTCCCCCTCAAGTGTGAACTTCTACATTGGGGTTAGACTCTCCCTTGAGCGAAACCCTTTTTGCTTAGTAGTTTGAGTATATGGGGTTATTAAGAGCCCTTCTACTCTATTGGTTTGGGCCCACTAAGAGTCTCCTTGCTCTTCTTCTTAGGGAAGCAACCACAGGATCCGACTACCATCTCCATACTCATTTCTTGCCTAATCATTGGCTTTGATACTACTTGTTGACTCTGAAAAATCCACTTTCATGGGAGATCTACGTCATGGGCCTAGTGATGAAGCATACTCGTGGGCTTTGACATTACATTACAACCCAAAACTTTAAGGCATTAGGTTTATGAGTTCTTTCCACTTATGTCTTTCATTAATTCCATCTCTTTGCAGTGTGGAATTCCTGCTCACACTTGACATCTCAACATTTATGTAAATTAGAAGTGTTTAGGTGGTCATTGATTTTAAATCTTGTTTCTCTTTTTCTTTTTTTCTTTTTATTTTCAAGAAGTTCAATATGGAGCTAGGCTACCTCCATATGAAAAATTTTTTAGAAGGATATCAGATGTAGTGAAAGATTTAGTGCAACTACATTTTCAACAAATGAGTTGGAAGAAGCTTGATTGTAGCTAGAAAACTAGAAATATACTTAATTTTATGGCAAACCTCGTCGAATAGAACTTCGACAACAACAAATTTGTTGTATTGCGAAGCAAAAATCCCAGTTTATACTAGTGTTACAGAAATTCTTTTTAAACTAGGGAAACCCATTCCTAAGTACTTATTGAGAACTACCTCCTTGAATCGTGTTTGTACACTGATATACTCAATGGAAAGCAACCTAAACTAAATGGGAAAACATAATAAATTAATGAGGATCTTGGATACCATTGCATCAATCTTAAGGTGTTTTTCTTTGTCTCGGGTGAAATTGAGGGATGCTTTGTTATTCACTGGCACTTTGTTGCTTACAGTTTGATTTTAAATTACTCTGGGGTGCAACATTTATTTTTGTGATATCTTATTTGATCAAGAATACTTTTGTTTGTGATTTGTAAGCTTGTGTATATTATTGTTGTGTCTTCAATTTGTTTGCTATCATTGCTTCATGATCTATGATTCGCCTTTTTGGTCACAGATGCTGGCAAATCCACTGCTGGAGGGCAGATACTTTTCCTTAGTGGGCAAGTTGATGAACGTACAATCCAAAAATATGAGAAAGAAGCTAAGGAAAAAAGTAGAGAAAGCTGGTAAGGAATCCAGTGCAGACACACTTGGAGATATGTTTTAGCTGATCTAAGTGGCAGTTTATTCTTATAAAACTGAGATAAAAACGGCACTATTATATTTATTTATGGCTAAACTTAAGTCTATTTCCCAGTCTATAGATAGCCTTGTAAGAATGGCAAGGGCTGGTTGTTTTATGCATTCGATAGCCTGACAGTGATTCTTTGTGCGCAACATTGGTATAGCAAGATTACTAGGCTAGCACTATATTGCATCTCCGTTAGGATTTGTCAACATCTATAATACAATATTTTTTTTCTATAACTTGCCAAGTTTGAGACATAAATTTGGCAGAAACAAAAAGGAAAATGCTTTTGATAGCCATCCTAAACTCTTTTGTAAATCAAAAGTAATATTGCCTTTGAAACAATGAGATATTTTATAATCTAGATTGTACAAATCAATCTATTGTAGTGGAAGCTAGGCAAATGATTTTATAAAAAGCAGTCTCTCTTTCTATAATCTTTTTATTATCCCTGTAATGTTAATATATTAAATAACTAATAACCTGCCTCCTATTGTAGAGTTCTTATTCTGAAGAAGTTAAAAAGCAGACTTTTGTTAGATTTATTGCACAACATGATCATCTACTGTTAAAAGGCGGTAGCATAAACAGAATGGATGTCATTTTCAAAACCTAGTATGGTATAGCCTTGAATTTTGTGACGAGGCCCATTGATTCTATGAGTTTCTTCTATGTTCAATTCTCTCGAAGTTTTAGTATTATTAGGTTTGTAATTCCATATTTTGGCGAGACGTGGTTCACATACAATGCAATGAAAGCCTATACCTTTACCAAAAATCTTGAAACATTAGGTTATGAGTGAATTATTGTATATAAACTACTTTTAATTGTTATTCATAGTTGATATGAGATTTTAACAACTTAACACATTGCTCTCATGCGAAGGAACTAACATTTCGTACATGCACTTTGTAAGATGGATGTTGATGTGTGCCTATAGGGTTAGATATTTGTGGGAGGCCCATCATCAAATCGGTACTAGCTCTAATACCATACTAAATTTCATAATTTTCCTATTTCAAAAGAGTGGCAGTTTGTATACAAGATGGGAATCAATGTCTCAATGTAAACCTTAAGGTATTGGGTTAGCGGGCCATTCTTGTTTGTAAACCACGCTTATTTTTTACTCCTAGTTGATGTGAGAAATTTACGCACTTAATTCACTTCCTTAGTTGATGTAAGATTTCATCTTTAACTCAAAGCCTTAAGGCATCAGGTTGTGGACCCATTTTTGTATATAAAGCAATCTTGATTCTTCCTGGTAGTTGATTTGACAGTAAAAGTCTTAAGGTTTAGTTCATATGGTTGCTATTTTCAGCTTAACCCCTTAAAGAGTGGCTTTGATATTGTGTTAAATTTTTGTAACTTACATATTTTTCATATTTGGGTTTATATACAAGGTGAAACTCCATATTCAATTCAAAACTTTGGAGGCTTTATAAATCACTCTTTATCTCCTAATTGATATGAGATTAACAAGTATGTTTGGTATGCTTCCATAGATATTATTTTTCATTTTCTGTATTGTCATCTTTAATGCTCTAGAATCCTGGTTTTGTGGGAATTATTACTTTTTAGTGCCTATCTGGTGAAATTTTTTATGGACTTCTTTCTGCTACTCTGTTTGGGGAGTTAATGAGCCTTTGTTATCAAAATTTCAATTGTCCTGATGCAGTTGTAAAAAGAGATGTGAGCTAATATTCCTGGGTGAAGGCATTACCTTATTAGTTGGGGAAGTATATTATACTGTATTTATCAGGACATGTTTCATCGTTGTCTGATTGCTATGCTTGACTGCTTTTCTGTTTTAGGTACATGGCATATATTATGGACACTAATGAAGAGGAGAGGGTTAAGGTAGTACCTGATTTGCTATGTGAATTGGTTATTTGTGAAGCTGGAGAAACATAACTTATTTTTTTGATAAGAGTTATGATGATATTATTTTTAGCCTTTTTGATAAGTTATTTTAAGCTTATAATTGGTACGTTGGATTCTGGCTGTTGTTCATAGGGCAAAACAGTAGAAGTTGGGAGAGCACGTTTTGAAACAGAGACATCTAGATTCACAATTTTAGATGCACCGGTAAGGCATAAAATTTTTCTCATTTCAATGTCATGCATTTTTAGATGTAGAACTCGAGTTTTGGGACACTTGTAATATTTTGCTGTGGTGTATGCTTGTGTTATGGAGTAAGATTTTTCATGATGTTATGTACATCTTTTTCTTGACAGTGTTCTCAGATTTTTATTATAGAATGTTCAGCAGTGAGTTGGCTTCCTTGTCATTGAGTCAAGTTGAGTTTTGAACGGTTCTTGAGCTGAACTTGAAGTGCAGATCTAGTTTGAAAGATGGTTTTTGTGTATAGTTTATTAGTTATCTGAATGAGTTTGAGTGTTCATCAATGACTATTCTGAGTAAACACATTTTTTATCATTATTTTTGTTAATTGCTTGTAGACTGTCCTTTAGTTTGAACAAACCATATTGATGTTCCCTTCTAGATACAATATCAATTGTCAAGTGAGAATAGGTAATTTGATTAGTCAGCTTTTTAGCTTTGTGGTTCATGATGTATGGCATCTTGTTCTTTGTTTGGTTGCTCAGGGTCACAAGAGCTATGTTCCAAACATGATCAGTGGAGCATCTCAGGCGGATATTGGCGTACTTGTAAGGCTGTAAAAACTGCTTGTTTCGTTTTAATCTTAGGTTGCTTCTGGAGTTTTTACTGAATTCTCTATTTTTCCAATAAGGTAATTTCTGCTCGAAAAGGAGAGTTTGAAACTGGTTATGAGAGAGGTGGGCAAACTCGTGAACATGTGCAGCTTGCGAAAACTTTGGGTGTAACTAAACTGCTTGTTGTTGTGAATAAGATGGATGAACCAACTGTGAACTGGTCAAAACAGAGGTGCTTATTCTGATTTTTCATGCACCTATTGTTTTTGTTACTTAATGCAAGACATTTGTGGTGGCTGCTTCTCTTTTGTGATGCATGAACCAGATGCACTCAACTTTGATATCTCCTAACTTCAAGGTCTCTTTTAGGTATGATGAAATTGAATCAAAGTTGATTCCATTCCTAAGGTCATCAGGCTACAATGTTAAAAAAGGTACTTACAACTAGTATCTTGTGGTCTGTTTTAGTATTGTTAAACTTCAGTTTGTTGTTCCATTCTTTGCTGAATTCACTTCTAACCTTTTATTTGACCATGGAGACTAGAGATGGGATCTAGCTTTCCTATTGGAAACTGCTTCAGGGCTAGATTATTAGTTACTAGGAAATCTGGAAAATGTTTTAACATTGATATTTTCTGTATTTTAGAAGCTGCCGCAAAGTGAATTTACCGGATGTTTATTTGTAGATTAATTAGGTGGTGGATTTGATGAGTGGAACTGAATACGCTGACATTTCATTACTGGGTTACATATTGCTGGTTCTTTTCCTTTTATTCTCTTTACCATTTGTGCATAGTATTGAAACCTAAATGATAAATTCAACTTGATTGTTATTAATATTATTTTTTGCTGCACTTGAACCTTTTGCTTTATTGGTCAATAGGCTGTTTATGATAAGTAATTATTAAGTAAAAGGTGTGGACTATTAGAAAGTCTGAATAGTTGTATTTCATCTTTTTTTTTCCCTAATTGCAAATGAAAAATTGAAACAATTTCCATAAAGAGTGGTATTCTTAGTTTAAATGGACTTGGAACATGTATTTTTACAAATATACACATGAATTGATACAATCATTATTAGCTATTTGAGCATTAAAGACATCTTTGAAGTTAATTTATGATTTAATTTGATTGCTATTGTGATTTTAGTATCTATTACAAGTTGAAACTGCCGAAAATAGTTTGCATAGTTAAATGTAAGACTTCCTATGGATTATTGGGTTTCAAGATATTTCACATATTTTCGTTAAAAATTTCCTCCTTATCTGCAATCTTTTTCTATTTGCAGATGTCATCTTCCTACCAATATCTGGTCTTCTTGGTACCAACATTAAGTCCAGAGTGGATAAAAGTGTATGTCCATGGTGGGATGGCCCTTGCCTTTTTGAAGTTCTTGATGCAATTGAAGTCCCCCCTCGAGATCCAAAGGGACCTTTTAGGTAAATGTTTATGTTCTTGGGACAATCAATATTTATATTTTCCTTTTCTATTAAGTTTTATTTAAAGTTGGTGTGGGTTGGCCCTGGTAATTGTTCAATGACCATGATTCATAAAAGAATCGACAAACTTTGTCATCCATTCCAGTACTCTTTAACATCAACTTTTTCCCTTGGTATCAGAAAAGTTAAATCAATTCTGTCATTTCTCAGTAGACAGTTGATTTTATCTTTTATTTTCTTATTGAGAAGCATTAGGGGAGGGGAGGGAATTGCACAAATGACCTTTAAGCAGATTCTTAAATGAATGTTATAAAGATGGTTATATTTGTCTAGACCATATTTATGAATCTGATGGTAGTTTTGATGAGCTTATGCTATCCATGAAGTTGTGAGCTCTAGAGATTTTAAGCTAACATATTATAGTATCTCTTTAGAAGGACCCAGGAGTGGAAACTTAATTTTGCACATAAAATCTGATTCCATGTTTTGATCTTTAGCTTGACTGATTATTCTTGACTGGTTTTAGCTTCCATGACTTATTGTTGAGCTATATTGTTAAAAATTGTAGGATGCCTATCATTGACAAATTCAAAGATATGGGAACAGTTGTTATGGGCAAAGTAGAATCTGGGAGTGTGACCGAGGGTGATTCATTGTTGGTCATGCCAAATAAGGTGAGTGAGATCTGATTGTAACTATCTGCACATTTCTCGCAACCCCACTGCACTGCTACTCTTCCTTTTCATTTTCTGGTTACCACGTTCTAAATGTGATATTATCATTTGCAGACTCAGGTTAAAGTTATTGCTGTCTATGTAGATGAAAACAAGGTTAGATGTGCAGGACCTGGAGAGAATTTACGAATTAAATTATCTGGGATCGATGATGAGGATATATTGGCTGGTTTTGTTTTGTCAAGTGTTGGTGAGTTGAAAGTCTTGTCTTTGAAGTCCTTGATGATTTACAAATTTATGTTTGGTTGGTTGAATTGCCATGTCAAGTTTGGGTGAGTTGAAGTCTTGTCTTTAAAGTCCTTGATGATCTACAAATTTATACTTGATTGGTTGAATTGCAAGATTTTTGCTTCAACTAGATATTCTTTACTTTTCTGAAGGTCATTTTTTGGGGACATTTATGTCTTTTTCTTTCACAAGATCAATTTACCTTATTTCTTGTTTTGTGTAGCGAAGCCAATAGCCGCAGTAACTGAGTTCGTTGCGCAATTACAGATACTCGAGCTTCTAGATAATGTATGCTTGTGTCAATATTTTGGTCTACTTTCAGACTTTTTATAGCATGTTTTTCTCGCATACTGTGTGATTTATCATGTGATCTGTCTCAAGTACATATCATCTTTGGTTCCACTTCAGGCAATTTTTACTGCTGGCTACAAGGCTGTCTTGCACATTCATTCCGTAGTTGAGGAATGTGAAATTCTTGAGCTGCTACAGCAAATTGATCCAAAGACGAAGAAACCTATGAAAAAGAAGGTTCTTTTTGTGAAAAATGGCGCTGTTGTTGTCTGTCGCATTCAGGTACTGAGGGAAACTTCACATTTTGATGCTTAAGAATTTGAGAATTTTGTTTTTCCCAAGTCAATTTCCCTGAAAGATGGTTCTGTATAGATCAAATCAGGTTTCCATTTCACAAGATTCGACTTGAACTTAGTTGTTTATATTGCTATACTTTTTATTATGTGCTACCAGGTAAATAGCTTAATATGCATTGAGAAGTTCCAAGATTTTCCTCAACTTGGAAGGTTCACTCTTCGCACTGAAGGTGAGCAGATGGATGCTGTTTTATTGTGATGCATGTTTTAATCATGTTGTTGCTTGGACCATAACACTGCCTATTACAGGTAAAACAGTTGCTGTGGGCAAAGTCACCGAGCTACCTTTGTCAGGATCAAGTTACTAACATTTTTTCCATTGGGGGTGAGTATGTCTTTTTTTTTTTCCTTTTCTTATGACCTGCCTTTCCTCTTAGGTGCTGCTAACAATGTTTTCCTACCCTGATATATCAAGTGCCTAAGCTGTTTGTACAGCTGGAAGGCGTTCTGTCTGTCGTAGAGGATGTTTGAAGCGTATATTGTACTCAAACCTTAAATATAGATTGGAGCACACTTATTTTGATTTGTAATCTCTCTTTTTAAGCTCTATTGTTACTTGGTTAAAATGATTTTTAAGTATGCATGGAAAATTAAAATTCTAACATATCTTGATGAATAGTATCAGCTTGTAGAGGGTAAATGTAATATATGATCAATTGGATATCCTTGGAAGGGGTTTGGGATGAACCCCATCAACATGTATCTTTTGCAAGCTAGAACTGTTTGTTCTTTTCCAATTGAAATATTTGATTAAAGATGTTTCTATTGTAGACTGTATGGTTTCAGCTTTGAAAATTTATCGTGGAAAACTAAACATTGAAATGGCCAAGTGTTTTCGAATAACAGACGAAGAGATATAGTGAAGTTCGTTGGGTTGAGAAAAGGAAGTTTTCCAACCATTGACTTAAATGGACTTGTTTTGAGAAACGCTGCCATTGTGAATGCATAAATAGGTTTGGCAGGATCACGAGTTCCCAATCTTTTCTTATCGTACTTATGGATTTCTCATGAATGGTTGACCTAGGATTTGTTGAAATACCTAGTTTTCTTGGCCTATCTTGCGTTATCGAACTTCATTTCCTTGTCGAGTGGATCTTCGTACTCTTGGATGTGGGATTTTTTTTCCCCGTGGAATTGAAATTAATTTTCCCTTTATATTGTTTTGCAGGTTCTGATGACATTTAATTCATGCAGGTGTGAGGCAATTCCAGTGGCAAAGCTCCCCCAAGTCTTTCGAAGGCATGGAGCCCTTGTGTAGTGCCTTAAACGTTGAGAAGGCAGGGTTAAAAGTTCCGCGTTTGCAATCCGGCTTTCACGGAGTATTTTATGCTTAGTGTCTGAATCTAGAGAATGGCCCTGATTCACCAATTGTTTCGAATATTAATGAATATCTTCTTTAGTTGTGTGCTTTTGACATAAAAGTAAAAAAAAAAAAAGTTTTTATTCCCTGGCTAATATAAATATTTACATCATACAGTATGACCTTTATTCCCTGGCTAATAGAAATATTTACATCATACAGTATGACCTCATCTGTATAACTTTTGCTGCAATGATGGCCTTTAAGATTGAAAGAGTCATTTTCTTTTGGTGATTTTTCTACCTGGCTAAATTTTGTACTTGGTTTGATGCTACTCCGCATACCGTAGTAGTTTTTACAAAGGCTTTTTAAGGACCAAATTTATACCATAAGTTGCACTTACTTTTTTGCACGACACTTCGATTCGTTTTAAGTGAAATTTAGTGATCATTGATAAATAAACTTGTTTTCGAAAGCTTTATGACTCATAGTATTTGATTCTCACATTCTTGAAGATTAATGAGAAAGTATTAAACTAATAAAGACAACAATAGCTCTCTCAGTTTGCCGTGAAGAAACTTGGCTAGTTATATTACATCTTATCCTAATAAAATTATTTCACATTACCGAATAAGATGATATCTTCATCTAAATAGGCTCTATTTTATAGAATTTATCTATATTGCAATTAGCAAGATAAGAGATTATATTTATCTAGGATTGGTACATTCATATTTATGAAGATTTCCATTAATTTCAGATAATTCTCTCACATAGTTTTTATCTTTTAGAGCTGGTATTTATTAGTTGTGATTTTATTCGCTACATTATCGAAGATCCCCCCATGATTTTTATCCGTTGATGATGAGTTATTCAAGCTCAAAGCCTTTCATAGAATACTGATCTAGTTAACTTATGATAAGTTCCATTAGTCATGATCTATTCATTTGAGCATATATTAAGAACTTAGCCTTAGCCTTAGCTAAGTAGGTTTGTACAGGGTTTGAAACTTTAAGAAAACTCGCACCATGTTTGATTTAACCTGCTAAGTTACCTGGGGCTTTTGTATGCTAGTGTTATATGTATGATCTAGCTAACCTTCAACCCAAGGCTTATTTTCAGCTAGCTGTAGAATGCTTTCGTGTGTCAAGGGGCTAACAAACCACCCTCACTAGATGAATTCGATGCTCTATCAAATTAGTCTGAAGGTAAACGTTCACTTGATCCTCAAACTACCACAAGGTAGTGTCTTTCTCCCAGGTAGCTTTTGTGATCGACTTTTCTTTCCATTGGATTAAGGATTCAATCCTTCGATTCTTTTTATATTGCCCCATTGTTCGATGATCCAAAATCTCTACTTGATCTTCAAACTGTTTTCTCACAACCGGTAGACCTCGTTTCACTTGACTCGTATTCAGATTTGATGCATCCTCAAAGTAAGGTTTGAAAAAACTAACGTGAAAAGTATGGTGTTTATTCAATCTCTCGGACAACTTCAACCTGTACGCAAAGTTCTCACTTTATTTAGCACTTTAAATGATCCATCGTACTTCGACACCAATTCACAATGTTCTTGCTCACTTAAGATCGTCTTCCAAATCTGTGAGGTAAGTTTCAACAATGCCTTAACTCCCACGTTGAACTCTAATAGTCTCCTCTATAAGTCCATTTGCTTCTTCATCCGTCGAGAAGCTTTTTGAAAACTATCCCTCATCTCATCCAATAAGTCTTGTTTCTCCATTGTGAACTTGTATGCCGTAGGACACTTGTCACCTGTCTTTTGTTGTGCAATCTAGAATAGAGTAAGAGATTGTTGTCTCAAGACTATCCCAAAGGGACTCTTCTCTGTAGTAGAAGATCTGTGCAAGTTATAATAAAATTGAGCAGCATCAAGTAAACTTAATTAGTTACATTGATTTGCATTTACATAATGCCTTAAATACTTCTCCAATAGATCATTGATTCTCTTTGTTTGGCCATCTGTCTATTGGTGATTTACTGTTGAAAATTTCAAATCGCATCTCATCATATTAAAAAAGGACGCTTAGAATTGGCTTATAAATCTGACGTTTTGGTTACTCTCAATATCCGTAGGGACTCTAATATATTTCAACATGTTCTTATAGAACAACTTTGTTGCAACATCCAAGGGACACGTTACTGATGCTGCACAAAGATTGCATTTTTAGAGAATCGATCTATAATCACCATGATTGTAGCCATGTTTTCCACCTTTGGAGACCCACCAATAAAATCCATCGAAATTGACATCCACGATCTTTTGGGAATGGAAAGGGGTTGTAGCAAACTAGCTTTCTTCTTCCTTTCGGGCTTATCCAACTGACACATAGGGTATGTCTTGATATACAACACAATGTCATTCTCCATCTTTGGCCAATAGTAGGAACAAACTAGGAGTGTCATTATCTTTTGAACTCTGGACTAACCAGTCCATTGCGAGTCATGCATCTCATTTAATAGTTGTTTTTGCAAGCCAACAAAACTCAACACGTACATTTAAATACTTTTAATTACCAATAGCCCATCATTATCAAGCCAAAATTTGCGCTTAACACCTTCCTTGACTTATGAGATTATCTTACAGTATGAATTGTCCAATGGAGTTGTAACTTTTATTTGCTCTAATATGTTAGACACCACACTAGTAATGAAATATAGAGTCGTGAAAACCTCCTTCCGACTCAAGCTATCAGCCATATTATTATGCCTTCTCGGTTTATGCTCCCACATGAATCATATCCAGTAAAAAACACTTACCATCGGGCTTGCTTCGTGGATAACTTCTTTTGGGTCTTGGAGAAATGTGTTGGCAACATTGTCAATATGAACAACGAACCTGGTCTCGAATAAATATATTAGCCACGTCTCAAGGCAATGAACCATTGCAAGCATCTCCTTCTCATGTGTCGAGTATTGCTACTTCACACTATTAAACTTTAGACTCTCAAATGCCACAGGATAACCCTCCTATACTAGGACTCCACCAGTGACTTTATTTAATGCATCTATATGTACCTCAAATGGAAGATTAAAACCCAGGTAGCTTCAATATAGGTTCGGTTGAGATAGCAGCTTTAAGTACCTCAAATGACTCCTCACATACATCCGATTAACAATATTCTTACTTTTTCTTTAGCAATTCCACCAATGGTGCCTCTTTCTTTGAGTACTCTATTATAAACTGCCTATAGTAGTTAGACAGCTTGAGAAAACTCTGCAACTCTTGTACTGTCATAGGAATCTACAACTTAACTATTGCCTTCGCTTTCTTCGGATCCCTCCTGACCTAATCCTTGCTCACTAAGTGACCCAAGAATCTGATCTCCGACTAAGCAAACTTATAATTCTCCATCTTTATGTAGAGCTTGTGTTGCCTCAATTGCTCGAACACTTTCCTTAAGTGCTCCACATGTTTTGCCATATCAGTATTGTACATCATGATGTCGTCAAGATACACCATAACGAACACGTCAAGGAAGTCATACAACTTGTTGTTTATTAGGTTTCAAAATGTTATAGGGGCATTGTTAATCCAAATGACATGACTAAGAATTTGTATGATCAATACCGAATCATGCATATTTTGTTTTGCTCATCCCCCTCAACTATTTGTAATTGCCAATACCCATACTGAAGATCAAGCTTCGTGAAAACGTTAGCGCTTGACAATCTATCTATCAAATCTTGAACTAAGTGAACATGATACTTGCTTTTGATTGTTACCTTATTCAAGGCTCGATAGTTCACACACATTTAAAGTGTTCCATCTTACTTCTTCTAGAACAACACTGGGGCACCGTATGGGGCTTTGGAAGTTTGGACTAACCCTGCATACAATAATTCACAAAGTTAATTTTGAAGTTCCTTCAACTCCAACAGGGACATCCTATATGGGGCATATGCAAGCTGGACAGCTCTAAGAGCCAACTTGATCCTGTGATCAATCTCTCTACCAAGGGGAAGAGTACTAGGCAACTTTTTTGACAACACCTCCTCCCTCAATAAACTTGGAACCACGCCAAAGATTTCCATCATATAGTCTTTATCAATCGCCTATATGGTAGCGAGATAGGTCTCCATACGTTTCTTTAATCCTTTCTTAATGCTCATGGCCAACACATATGATGGTTTTGTTTTTTTTAGTTTTTGACACCTTAAATCCTAACTTGCCCACCATCTTTTCCGTAACATAAGAGTGTGTTGCACCTATATCCAAAATTGTGGTTACCTTATTCCCATTGACTTTTATTATTATGTGCATTAGCTTGTCAAAAGGATTGGATTCACCTTTAACCGCATTCAACAAGGCAATTAGATTTATTGTCGCTTTTGAATCTTCTTCCTCTTCTTTAGTAATCAAGGTGTTTATCTTCTCATTCATTGGACATTCTCTTGCAAAATGTGGACCACTGCATAGGTAATAAGCAAGTTTACCTTTTTTAACATCTCCTTACTCTTGAAGTCGCTATTTTTCTTACATTTTCCCTTGAAATCTCCTTTATTAGAGTCTTTCTTCTTTTTCCCCTTGTTTTTCTCTTGTTAGGCTTGCCTTTGCCCTTGGAAGAAGTAGAGGAGCTTGCCTTAGTTTTCTTTGACACTTGAAAATTCACTAAGGCATTAACAGCTGCGATTGCACCAACCACATCCTTCACATTTTGCCTCCACAACTACATTTGTGCCCATGGTTGTAACTTAAAAAGAAAAGTTAAAGAGTTTATCCTCGGCTAACATATTATTAATATCCAGCACTAGAGAGCTAAACTTTTTAACTTAGTTTCTTACTAATCCATATTGTTTTAGATTCTTCAAGGCATCCTTCACGAGCTAAGAAGTATTCATTGAATAGAATTGATCCTTTAACTCCTTCATCTTATCTCACGTATCAGTGGGAGCTCTACCCATACTGATTTCAGCATAGGTCCTCGTTCTCTACTAAAGCTTGGCATCTCTATCCAAATACATAGCCATCATATTGATTTTTTCAGCATCAGGTACCTTAGTAGCCACAAAGTATTGCTGCATATCCTATAGAAAGTTCATCGAGCTCCTTCATGTTTCACACACTCTTGAAAACCTTGGGTTCATGCACCTTTACGAAGATGCTCTCAACATGTTCAACATCCTGTGTTACAATAGAATGCCTTAGGATTGTCATCTTGAACCTAGTCTCCTCTAGTTCCCTCGTCAAATCTATTATTTGATGTTGCAACTATTAGTTCTGCTCCCCCAACATCTTGAATTGAGTATTGTAGGAAATGACCTCTTCCTCACCTTAAGGAATTAGCCCTATGAGTGCATCCACTTTATTGACACGCTCTATCAAATTACGACCTCCTACTATATTGAAGTGCGACTCTAATATTACTTGTTACAAAAGTTTTCTAAGCACCAAACTGAAGTGAATCACACATTAGTATAGACTTAATATTCGATATACAAAATGCACAAGAAGGGGGGGGGGGTTGAATTGTGTACCCTTTTTGAATACAATCCCCTTTTAACAAAAATTTCCTTTTAAAGAAAACTTACTTTCTCAAACGATTTGAAAAACAGTATTACGAAGTATTTGTAACAACAATAGGAACTGAAAGTTGAGAGATGAGAGTAAGAATTGACACAGCAGTTTTATACTGGTTCACCCCAAACCGTGGGCTACGTCCAG
>JANVCQ010000006.1:26142728-26155551 GCA_025531925.1 Erythroxylum plowmanianum | reverse complement strand
TACTTACAAAAGAATCTTGGTACCTTTTGACTAGATATATAATGCTCACACAAATAAAACCAAACTCTTTTGTTTTAGTAATAATAAGTATTTTCATTATACAACTGTAACTAAAGAAGATAAAGTTATATGTAAATACACTTGCTTTCCAAGGCACTATATTTACATAACTCCAACAGTCTCTTCATTTCTAGCCATATATTTACCCTTCTAGTTGGTAAATCAAATAACTAGTCCTTCGTTACATCTTTGAGTGAGAATAGAAAAGATCTCAATATGATTTGTTCTTTAGTAACCTCGTGAGGCTTTATGCTCAGACAAACCACATCAAGTTCCTTAAGATGCTTATGTGCATCCTCACCTACAAGACTATGAAAGTTAGGCAATAAATGTATTAGTCTAGACTATAACTCAAAGGTAACAAGTTCAACAAAATTTGAAAATGTTATGCATAATAGTCTTTGAGTTAAATCGGGTGTAACTAATGCCTATAAAGTTCTTATATTTGCGATCACATTTTCTTCGAATTCAGATTCTGATTCTTCTATCAAAGTTGACCTTGTTTGTCTACGTAATCTCTACAGTCTTGTCTCAATTTTCAGATTTAGTTGCTCAAGTTCTCTATGAGGAGATCTCGTAGCTACCATACACCAACACTAACAAACTTTTAAAAGTTAACAAAGGAAAAAAAGAAACAATTATAAACAAATATATTAATAAAACACCGACTAAAATCAAATACAAAAATTAAACTACCACACAATTATAAGTAAGGCCCGATTCTAGGGTCAATCTTGGCCTAAACACGATCAAGCATATTCCATCATCCTAACGTCTTTACACCTCTTTTCAGATTATTGATCTGAGACTAATAGTATGCTCTACTAATCCTGATTTTCCCTTAGGTTGTGTTTAATTAAGATACGATTGGTAATTAAACCTAACTATTGAATAACCTAATATATGATCTCTAGATTCAATTTGGCAGTAGCATTACGAGGTGAAAAACAACCAATAGAGGCAGTAACCTCACACATTTGGGTTATCTACCTCCTAACAATACGAGACCATTAGATGATACTAAAAAACATTAAATGTCACAATTATGGATTACATTCAGTGTTATAGTAATAGGTTCCTAATAGAACAATCAATATAATGTATTAAGATTCGAAAATAACACAACAATTTGAAAAGATATTACAACGTTAATAGGATGAAATAGCTTAATAGTGACTTAGCATAAATATCCTCGTTGAGCTAGCATAAGAAAGTTTGCCTTCCATCTCTTCTTCAAACTTCAAGCATTAGCCATCTTCTCCATAACCACTTTATGCTGGATCCCGCTTCTAGAGCCCAGCATTCGAAGATATTTAACGTAAGTAAACACATTATCCTATAGGGTTATTTTCATAAACCCTTATTAGCCATCTTCCTACAAGGTGGCGTGCCCCCAATAGACAAATCTCAAGATCACAATTTTGAGAATCACAAGCAAAACCCAATCACATTTCATTAATGAATCTAAATAGAGTTTATACAAGCTTATTACAACATACAAAATCCAAAATACACATGATACAATTTGAATGCTTATGCTTAAAATGATTCTAAATTACAAAATTTCTTGAACTAACTTTATTACAAAAGTCTCTAAATATCTTGGAGTTCCAATGCCTTGCAAGGATCGCTAATCTTCTCTTTCTACACTTGAGGAAGGAAGCATGGGGTGAGCTACACAGCTCAATGGCTAATATATTTATAGCCATTGGCAATTGACCAAAGTCAAGCATATGTATATATATATGTCTAGCAATTCTAGCATTCATACTTTATTCAAGCAATTTAAACGTTCATCAAATTTAACTCCAAACTTAATACAGAACATAACTTCAGCCATTAAACACAATCACTTTATCATGCACCATACTTGAACATCTAAAGATGCAATGCACAACAAATGGATCGAGGGTTCTGTGAACAAAACAGAGAAATCGAAGTTTACTTCGTGAACAAAACGAGTCCAACTTTTAGATCTTGTGGGCCATAAACTGGCAGTCGGGAGAAGGCTTTATGTCGACGTGCACGTGACTACGAAACGGTTCCTCTCTCGCCCAAACAAAGCACATAATCAATGCTCAAAATCATTTTATCAAAATGAAATCCTTTCATACCTTTCATGCTTTTTCTTCTTTCCATTCAAATCAAAATGCCACGATACAATTCAATGACATAACATTGATCAAAATCACAATTTAATTATATCAACATATCATGCTTCTTCCACAATATAACAAAATCAAAATCATCATGTATTTTCAACAAGTCAAATTCAAACAATTTAAAACATATTCACACATAGGCAAGAATTTTCCCAATCATACAATAACTGTAAATACATTACCCACCTCATTTCCTTGCAAAAATCCAAGTCAAGGTTGTCTTTCCCTTTACTCTTGGATAGGATTCTCTTGGTTCCCTTCATTCTTCACCAAATGAAGGGATCTTTAGCTCAAAGGGAAGCTCTTCTCTTCCTCTTCCTTTTTCCTTTCTTGAACAGCTCAAAAATCTCTTTTGAAGATTAAGAAAAGTTAAACCCTAGCTTGTTTTCTCTTCTTTCTCTCCTTCTCTTCTTCTCTTTATATTTCTCTCTCTTTTTCATGACACTCTCATTTTTTTCTCTTCAATTTTCGTTATCCTCTCTTCTTAAAATGCAAGACAATACTTCTTCTTCTTCCAATTATATCCTTAATGATCGAGAAATGTCCCATTTGCCCTTCCATTTTTGCCTTATGTCTTTTATGCTTAAGTATCTTACTAAAAGTATGCTTGAACATTCTGACATAACACTTTCTTCGAGAAAAATGTTCCCCATTGACTTAAGTTTCTAATGACACCAAAATAAATCCATTTGGTTAAGAATTCTAAAAGTATTGCCCCAAACATTTTCGGACTGTCCTTATATTGAAATAGTACACTATACTTAACTTCCATCCAGAATTTGAAAGTCTTTGAGACTGAATTAGATTTTTATTTCTTCATAACATTTGTAGCTCCTTGTCTCTAGTTTATTTTGAAACTAGAATCATCTTATTCGAAGCTCTACCGATTCAAAAATCATCAAAATACTGAAACATATTCAGTAAAATATCCAATTCATACTCTTCCAATTGATACCCTTACTTTGATTCAAACAATATTTTTCGAATCAATATCAAAAGTCATAACTTTCATAGAGACGTAAAGAATAAATGTGTTAGGAATCTATAGGTTCAAGAATCACTTCATTTGGACGTCGGATAACAAAATTATGGCCGAAAGAATCAAACAAGATTTGGTCCTCAATCATATTGATCCTATCTTGGGACAACTGGCATAACTTTCACTAGAGATGTTGGATTAAGATTATCTTAGGACGATTTCAAATATGACTTCTAGATATACAACTTTCAAGAAAACCTTGAGATCAGATTTTATCATCTAAAGGGTCAAAAATGGACTAGACGATAAGATTAGACGAAACCAAATGAAAGAGCAGACGAATTGAAAAAGTAGACAAATTGGGAAAATTGCCATAACATTCCCTAAAGATATTTTATTTATGTGTTCTTTCATGGTTCAAAAGAGTACTTCAAGATCTACAATTTCAAAAAGAACTCAACGATAGATTCTATCGTATGAACAGTGAAAAATGGAGCATACGATAGGCACAGACGAAATCAAATGAAAAAGTAGACGAATGAAAAAAGCAGACGAATGGGGAAAATTGCCATAACTTTCCCTACTGATATCGGATTAGGGTGTTCTTTATATGGTTTGAAAGAGGAATTTAAGATCTACAACTTTCATATATAACTAGATGATATATTCTATTTTCTAAAGGGTAAAAAAAGGAATAGACGATAGATACAAACGAAACCAAATAAAAAAGCAGATGAATGGGAAAAAGCAGACGAATCAGGAAAATTGCTATAACTTTCCCTAAGATATTATATTGAGACGTTATTTATATGGTTTTAAAGAGGACTTTAAGATAGATAACTTTAATGAAGGCCTCAAAGATAGATTCTATCTTCTGAAGGGTCAAAAATGGAGCAGACGATAGGTACAGACGAAACCAAATAAAAAAGCAGACGAATAAGAAAAAGCAAATGAATCAGGAAAATTGCTATAACTTTAACTACAGATATCTTATTAAGGAATTATTTAGATTGTTTGAAAGAGGAATTCAAGATCTACAACTTTCATGAAGATCTTGAAGACAAATTCTATCATCTGAGGAGTCAAAAATAGGAACAAATGATAGTGTATAGAAGGTCAAAAATAGAAGAAGCAGAAAGTCAATTGTAGACGATATGACATCATCACAGATGATATATTTTTGTAGAAGATATGATGTCATCATAGATGATATGACATCATCATAGACGATACATTTTTATAGACGATATGATGTCATCATAGACGAAATGACATCATCAGAGACGATACTATCTATATTCCTGAACATCTCCACTTATAAAGACTATAAGTTTCAACTCCAATGTCCAAAATTCTCATGCTATATACCGCTGGAAAGATAAAAGAAAGAGATACAACTTTTTGGAAGACAAATTTCTCTAATTCAGCCTATATCAATCCAGAAGTTTCCTTGAATACAGAATATGAATTTTACATTCATCCACCAATGTACTACATCCAGTTCTCAACTTCATGACAAATTTTGAGATTCTTAAGATAAAATTTAAATTCAATATCTTCATAAGAAATGTATCCATATGTTTCTAGTTTAATCCAAATCAAAAATCATCTCGTTTGGATAACTAGATAAAAAATTATGGCTAAAAGACTAAAACAAACTCAGTAACATTTTCCAAATCAACTACCAATTTTGTTTCACAATCTTTCCTTATCACAACTCATACCAAGATCACCTTTTCTGCTTCATTTACTCCCCATTCTCAACTCCGTTTTTCAACTCAATGCAATCCATACAAATTGTAATCCATGATTAATCATAAACACCAATAACAGAACATATATATACGCACATATTCTTCATCAACTTACTACACATACTCAACTTCATTTTTTTTGCTTTCATTTTACTTCTAACTTTTACCTTAATTCTTCCTATTTCAAAATCTCTTATCCAACAAAAATAACAAAGCAAAACATGAATCTATCAACATTTCTCATTCACTACTTTACTCTTGCCTATCATTTCTTGGTTCAAGAATTTTTATTCTTTTATTCTTTACTCATGACTAATTATCAAAATTTCTCATTTAATAGTTCTAATCTTCTAAGAAAAGTTTGGGGTCCAATACTTTCGGTGTTGAAGAATGAAAAAAGAACAAAGAGAAATAAGAGAAAACATTTTTCTGCTATGTCTATTCCATGCTCTCCTTTAATTCTTCTATTCTCTTCTTTGACTGCCCCTTGTTTTTCTATATTTCTATTAAAACCAAAGATGTCCGGATGCTCCAATTGCTATCCACAATCGAAGATGACCAGACGCTCTAATTGTTGTCCACTACCGAAGATGACCAAATGCTCCTTTCCTTTTGGTTTTTGAGTAGCCGACACATTGATCTCATCTGTCTTTAACAACTACATTTTTCTACTAACAAAAGATGAAGAAGCTAGGTTAAGCCCCCACTCACACACATTAGTTGACATACACTCCACTCATTCACGGTTCTGCCTCCATTCTTTTCTAACTACCGCCGACATCTTCACTCTCTTTTATTTATTATTATACTAACAATGTGGCAACTAGGTTTTAAAAGGTATATGGGATAGATGTTGCCTTATCCTTCTTTCCCTTCCACATTTTATTCTCCCCTTTTAGTAGCCCTCCCATACTTACAGTTTTCATTCTCCAAAGGCTAGGTTAAATGGATTAAAATGGACAACTATGTTACTGTGGGACAGCTTGCGTTACCATGAGATAAAAGGATAACTATCCACAAAAATCATGTTAGAGAGTGATATTTTATGGGGTTGACAATATGAATTTTAGCTTAGCTATGAATTGTAACAATTTGGCATGGATGAAACAATATTTACTCATGTTGCATGGTTGTGAAATTTTTTGGATGACCGTGAGCATGTTGACTACATTTTCTTCATGTTCTTTTCATTTTCTTTTCTTCTTCTTACTTTTAATTCTCTTCTTCTTCATGCTCCATGAATCAATAGAGTATGGAAATTGAGAGGATGGCTTCAATGAACATGCTTTCAGGTCACTTTAGCTCCTTTACTTCTGAAATGTACCTAAAATCAAATATGAGCTAAAGTGAGTATCTTAAGCATTTGTAAGGCATTAATCACTAAGTGTAGTATATCAAATGAGTCAACATTTAAGCACATATCACTACTGAAAAGTTTTTCTTCCATCCTTAGGTTGTTCTTACTTAAAGTTCTCTAAAAACTTTGATATTATCTATCTTGTTAATGGCATTTAAAATTTTAAGATCTTATCACTCCTTATCCATTCTTTTTTTAGAGTATGGTGATTCATATCTTTCTTTCGTGTGTTTTTATGTTTGTTTTCATAGAGAATGATCCTATTTCTTATCATATTGGTTTCATATCTCATAAGTCTAATTGATAAGGGATGTACCATAATTTGGTATCAAACTCTATATTTATCTACTTAATATTCATTATTTTTGATGTTTTTCTTAAAGTTTTATTAAGAACAAACTATTCTTAAGTTTATATTCCTTATTTTTTGAATTTTAAGTTAATAAAAAAGAAAATATCAAAAAAGTTTTGTGAAGGAAAAACTTAAGAAAGTTTCAACTAAAACAATTACAAAAGGGCTAGTAATTACATCCATCATTGTAAGAGAAGCTTAGTCATATTCCAATAAGGGTAAGGAATCCTACTATCCACATTATTATATTTACCTAGTTTTTCTTGTTCTTATTTGCTTTATATTGCTTTTATTAGTTACTTTGTTTCTTTCTTGTATAATTATTCATCTTTTATTGAGTCTAACTAGGTTCAATCAAACTCAATTTGTTCTTTTAAGTTTTCCTATTTATTGACCTTTAGTTTCCTTTCTTTGTTTTCTTCATGCCCAATTTTGCTTCTATGGAAGTATTTGACAAAGGGAGAAGATTTATAAACTAGCTTTCTTAATTTAGAATATCTAGTTTGCAAAGAGTCCTTAGATAAGACCTTAAGTTGATAGTTGAATGGAACCTTAAGAGAAATACGTGAGAGACTGCTTTTGCTACTTCCTTTTCATGGGGGTTTAATATGACTCAAACTTGAAGCAAAACAATATTTATAGACACAGAAGTAAGAGAGGAGGAATAAGTAAGAGTAGATCATGAGACATTTATAAACATTATTCAACGCCAATTTGAGCAAATTTAATGAAGTAAGGATAAGTTGGAGAGATATGATGTTGTCCAAATTTGACTACAATATAATCCACCTTTACTTACTAAAATGGATGAAATTAAGGAAAATGATTGAGTTGAGGGTGCTACTAAATAATTAGGAGAATTAAACCTAAAGGGTGGTAAAGGAGGTAGAGGAGGAAGAATGGGGAGATAAAAAGGGGGGTGGGGTTGGGGGGGTAGGTTTTTCAAAAACTACCAAACAGTAATGAAAGGGTGAACTATAATACGTGAAGTATCAAGACGGCAATACCACCTTTTGTAGGAAAGATAGATCTAGATGCATACTTTAAGTGGGATAAGTCTAGTCTTCGATTATTATAACTTTTGGGAGGAGAAAAAGATTAAACTAGTTGTTGTAGAGTTTAACAACCGTGCATAAACTGGTGGAATCAACAAGTTCTCACTAGGAAGAGGAATTTGGAGGTGTTTATTTTAATTAAAAGGGGACAAAGATGGAGATGAGAAAATGATTTATGTCGAGTTCTTATTATTAGGACCTCTATCAAAGGCTGCAAATGTTAATTCAAGGACTAAAAAGTATGGAGGATTACTACAAGGAGATAAAGACTACTATAACTATGGCCAATATGGAGGAAAATTACCAATGTTATAAAGCTACATCATTATGTGGAATTGGAAGATGCAGTGCATATGACTATAAAGGTAAAGAGATAATTCAAAAGGAGGCACACTAATTGTCTTGGTGTGTTTGGTAAGTATGAAGTAACTAAACTAAAAGTATAGGTACCTAATAAAGAGAATTGATTCAACTTCCAAAACTACGAATTAAGACTTCAAGTCATTAAGTGTTTAAGATAGGGAAATATATCAAGTCATTAAGTGTTTAAGATAGGGAAATATAGCATCCCAATATCATAACAAGAGATTGATGATGATGAGGGAGGAAGGCAAGTATATTTTTGAAAGTGAAGGGGAGGTAGAGGAGGAGATGCCTAGTTTAAAGGATAATAGAGATGAGAAGTGCATTGAGAGATCCAAGTTGGGGGATATGCTAGTCACTAAGAGGATATTAAACACACAAGTAGGAGATGATGATGTGAACGAGTGAAGAGAAAATTTTATCCATACTAGATGTGCCATTAAGGATTGAATATGTAATATATCATATAACTGGTGGAAAAGTTAGAGTTATCAACTACAAAACACCTTAAACCATACAACCTAAAATGGTTAAACAAGTGTAATGGTTAGAGCAAAAAGTAGAAGATGATATCCTTTTTCCTTGGGAGGTGTAATATAATTTGGTACCATGCAAGTGGGACGTACTTGATAATTTGACTAGAAGGCCATGTGTGACTAGTAAAAAATAAATATTAATTTACTATGGATGGGAAGTCAATCAATTTTATTCTATTATTGCCAAAAAGTGTATAAAGATTAACTCAAGATATATGAGAGTGAGCAAGAGAGAGTAAAGGGGAAAGAAACAAAAGCAAACACGTAGAAAAATTTCAAACATTTTAGACAAATTTAAAATAAGAGATAAACATAAACGAAAATACGTGAGCTCGATAACGAGTGGGGAATGTGAGAGATTCATTGTTACAAAGTGTTAGATATTTTTCTTATTTGTAAAGAATATTTATTGTTTCACATAATTGATGCTAGATTTACTTTGTTGAATGGTGTTGTGTCTCTTTTGTAGGAGTTTAAGGATCTCTTCTAAGAGGATATGCTAGTTGATTATCCCTTATGTGAGGCATTGAGCATTAAATAAAATTATTTCTAAGTGTACATATTCCAAATAGACAAATCTATTAAAAAAAATCAGAGGAGATTAATGAGACATAAAAGAAAATAGAGAAGTTTAGAGAAGGGCTATATAAGGGAGAGTTTAAGACCATATGTTGTTTTTGTTTTTCTAGTATTCAAGAAAGATGGAATATGGATAATATATGTAGATTGTCATGCTATCAAAAAAATTAGTGTAAAGTATCAACTTCTTATTCTTGGATTAGATGACATACTTGATGAGTTGTTTGGGGCTTGTTTATTCTATAAGATTGATTTAAAATATGGCTATCATCAATTTAGCAAATTACTTTTAAAATTAAACATGGATTGTTTCAGTGGTTAACAATGCATTTTGGTTTGACTAAAGCACCTAGTATTTTTGTAAGATTAATGAACCATATTTTACACAAAATTTTAAGTAAGTTAGTGGTGGCATATTTTAATGATATTCTTGTTTATATTAAGATTATGGATAAGCATGCTAAGCATTTAGGAATGGTTTTACATGTTCTTAGGAAATGTATTCTAATTGGAAGAAGCAAAAGTTTTGCATTAAACATATTATATTTCTTAGGTGCATGATTAGTGTAAAGGATAGAGAGGTCCATGATTATTTAGAGGCTAGTTTTTATATGTGATTTTCTAAAAATTTTAGTATAATTGCTGCACAATTAACTAAGTAAAAAAGAGCATATGGTTTAGGTAGGATGAAGATCAAGAGAGAGCCTTTACACTGATGAAGGAGAATTTGAGTTCGACACATGTGTTAGTTTTAGTTTTACCTAACTTTACAAGCACCTTTAAGATTGAGTGTGATGCTTTAGGTGTAGCTATTAAGGTGGTATTGATATAAGATATAAGAACAATAGTTGAAATGTGCTTAATTTATTGTACATTTATTCATTAACACTTAGTGATTATTGCTATGAAATGTTTAAGAAAATCATTTTGGTTCAAATTTGATTTTAGGTAGAATTTGAGAGCATAAGAGATAAAGTGAGTTGAAAAAACATTCTTTAAGTCATCTTCTTGAGATTCACACTTAGTTGTCTTCATGGAACAAGAAGGAGAAGGATTAAAGCGAAAAAGAGACAAGAAAATGCCATAAAATGAAAAGTATATAATGTAGTCCGAAGTTCACACTGGTGCATCAAAGTTCACAGCCATGAAATTCATGAATTGGTCATCAAAATTCATGGTCGTATATTAACAAGTCATGTCTATGACTCAAAATTCACAATCGTGACCCAAAGTGCATAGCCGTGACTTTCAGGATCTGGGCTACTCTGAAACCTAATTTTTAGCATAATTAGAACATTTTGATAGCAAAAATAGGTAGGAATCTTTTTGCAACAAAAATGAGGGGTATAGCACACATATTTAGGAGATCTATAGAGGGCTAAGCATTCCCAACCTGGTTCGAAGGTGAAATCAAAACCATAGGACACATTGGAGCATATCTACATTGTGTTTATTTTTCTTTCTCTCTTATGGATTATTTATGTTATCTTGTACTTATTGAATTAGTTATTATGTAAAAATGACTAAAACCTCTATTTGATTGTTTTTATGTAAACCCATTGCTAGAATCATGAATATAATATGTAATCGTTGTGTTTGGATTTATTTGTGGCAACTAATGCTGCTAAATCATTAGGGATAATGTAACATAGGTTACATGACCTGAGGTTGTGTGGTTATTGCCTTGATTGATATGTTTTCCATATTTATGATACAGATGTCAGATTAAATCTAAAGAGCCTATTTTAGGTTGTCTAATAGCTAGGTTTAATTTAAGAGATTGCTTTAATTAAACATGACTTAAGGGAAAGTTGAGATTAATAGAACTTGTTAATCTATGATCAATAGTTGCTAGGAGAGGTACAAGAATAACAAAATAATGAAATATGCTTATTCGTTTGTAGGACAAGATTAAACCGATGACCAAATCCCTAACACATTCATCATTTTTTTCACTTTTTGATTATTTGCTTTAATTTTCTTTTTTATTTTAGTTTCATTTCATTTTATTATTCGAAAACCAACAAAAGCCCTTAAATATCTTAAACACCAATCCTTTTCATTACAAAAGCTTTGCACACTTTTTGTGGGATATACTTATACTTATTACTAGCTATAATTTTATTTCTAGTTATTTTGTGTAGTGTTATGATGCGCTACCAATTTTGACGTTGTTGCCTGGGAGTGTGGTGCTTTAGTTTTTATTCTTGATTTTAATTATTTTTTTGTATATATTTGTCTCTAGTTAGTTTTTACATTTATTTCTTTATCTTTATACATTTGTTTATAAGGACACATGGAAAGGAGTATGTCCCTACTGGATATTATCAATGCTATTGATGGAAAATTTTCCTACAACTCATATTCTCAATCCTATAGCCAAGTTTAGTGTGATCATACGAACTTTAATTATGAATGGAATAGCCAGCAAGACTACTTCCTAGATGAGCTGTAAGATGCACAACAATTCTCGCATATACCAGAAGCCTCTGATTCCAACTCAAGTACATCTCTAGAAGATTTAGTTAGGTCTCTTACTACTAATACTTTGCAATTTTAGTAGGATACGAGTTCCAAAATCCAGAACTTGGTAAGCCAAATGTGACAGTTGATGGTAGCTATCAACTGCCTAGCATCACGAAGAAAAGAGACGCAACCATCTAAACCCAAGGTGTACCTAAGGAACATTAGTGCAGAAACTATGCAGAGTAAATATGAGCTTCATAATCTTGAGAGGAATCTCAAGGACTTGCTTATGAAGAAGAAGTGGATAAGAAGATTGAAGGAGACAAGGATATATCATTTAGCGTGAAGGTGAGTATTGACCCCATAATTATTATTAAACCTAACCCTTCACTTTTATCTAGTAGATCAGAGAAATTGGATAAGGAAGAAAAGGGTAAAGAGATATTCAAAATATTTCAAGATTTTAAGGACTCAGTTAAGATTAAGAGTTTAAAGATAGGGAAGATGTTAAATATAAGAGGTTATTGCTTAGGCCTTATCTTAAAGAACCTCGAGTGGAGAAAGCGCAAAATGTGACACCTGAAGATCATAATTTTATCACGTGATGAGGAAAACAAAGACTCGAGCCAATGATAGAAAACAAAGGTATTTCTTAGTAGGCAACCTAAGGGAACTTTATTTCTTTTCTTTTATATGTTCACATTTGACAAGATATGCATATGTGTTTTTAAGTATTTTTATGTTTTTTTATATTTTCAAACAAAAAAAGAGAAACAAATAAACAAACAAACATTTTCTCTTTTTCTATTGCTTCTAGGACTATATAATCATAATTAGAGAGTGAAATGACTAGAAAAATCCATGGCAACTTGAGCATGTACTTTTACTCTTATGATTGGTCAATATACATTATCTTTAGAAAAGTAGTGATGTAACACCCCACTCCCGAGTGACCCGAACCCGATATCGTTGGTGATATCCGAGTCCGTGTCCCGCGAGGGTGGCGTACTACATCAGTCTGTTAAAACTCAGTATACATTTTTTTTTTGAACCATTCATTCCACGTTAAAAGGAAATAGTTTTCATCATTACACAATCACGCAGAATAAGCAGTAAACAGTAGAAAATCTTTGCAGTTATTATTATTACTATCATTTAGC
>JANVCQ010000006.1:26109060-26119111 GCA_025531925.1 Erythroxylum plowmanianum | reverse complement strand
TCGCAAAACTCACCCAAAATTTGCAATTATTTTTCAGGACCCAAAAGAATACCCCGTTAGGCAACGGGCGTATAGCAGGTTGGGATCAGTTCGCGTCTGCATTAGTGTCTGATAAATTCTATATACAATTATATTTTCTAAATTTTTATACTAATGATTTGATCAATTTGTAGAGTCCCCGGCCTGAATTAATTTGTATTTTTAAAGGGGGTCCCGTGGTCATTATACTTACTGGTGACTGTGTATGTTAGTTAATTTCCGCATAGTGTATGTTTGTGTTTTTTAAAAAAAATTATACTGAGTTTTGCTTGAGTGATGTATCACGCCACCCTCGCAGGGCACAGACTCGGATATGACCATCGATGTCGGGTTCGGGTCATGCGGGAGTGGGGTGTTACAGTATCACTCCTTAAACTTGACAAACATCACCATCTGGGAGTAATTGATGTGCACATTTTTAGATAGCTACTTCCCTTTGACAAAGATCACAAGGTTAATAATGGAGATTAAAAACTTTCAATAGAATGATGAGGAGTCACCATATAAAGCATGGGAATGTTACAAGGATTTACAGCTGAGATTTCCTCATCATAACCTACCTCCTTTTGCAAACCTTCTACAATGGAGTTAATCCACCCATAAGGGGCACCATAGATGCAACTTTTGGAGTATCTCTTATGAAGAAGATAATTGAGGAACTAGAGGATTTGTTAAAAGAGATGGAAAATAACAACTATCTTTGGCTGTCAAATAAAAACAAACAACAATCAATTTTCTGATATCAAAAGGGAGTTATAGTTGTTGATTTAATAACAATAATGCAGGCTAATTGATAACTTAGCAAAATAGCTGAACAACTTGAAAGCCTCTTCATTTGCTCTAATTAAAGCAATTCAGCATGGATGCGAGTTAAGTGGACTAAATAATCATGTTACCACTATTTTTTTTATGCAAAATATTAGTATGGAGTAAGTTAACTACATGGCCACACAATTTGGTTAAGGAGGAGGAAACAACCCTTACTCTAACACTTACAATCCATGGTGGAGGAACCACCCAAAATTTTGTTAGTCTAACAATGTGGTAATCAACAAAGAAATCAAGGTCCACTTAGATTTCAGCAAGACAAGTTTAGGACATAGGATTCAAAATTAGACAAGATCATGGACATACTTATAAGTATGGAAGGGAAGTTTAATAGGTAATTGAAAATTGCATCTCTTTCATTCATAATTTAGAGGTTCAAATGGGCCACTTGGCAAACGCATTGTCAACAAGAAATGTGGAGAGTCTCCTGAGCAATATTGAAACAAACCCAGGGGAGCAACTCAAGACAGTCATAATTAGATGTGGGAAAGAACTTGAGCAACCAGCAGAGAAACAAGTTACAACCTACCCAATAGAGGACTAAAAAACAAATAAAAAGGCTAAAGAAAAGAGTGAGTGCCCTCCTTACATTGCCCCTCCACTATATTCACCCAAGATTCCATTCCCACAACGATTACAAAAGGGCAATCTAGATGCACAATTTATAAAGTTCATAGAGAAGTTAAAGACTTCGTAAACTGACCTATCTTTTGTGGAGGCCTTGGAATATATGCCTCAATATGCTAAGTTCTTGAAAGATATATTAACAAGGAAGCAAACTTGGGAAGAGAGTAAAATGGTAACACTAACTAAAAGTTGTAGCTCTATTATAACTAGTCGTATGCCTTCAAAACTGAACGATCCAAGGAGCGTCACAATACCCTATGTGGTTGGTGACTTTGAATTTGTAAAGTGTTTATACAACTTAAGCACAAGTATAAATCTTATACCTTTGTTGATCTTTAGAAAGTTAGGGCTCGGTGGTGTGAAGCCAACTTTGATGCTTATCTAGTTGGTGGGTCAATCCATTAAGAGACAGTTTGGTGTAATGGAGGACATTATCGTGAAGGTAGATAAGTCTGTTATCCTTGTGGATTTCATGGTAGTAGATTTTAAAGAGGATAAAAACTATCCACTAATTATTGGACAACCATTTATGAACATAGGAAAAGTGTTGATAGAAGTTTTTAGAGGAAAAATGTTTCTTCGGATTGGTGATGAGCATATGGAGTGCAAGATGAACCAAGACTTGAAATATCAAAAAAAGTAGCTCTTATATGAAAATTGACATAAGGAATGAGTATATCAAAGAGCAAGAGGACAAATACTTTGGAGAAGTAAGACATAAAGAATCGATGTCAAAAGAAATTAAGATTGAAGAATATACAGAAGTCCCTATTCAAGAAGCTAAAGCAGAAGAGGGGAAGAAAGTGATTGTAGAAAAAGGCGAGCAATTCACCATCCTACAACACAAACTATTTGAGTTCATCAAAGATTCAAGTGATTTCATCATTCCCGATTTTGTTAATAGTTTTTCATCGAAGGCATTACTATAATTTCTTGGATTTTCTAATTTGATTAATCATGCCCTTTTTATTATCTCTTAATATGTAGGTTACTTATGGGCTACTAAACTGAAGTTCAACAACATAAGTGGAAACAAGCCATTTGTAATTGATCCTGGTTAAGTTTCAAAAGATGAATGCTCTTAAAGACCTTAACTTGGTAAATTTCGATAGTTAGGTTTGTTTTGAATTTTAGTATGTAAAGATTTAATTTTAATGTTTTTGGAGTGGTTTGGATAGCTAAAATTGTTGTGTTTAAAGTTAATACAAGTTAAGGAAGCAAGCTCGAAGGTTATATGAAGAAAAAAATGACAAAATGGGACAATGATGAAAAAATTCACCATGTCATAATCGTGATTCCCATATCATGATTGTGCATTACAGGAGTTTTGGTTCTAGAGTCATGATCGTGACATGTAGCCATACCAAGGCAACTCAAAATTTTCTCTCCCCCAAACCCCATTTACCCCTTCTTCTTTAACCCTAGCCCTATATCTTCATCTTTTCTCATATTGCACACACACTTTCTCTCCCTAAACCTTAGCCACCACAATAAATGTCTCTCACATTTTTTGGGTGTTATTGGTGTATTTTGTTGTGTTTTGATTTATTTTTACAAGTATACACTTATTCATAGCACCAAGGATTAAGCAAAGTGTTGAACACTCAAAACTGAAGATAAGGAAGAGGAAGGTTGGGAGAAGGTCTTCAATTTGGTTTCTAACAACAACAAACTTTTAAGGAGATGGCATAAGAATAGTGACGATAGTGACATGACAGCAAGTAGATTTACAAATAATTTGCTGCTCAAGGGGTTCACATTCCATCTCTAACACTGTCACCACCTTGATCTCCTTAACAGGTTTCATGCTCTTACCTTTTTATATTATGTCTTGTTACTTTTCTACATATGTTGTTTGTTTTCTCACATTAAGGACAATGTGTTGTCTAAGTGTGGGGAGGATTTTTCATTGGCATGACATATGTGTGAATTTTGCATGCCATATTGTCTTAGTTTTGATTAGGTTGACATTGTGTGAACATATGTTACAAATGTGTGAATTGCGTGAATGCATCAATGGCAATAACTTGATGGAATTAATTTAGCTTTGAACATAGTCATTGAATTTGTAAAGGCATATTGGCTTGTGAATTTCATGTTTTAATTATCTTGGTTGAATATGCATGTTAATTAGGATATAATGTTATTTGTTTACTTTAGGAAAATTGTTATATACATTTATAGTTATAAGTCAATTAAATGAGATAGTATCATTAATAATCTTTCATGAGGATGATTAACTTAAAAGAAATGAGGTAGGCTATATGAATTAACAAAAAGTGTCTTAAATGAAAAAAATTAGGCTATGAATAAAGCTAGTAGCCAGTTGAGAATGTGATATAGTTGAGTAATTGAGGGCATTAACAATAAAATGTTTGTCTTCTCATCAAAAGCCTAGAATAACATTCCAAACAAGCTAATTAATAAAACGTAACCTAGTTAAGTAATCAAGGGATATTCATGACAAAGTGTTTACATTCACATCAAAAGAATAGGTTAATGTTAAAGAAAATTAAAAATGGTGTTTCGATAAATAAATCCTGCTAATCTTTGTAAATAACAAAAATTTTCATGAAGGGATACCTAGTGGTAATTGTAATTTTGATTGATTACTAATTATAACTTTATGTGTACAAGTGCTATAGGTGAATTAATATGATGTTAATGTTTTGATTAATATGTAAATCCAAAGTGCTTAGCCATGAAATCCTTAGGTTAGTATGTCGGCACAAATTAAATGATTGACATTTATGGTTAAATTTTTTCTATAAAGGTTGATGTCATTGTCTCATTATTGCATATTGCATGAATGTATGCTTTTGTTTTTTATGTTTGGTTTGTTTGCTTATGTTTTTTTTAGGACAAGCAAAATTTTAAGTGTGAGGATGTCGATAGGTGTAATTTATATTATGTTTTGATAAATATTTTAGTGTGTTTTTAGGTGTTTATTAGATGATTATCGTATGTATAGATTTGGAATTGTATTAATGTGAGTGTTTATTTATATTCTAAGTGTTTGTGTAGTTTGGAGCATGTTTTCATTCTTAATTATATGTTTCTTAAGGTGTTTGATATGTTTGTTAGTGTTGGAAATTAGATATATGAATAACAAGAGATTTGGATATGAATGGAGCTACATAGGCTAGGTCACGATTGTGACTCCTATGTCAAAGTCTTGACAAAAGAGATTTACCTAGATTCACGATCGTGAATCCATATGCACGATCATGACAGAGAGCAAATTCATTGAGTCACAATCATGACTTCATATGCAAGATCGTAATGGAGGCTTCCCAGGTGCAACTTTATCCATTTGTTTTAGGGCTCGGGGGTATTTTTGGAATCAATCAAATGGTGAAAACCCTAGTTACATCCTTAAGACGCTCTGGGACTATTTAAGAACCTTATGAAGCCTTTAAAATGCAACTATCATCTTGGAAAAGTGGATAAAAAAAGGAAGATCGAGAAAGATGTCCAGATTTCTAGCTTTTCAAATCAAGCTCCGAATAAAGTTTTTCTTTCTTTCTCCTTCGTTACTTTCGTATTACTTGATGTGTAAACTCGATTTCCAAATATCTATCACATTTATGATGTTTTGAATTTGAGATTAAGGCCTATTTCATAGTTGTTTTGTGACTTTAATATTTATTGATTCAATACATACTCTGTGTTATGTTAATGTTACATGTTCATGCTTTAACAATAAATTGGGAGAGTGAGTCAAAAGTAATCTGATTAATTTACATTACAAGAGTTAGTGTGTAGTGCCCCCTTACCGTAGGGTACACACCGGGACGCCTGGAGATCATTTCGGTACATAACTTATGATAAAGGCGAGCTACGTTTGATCATTACAATTATTTCATATGGCATCATATCAATATTCACTTATAAAAGATCAATAGAAAAACCTCAATATTTTGAAACCAACTTTTTCCTCATTTCACTTCATAAATATCTACATTGTGTCTTTCAACATTTTCTATATGGACATTATCAAAACTTGATACAAAAGAACAATATGAAAGAGGAAAAATATACACAATCTAACTAATCTGTCCAAAAATCCCAACTGACCGACCTTTGAACCATGACTTCTCTTGCCAATCACAATCTACACGGCTGGTAGAGCCTCTCAGTAGCTAGAGTCGTCTCTCGGTCCTGAAAATACAACGTTACAATTTTGGTGAATTTTGCGAACTCAATGAGGTAACCATCATCGATGGTTCACTCAATTCATGCATCACAACAATTCACATAACCTATAATCACATAATGCACTTTACATATATTTCACATTTTCACTTAAGCATAGGCATTTCATTTCAACAAATATACTTAACAATGTGCATATGAGGTGCTCATGAGACACTTTCCAATCATTACATTATTGTGACTGAGTGCCTGAACTGTCCCGCATCCATTTTGGATACTGGGCTCATTAATAGCTGCCCCTTATCTGCTTGGGGGATACAGGGCTCATTTTGCATAGTGAGCCTTAGGCTCTTAATCACTTTTGAGTTCGAGGCTCATTTTCACTCGTTGAGCTTTCAGCTCTGATCGGTGGCTACTCTGGTCACAACTGCTATTATCTGATTATGCATTCATGTATGGACTGCATATACTACAATCACTCACATTATAAAGCACTTAGGTCTTTACATTCACATTCACATTCAAGTAACACTTCAATATCTCAATCTACAGTCACATTCATCGGACCTTCTGTCCGGAATCTACAATTACACACATTCAATTATCATTCAAAACATAATTTAAGCAAACAAGTAATTAAGTAAGACCATCAAGGTTACTCACAAATTGCTCCCGAAGCTATTGCCTCGAAGTCCCGGCAACGTCTGGAGGATGGCGCTCAATTCGATCCTCTATATTAAACAGCATACATATATATCACAATATGCACAATTATAATTGTTCAATAATGCACATGTATGAAATGAATTATGTACAATGCATGTTCATGATAATCCCGGGTATTTATCCATTAATTTCTTCACAAAATCAATCTCATATCAAAACTCATCTAACTATAATTTATACTTAGGTTTATTCCTCACTAAAACCATTAAAATTCACAAATCAATCCAGTTATACCCAAAATTATTCATGAATGCATGTACACTTATTTTCATGTGTAGATAATTCACTATTTATGTATATGTGTATGGCATATTATGCATGAGCATGAAGAAGCATTTCAAACCTCTCATAAATCACTCACATTTACTATTTTAACCTTCCCACAGGTAATGAGATGTTACATAGTAAATTAATATGTCACACGATTAACAAATCAATTATCATTCGAAGAGAGATCTTGTGTGAGAACTTTGTTATTTAATAGATAACTTCAGAACTAAGTTGTAAATAGAGAGATTGCAATTCTGAAATTTTCAAATTCAATTAGGGTTAATTGTTTATGTATTGATAGAGAGTAATCAAATCCTTCGAAAATATAGAATCGACACATAATTGGATAAGTAAATGTTAGGGGAATAAAATAACTAAAGAATAAATCCTATACATTCATACTCAATCATCTTTACTTAATTTTGGGTGTTCATTTGATATTTGTATTGCTTTTATTTAATTATTTTAATTTTCTATCATTATTTCACTCAAATCATACCTATTTACCTTATAAAAAGTTAGGTTCAATTAGGTTTACATATTCCTCGTGGGATCGACACCTTTCGATACTATAAGTCTATGATCAATATTCTTGCAGATATTGAGGGAGTTATTATATATAAAACTTTCTCATCGGTGACCTTGCTCCACTAAAGTGTTTGTCAGTTTGCTTTCAAATAGTCCTATTTTGGACAGTATATTTAAAGTATATTTTCATTGGCATAAGAACAACACTTTAGACATGCGGCAACTTTAATCCTTAAGAAATACTTCAATACCCCAAATCATTAATATTAAAGCACTTATATAGGTACAACATAAAAGTCAAGCAAGTGATAGTGTCATTTCCCATTAAAATGATGTCATCCATATACACTAATAATCTTAAAAATACATTGCCTTTCTAAAAAATAAACAATAAATAATTTATTTGAGATTGAACAAAACCAGCCTTTTTAGTGTTATGGTCAACTTGGTGATCCAATTTCGATAAGCCTTATGCAACCTATAAATTTACTTGCATAATTGATGGAATTTCTTTTCATGACCTGCCCTGAATCCAGGAGAAACCTTCATATATACTTCCTCCTTCGAGTCACCATGTAGGAATGCATTGTTAACATCCATTTGACGTAACCTCTAACCTTGTGCAATTGCTATAAATAGAAAATTACAAACAGTGGCAAGCCTAACAATTGATGAAAATGTCTCATTAAATTTGAGACTCTCAACCTACATGAAGCCCTCCACTATCAATCATGCTTTATATCTTTTAACTATTTCGTCTAACTTATACTTGATCTTGAAAACCAACTTATAGTCAATTGACTTCTTTCTAGGCATAAAATCTTCGAAGATCTTGTTTTATTCGCTTCAAGTGCTTAAATTTCTTAGGCCATGGCATCTCACCATTTCATGTTTTTTACAACCTCTGTATACTCATAAGCTCAACCTTTGAGGTTATGGTCACCAAAAATGCCTGATGATCTTGTGAAAATTATCAAACGTCATATAATCCATTAAGGGATAAGGCGTACTTGAGGAGCTTTCATATTGTGGAGACTTTGAAGAGGGAGTAAAACCAATCTTCATTTGATTATTCTTCAAAAGAGTTTTACACAACATATTATTGGCTTTGAATTTTTGTTTATCTTAGGAACAATTTCCTACACACCCTACACATGTGTATTGATGTACCAAATAGCCACGAGAGGCTCAATTTTGGTCGAAAATGTCCCCAAACCTTCTATAATAGTGAAATAAAAAAAACATAATCCCCTAACCGAGCTAGTTAATGAGTCATTCGATATGGTTTACTCTATGCTTCTTGATCTCTAGCAATCTTCTCGTAAGGATAACTCGCACTACTTTTAACTCCAAATTTTCACTTTCAATTTTGTCTTTGCTCACATTGCCCATCTCTAGCATATAAACACTTTCTTCAAAGGAGTGATTAACATCCCGAATTTGATGCTTAACCTGTTCATCCCCTGTAGCAAAAGGAAACACATCTTTATGAAATGAAACACCACAAGAATAAAAGAAATCACCCTTTTTGAGGTCATAAAGCTTCCAACCTTTCTTCTTGTATGGGTATCCTACAAAGATACATAACCTACTTCTGGCATAAACTTATCCTTCAATCTTGATTATTGTGTGCAGAACACAAGAAGTCAAACATCTTAACATGTTCATAGGATGACCTCATACCAATCAAAATCTCATAAGGTGATTGTTCAATTTAACAATCTACTTTTTATTTATTAAATAAATCACACTTAAAACACATTTTCCATAAAACAAATAGGTAAGGCAACTTGAAATCACAATGCCCTTGCTACATCCAAAATATTCCTATGTTTACACTTTACCTTCCCATTTTACTGTGGTGTATCCATGCTACTAGTTTTGTGAGCAATATCTTTCTCTTTATAGAATCCTTACGCTATCCCTGAATTAAACTCAAACGTATTATGACTCCATATGTGCTAAATAATCTTCCTAAATTTATTTTCGACCAATTTGTAAAAATCTATTAAGTATCAACTAATCTCAATTTTTTCTTTCAATAAATAAACCCAAATCTCACAGTTACAATCAACCACAATAGTAATAAAATAGTATGCACCACAAGATGATGCTTTATGATGAGGCCCCCATAAATCACAATATATGAAGTCAAAGTTACTTGCAACATTGTTATTACTCAATAGGAAAGGAGAATGAGTTTGTTCAACTAAAAAACATGAATCATAAATATTATTGTTCCTAAAATCCTATTAATATCAAGAATAAATGATAAGTGTTGACTTCACTGGTGCCCAAGAAGGATTGCACTCTCTCTATCATTATAACCAAATGCATCCTTGTAAACTTGAAGTCGTTTAACTTAATAATCAATTGATATACGAAAATCAAATTGCAAGTCAAACTAGCCATATAAAATACAATAATCAACGACACGTTCTCACTTAATATGACTCGATCCATCATTATCGCAATCGCCATTACCTAATTAGGCAAGATTAGCACTGCTTCTTTAACATAGCACATCAAATCCAAGCAACCTATCATATGATTGGATGCTCTTCTGTTTAATATCCATGTAAGGTTTTTATAATCCTTACTGGTTGGGTCGGTCTTCTTCATCCAATATAATCTGTTGAGTTTCTTCGGCAGGGTTCATCCTCTCAGTTTCTTCGTCGACTCTCACATCAAGGGAACTTGTCAAAACTACCGCCCCATCAAGGGTCCTCGTTTCTGTCATGTAGCATTCCCTAGCGATTCTTTGCTGACCCCTGACGACACCGACTCCATGAGATGTTGGAAATTTCATTGCTTGATAGTAGGTTGAAACAATTGCTCTGAGGGCGTTTTGGGTGGCTCTTCCAATTATTGCGTTATA
>JANVCQ010000006.1:26080039-26091439 GCA_025531925.1 Erythroxylum plowmanianum | reverse complement strand
GTCAACTGGCTTTTAAAAAAAGCTCTTCTCAGAAAAGCTCTACTGACAAAAGCTCTACTGATAAAAGCTCAACCAAACAGGCCCTTAATCATGCCTCTCCATTGTGTTGGTTATACATTCAACCTCCACATTCTCGACTTTTGCCATTTACGAATTATTTGGCTAAACATTTGTTGGACTTCTATGTTTTGGGCTCTTTTAATTTTTGGGTTGAATTTCCTTTATCTTATTAACATTTATATAAATTTATATAAAGAATTACTCAAAATAATATTTAATATTAACATAGATAATATACTGTAGCAATACTAAAATGATTTAAATGAATAAGAGTTAGGGTACAATTTTGCGGGTCTATAAAATTTATGGTTATTTATTTCACATACGATTAGCAAAAATAAAAAGATTCCTAAAAAACGAAGCCGTTTCCGTACTCGTGAGATGTAAATCCCAAATTACCCTCTCCCTACATCTGTCGACCAGTCATTTTCCCATACTAAAGTGCCTAAAACCTAAGCAGAGCAGTTATTGTTGTGGTGGACTTTTAATTACATTGAGCTCTCGCTCTCTTAATTGAAACAACAATGATGTCGGAGAAGAAAATCGCCGATCGGTATCTAAAGCGAGAAGTGCTCGGTGAAGGTACTTACGGTGTCGTTTACAAGGCCATTGATATTAAGGTAACGCTGTTTCTCTTTCTCTTTTCGTCTTTTTAAGTTTCCCTTGCTCAAGGCTTTGGAGAAATTGCAACAAATGGAACACGTTTTCTGTATTCCAATTTTAGTTGGGTTGTGTGAAAGTGGGGTGGGATTCAAATAGAGAAAGAGAAACTAGAACTTGGATTGTAGCATCCGATTTTAGTTGCATACTTTTGATCACAATGTTAGTCATTTTTTTTATGACATTAACCTAATGTCTTCTGCAGTTCTCATCTCTGTAAATATTCACAACAGCTCAAGTATATTGGTCTCTTGTGCGTTCTTTGTTTGTTTGTTTTTTTCACAACTCGCATTTCCATTAGAATGATACTGGCCTCTTAACTCTTCTTATGCATAGCTTTGGATATTGGTAGACTGGAAATACAGTTGCAATCAAGAAAATTCGGATTGGAAAGCAGAAGGAAGGAGTAAACTTTACTGCACTCAGAGAGATTAAACTTCTTAAGGAGCTCAAAGATCCTAATATAATCGAGTTGATTGATGCTTTTCCTCACAAGGGCAACTTGCATCTTGTTTTTGAGTTTATGGAGACGGACCTTGAAGCAGTCATTCGTGATCGCAATATTTTCCTTTCACCAGCTGACATAAAATCATATTTTCAGATGACATTGAAAGGACTGGCTTATTGCCACAAGAAATGGGTTTTGCATAGGTACTTGATTTGTAATGGGAATCATCTCTTTTAGATTGATGAATTACAGCTTTTCACTGAGATTGCAGCACTCATGGTTTACAGGGACATGAAGCCAAACAATTTGTTGATAGGACCTGATGGTCAACTTAAACTTGCAGATTTTGGTTTAGCACGTATATTTGGAAGTCCAGATCGCAAGTTCACTCACCAAGTATGCACCTTAAGTTTATTTATTTTCAATCTTGCTTTAACTGTATCACTAAAATATACTTTTGAAAATCGATATAAGTAATGTTTCCCTGTCCAAAAACATGTTTGGAGCTGTGAGAATTTGTCATTTGGTGCATGCATGGAAGCTTGCAGTATTATCTTGATGTTTTTGTGTACGACCAGCTGTTACGTGATGATGACTCTGAACGTAGACAACAGTTCTTCCTGTTTTCTTTCTTCTTGTGTTGCCTTAGGGCTCTTATCATGACTCTTCTATGCACTAAGATATTCAAGCCACTTAAAGTTACAAGTTCATGACACATCTTAACAGGTATTTGCTCGTTGGTATAGAGCACCTGAACTACTATTTGGCACCAAGCAGTATGGTGCTGCAGTTGATGTTTGGGCTGCAGCATGTATATTTGCTGAACTTCTTACTCGTCGACCATTTTTGCCTGTGAGTCTTTTTAGTCAATTTTCTATCCACTTATGGTTTTTCTGCCGTTAAAGATGCTTATTCTCCATCATTTTCATTGCTTTGTACCTACTATTCTCTCTCGTGATCTTTCTGTCTTGGGCAGGGTGCAAGTGACATTGACCAACTAGGGAAGATTTTCCAGGCTTTTGGGACTCCATCACCCTCACAGTGGCCAGATTTGGAATATCTTCCTGATTATGTGGAATATCAACCTGCTCCTGCACAGCCTTGGCGTACATTGTTTCCGACAGGTAGTGATGATGCCATAGATCTGTTATCAAAGATGTTCACCTACGATCCAAAGGCAAGAATTTCTGCACAACAGGCATTAGAGCATAGGTATATAAAACTGTCTTGGTTGTGAAGTCTACATCTTGCAACTTTCTTCCCCTGATTTTCATTCTTGCCTAGGTACTTCTCTTCTGCTCCTCTGCCTACCGAGCCAGCCAAGCTTCCTAGACCAGTTCCCAAGCGAGGATCTCAGAGTTTGAGGGCTTCAGACTTGAATCGTCTGGAAGGTCCCACCGTTTTGTCACCCCCTAGAAAGACAAGAAGAGTGATGCCGGACCGTGATGGTTTTGAAGGAAATGCAATCCCAGTTGATAAGAATGTTCATGGTGGTGAAATGAGACAGGCTGCTGGGCATTACACTGGAAACAGTGATCAGTTTCCTATGTCTGTAGACTTTTCTGTGTTTGGAAGTAGACCAATGAGCAGGCCAACGATTAACAGGTAAATCATTGAAAAATCACAAACTTTGTGCTAATTTGGTTGTAACGGAAGAATAGTTGAGAATACCTATTATGGATTGGATTTAAGGTTTACTTTCAATACTAGGTTGAATTTAAATTGTCTGAATCTAACTAGGTGACAGGGTGTGTTATTGGTGTCATCAACTTTTTGGGGCTTGATTGATACTTGATGATTGAATTAGCATCTGGTCAAAATTCATGTTAAAGTTCCTTCCATTTTAACTATACTCTATGAATTCTGTTTCATCTTGAGATTAGAAAATCAATTTTAGAATGGGTGTTGGAGAAAGTCAATTTAGTTTAACCCTTACCTAAATGTTTGTCTTGGGTCAAATTATTACCTAGGTGGGATGAGTCTGGGATTTAGAATAGGATTAGCCCCTATGTTGTAACTCTAAATTGGTCCAATGAGTCCCTCTTAGATTTTTTTTTTTTTTTTTTTTGCAATCAATTGTCACTTGTTAGCTCTAGTAAATTTTATGTGTTGCGTTTCTTGTAGTTTGAAGCTGCCCTTTGCATGGAATTGTTGAATTGCGTCCTTCCCTTGGAAGAGTTAAGTTCTTGCAGATGAAGAAGTATAATGTGAAATGGAATTCTGCTCATTTCAAGTTCTTTGAGGGTTTTTGAGCAAGACTTGTTTTGCATTCTAAGATCAAGTGTCTCTTTTGTTCCATTAATCTAGAATTTTTTTGAAATTAATAGGCCATAGAGTATGGGTTGAATAATAAAATACTACTCTATTTCTAAAGGTGATCATTTTTTTTGCTTTTGATATTATACCTCATCTCTTTAAGTAAATTTATACTTGATTCGGATTGCATACTATCGTGTTAACATGAAATGTGGGTTAATTTTGAACATTTGCCTTCTCACCCATGACCTTAAATACATTGGAAATGCCAATTGTTACTCCTTTAGTGGCTGAAGATGCATGCATTACAACAGATACGAGAGTATGCCTTTTTCAAATTTAATTTTGGATCTTTATGAGATGAGCCTAAATGCAAGATATTTGAAAGACATTGATATTTCACTCCTTCCTCTTTCCTTTGTTATATGTTACAGTTTTGTGTGAGTTGGGACTGGAAGTAGTTTCCATGGGTTAGATTTTTTGTGATATATGTGGAATCATTTTTATTTTGTCCAATTCATTCGTTCATTGCAGGTACTAATTCAGGCAGCTCCTACCAAGTTTTGCAAGTTTTGTTCATTGAATATTTGCAAAATGGAACAAAACAAGTTTTGATTTTCTTGTGGATGGATTTATGAACTTAATGAAAGTTGCGGTCAATTATAAGTTGATTTTTGAAAAATGGTGTAGGACGTGGATTATTGAAAACCAGAGCTTTTGTTTTCTTTGCCAATTGGTTGGAACATAGCTTTGATTTTTGTATTATCTTTTTCATTAGATTACATGTGTTTCAAGTCATGGTAATTTTAGCCTTCTTAGTTCTCCCTGTAATGGAACTTTTGTAGTTCAATCATTTTCTTCTCTCTTGTACAGTTCTGATAGATCACATTTGAAGAGGAAACTAGATCTGGAATTCCAGAACCCTGAATGATAACTGCCTACACAGATTTTTGGCACTCCTGTGGACGGCATGTCATTGTTTCTGGATGCGAATTGAAGAGATATGCAGGGACTGCGTCAAGTTTGTTGTAATTATTGGCCATAGCATCCTGCAATTGGCATAGAAGAGTGCTTTTGGCTAATTTTTTCTCGAGACTGCAAAGAAGCTGATGAATTTCTTATCGCATATCTGATGATGTGGCTTATATTGTTGTTAAAATGCAAGTGTAAAGAGTTGAAGAATTTGCAACACTAGTATATTATTCTTTTGGAATTTTGACTTAGGCCTAATTCATGCCCACGTAAATCATCTAATTGTTGATGACCATTTTGGAGCTAAGGAGCCGACTGGAATTTAAGATGACTCGCAGTTTTGTTATTTGTGTTGTCATTCATCATGGAAGCGCAGATTGTCGTTATGGTTACAATATCTTCGCTAAGTTGGTGGGTGTTCGACACTTTCACGTTTTCACGGAAAGAAATGGTGACTTTTATTAAACAAACAATGTTTAAAAACGTTTTATCATTCAAAGAGATGAACATAACGTATGCGAAAGGACAGAATGAAAGAAAGGCAAAATAATATGAGATTACAGTAATCTTCTTTATGGTCAAAGCAGCTTCATGATATTATAGGAATTGCGGCTTCATGAACTCTCCTAGAAGCATCCTGTGCCTGAAATGTTAAAAGAGTAGGAGACAGTGAGAAAGCAGAGTGAGACGAGAGATTTTAACTGGATTTAATGAAGTATGCAGATGTCAACGAGTTCTTGTTATTATTTATGTTGAGGCCTCTTGATTTTTTATGAATAAATATGAAAACAGTAACTTACTTCCTTTTCCCATTTGGTGCGCATGGTGATGACGACAAGAGACACAACTTGCACGGTGAGTGCACATACAACCCCCAGCCAAAGTCCCTATATATAACCATTTTAAAGAAAAACAGAAAGTCGGATCGAAATATATGCCATACGTTTTTTTTCTATGAAAAAAAGAAATGCAAGAACCCTTACCTTTCCGCCAAGGTGGAGGACAAAAGCTAACAGAATTGCACTCGGAAGTCCCACTAAGTAGTAGGATCCCAGATTTATATATACACCAATCTTCTGCCAGCCACACCCTCTAGCAGTACCTAATTAGTTAATGGGAAGCTTAACCTAATTAGCCTAACAGGCATAGATACAATATGAAAACAAAAAAAAAAGAGAGGACTGACTAGACCTGAAAGAACTCCTTGGATACCATCCAAGAGATTAGATGCTGCAAGAATAGGTTGCATGGCTGCAACATATCTTATGATTTGTATTTCATTGCTATAAGCATAGCCCCAGATGTTTCGAATTCCTATCAGGACTGAACCCACCAATATCCCCTCGGTAACAGCCATCACAATTACCACATATATGGCCATCTGTGCCCGCTTGTAACGTCCTGCTCCTAATTCGTTGGAGACCCGAGTGCTATATATGCACGAAAACACATTATTACAACCTTTTCAGAACCCACTATTCATTTTCTTTTCTTTGTAGCACTTGCAATTACTCACCTCACAGCATTGCTCAGTCCACCAGCAATCATCCAAATTGTCGAAGTTGTATTAAGACTGCAAACAGTTTTAACACGTCAGAAGAAAATCCAAACCTCAAGTGGTTGAAACTGACAATACTGGAAACTAACCAAATGGAGAGCACTGATGTTTCTAATTTTGCGTTGGGAAGAAGACCCGATAGAAGAACCATCATTTCAAATGACCACATCTCCAAGCTGTTCAGAATCATCAAAAGAAAAGAAATCAGAACATGGTAAACTGATTCTTTCTTTAACATTTAAGCTCCTTTATTAATTACCAAACCATGACAGCGGAAGGAACAGCAAGCCTCAGAAATATGGGAATGTCCCTCAAGTATTCCTTGGAGAAGCCTGTCCAAGTTTTCTTGCACAAAGAAGAGAACTTGACGTAAATTACCAACAACAATACGTTGATCCAATAAGAAAAGCAATTTGCCAAAGCAGCTCCTCTCATTCCAAGGCCGACTTTGAATACCAGAATCCAACAAACTGGGAGGTGAAGTAAAGCTATAATCCCAGAGCAAACCATCATAGGAAATACGATGTTCTGTGCCTGTAAGAATTTAACAACGCATTGAAGAAGACCATATGCGAAAATGGATGGAATCAAGAAGCGGGCATATGTTCCAGCTGCCATTGCTATCTCTTCGTCTTGGCCCAGAGCCACTAAAATTGATCTTGTATTTGCCCAAACGAAGGCCAAAGGTACGCTGACAAGTGTGAGAACAAACATGGCTCTCTGTGTGTGTATACCTAGCATATGATATTGCCTTGCTCCATATGATTGACCACAAAATGTATCAAGAGCACTTGCCATTCCCAGCTGTTCGATCAAAGGCACACATCAATTCACACTTTGGTTACAGTAGAAAAAAATCCCAAAATTCTTAAAAAGCAAACTTATGGTTATGGAGGTGACGGATGTTTTGATTCTTGAATCATATATCGATTCCATACCAAGACAGACTTGCTTGTTTGATGGTGTTCCGTTTGTTAATTTATAGTTATATGTCTTAATAGATGTTCCAATTTGTGCCTGGGTCTGTTTTCAAGATAAAGAAAATTGCTTCATAATGGTCTTAATTTCCAGCTTAAATACGAACGAAGAAAACGGTTGACTGTTATCAGAACAAGGTCAAAGGTAAAAATATCAAAATAAATAACAAATTAAGAAGGCAAACCATAATAAATAATTTATAAAAAAAAAAAGCAATTAAAGGACAGGCCGGGAGCACTTAGCTTTAGCTAGTGAGTAGAGTAGGAGACCAAATGTGCAACGACATAAAGAATTGTATGCAACCGGTGAGATTGTTTAGTAAATTGAGAGGCTTGAAGCTGAACAGTTTTCCCGGAAAGTCATCAGCAAACATTTAAGCCAATCCAATCAGACCAGCTACCTCTCTCTGTTCCTCTGATTCATCATTTTGTTGGCTTCTTTCTTTCACCACTTGCTTAAGGAAACTGTCTATGAAGCTCTAACTAGAACGCAACATCTTATGATTTCATACAAAAACATTAACTCATGCACTCATTTGATGTCTCGACACTTTTTATTTTTTTCAATCAAGTTTATTTTCGACATTGTATTCATGAGATTGTCCGGATCCGAGCATCTTAAAGTTCAGGTTCGTATAAACTACCTTAAAATTGAAATTTTGTCTTGACTCAAACAATCAAAAACAAATAAATAATTTGTTCGAGTTTATTATTAAGAAGAGACCACAAGTAGAAGTCTATTTAGATCAAACGACCTCTTTACCTTTTCTTCGTTTTATTCTAACAGCAGGTAAAATTTAGATCACAAAATTGATATGCAATTATTATATTTAATTTCACGGTATAAAATATATAATTATTTTAATTAAATGTTAGAGTGATTTGACAATTGGAAAACCTTAAAAAAGGCGATAGAAATGATACCAGCAAGTTGAAACCAGTGACAGATGCGAAGGAAGTCGCCATGGAAGCCCCAGCAAGGCTTAGTTCACCAAGATGACCTACAAACATCACAGATATCATCTGTAACCCGTACTGCAACAGACCCACTGCCATCAAAGGCCCCGCTAGCCACAGCTGCTTCTTCATTTCATCAATCATGACTTCTCTAAAATCATCACCAATGTCACTTGCACCTTCACTGCTTGTTGGTGCCACAATCAATGGTGAATGTAGATACACCCTCTGTTCTGCCTTTTCCATTTCCTTAGTAATTACCCACTACGTCTAATTCTACTTGAGAAGAACAATATATATGTTGAAGAGAAGTAAGAAGAGTAATGTGGTGATGATGATGCCTCCCTATAGAAACAATATATACGTTGAAGAGGAGAGTAAGAAGAGTAATACAGTGATGATGTCTCTTATATGCCTGCCCTTTAGTTTCTTATACAGAAATAGAATAGAAGGGTGGCCAATTCCAGTAATATATATATGTATATGTATGTATATATATATATATGCACATGAGGGGCGTGACTACATATATAATGAAGCCCACTTCTTTACTTACTTTAGAAGCACGTGACGCTGCGTGAAAGACAGATGTCTTTGTCACGCGGGTAATTCAGTTGAACAGTAATGTGCAAAATTACACTTGTCGTCACTAGTCACTACAGCAAACCCTATCACTTCAGGGGGCCGGGCCGAGGTATTTGATTCGTGTTAAACCGGGTCTGTCCGGTGAATGAGGCAAATGAGAGAGCTTTGTCCCCTTCTATATATCTGAATTAATATAATTCTCGGAATACCGCTGATCATAAAGCAAAAACAAAAACATATGCTGTTAGTAATTCTTTACAAAATCTAAACTACGACAGATTAAAATTTAGAAGGCAAGTCAACGGTAACACTATTGAGTGTTTGACATTATTTTAAGACTTTAGGTGATCGTAAATGTCTTTTGTGATTCGTGAGGATGACTAACAAGTGATTCGTGAGGATGACTAACAAGTAAAGATATGACGAATGAAGCTCTTCTGGGGGAGACATGGCTATGTAGGATGTTACACGCTTGTGTCCTTAACTTATACGATCATATATATTAAGCATGAAAGCAGACACGCTTGTGTTGAGTGACACATGCTTGCGTCTTTACTTACACGACTATATGAACCGATCGTATAATTCTCTAGAACTATGTGAAGAAGGATGTGAAGATCAAAGACATACACAATCATGTTAATGCCTATGCTCATGACACACAAAGTCATGTATGATGATCGTGTATCTTTATGTGGCTGTATACATTTGAGAATGAGGCGATGCTCAAAGAGACATGGTCAGCTACACTATTGTATATGTGACAGTATACAGTGTAGAAAAACCTATTTCATTATATTAAAGAGAAAAATACATAGTTTTTCTAGGAGAGGGCTGAGGTTTTCCATGAGAGTGTAGTTTTTCTAGGAGAGGGCTGAGGTTTTTCATGAGAGTGCTGCCTTAACTTCCAAAAGTGATAAAAACAAAGAGAGGACAAGTTATATTCAATGTTATGCATACTATACGGTACTAGATTTGATTCTAGTACTGTACTATACCGATATTAGTCAATACCGATTATCATTTTGGATAATTTTTAAATTTATAAAGTATTTCTTGAATTTTTTAAAATTACAAAGTAACCCCTTCATATATTGTACTGTATAATTTAAAAATAACAACAATAAATATTTTTACTAATATTACTTTTCACATATTTCACACATAAATAATAACTACAATTAACAAGAAAAAGATCATTTAATCACCATAAAAATATAAAATGAAGGACAATACAAAATATTTAAAATGATACAATTTCATTATATAATAAATAATAATTAAATCAAAGCATCAAATAAAAAGAATAATAAATATTCATGACTCTCTAATAATTACAATTTACAACAAGAATTCATGTCGAGGAAACAACCAACTAGAAGTGATGCATATATGGAATTTAACATATAAATCAAACATAAATGAAATTAAAAGAAGAGAAGAAACAAAAACCTGAAATTTTATTCAATTGAATACCGACTCAAATTACATTGACCTCAATTCTCATTTGATACAAAATTATCATCATTACCATCATTTAAATCCATCACATTAAGTGACATGCCAATACTTTCTTAATAAAGATTATATTCTAAGTTACTCTCATCTATCAAACTCAGTTCCTCATAAATTCAATCTGCCAAAAGATCGATATGATTAAGACAAATTGGATCTACATAACTATTTGTTCTATTAAAAGTCCTATTAAGAAATTACAAGAAATAATATTCAACTTAATAATGATAGTAACATACCTTTTACGATGCTGTATATTGTACAAAACAAAGATCAAATTATTCAATCTTTTTTGCTCTAATCTATTCCTTTTCTTGGAATGGTTGAATTTGAATGTGCTCCAATTCCTTTAACACCTTGTGGCACTCACACATTGACTTAGAATTCAAATTGTAAATCTTTGCAATTTTGGAATAGCATTTCTAAAATGGTCCCACCAAGCATATGTAAGTCATAAGACAATAAAAATAACATTATAAACTAATTAAATGATGATTAATTTTCAACAAGTAACAAAAGTGAAAAAAAAAATACTTGGATTAAGTTTGTCTCTTTGACAAATGACAATTGGCATCCTAAAATCACCAGAAGCATCCTTATAAATCTCTATATGTGAGCTTTAAAGATCTTGCATCCTCTCATTTCCTATTAACTTTTAATTTCATAAACAGAGCTACTCAGAAGTTTACCTCTGTAGTTATCAATTGAACGCGCTTTTTATCATGGATTGTAAAAGGCAATAATATCCACCATAGGCTGATAATAATAAGAGTGGGTAGTATTAAATGTTATACCTAAATAATATCACCATCTAGTAATTGCCATGTCAATATAAGGCATTACGGATTAAAGGCTGAGCTCGAGGAGTTGTTTGTGGTCCCAAAAAATTAGACACTTGTCTTTTTCTTTTCCTATCATCAAGTGCAATATTTACTTCTTGTTAGGTAGGAATACTACCACCTTCAACATCTTCACTATCATCCTGATCACTAATAAAAGAAATTCCACTACCAATTTTGAGTTCAATCTTTGCCATCTATCTTTCTTATGTTAATACTCCTCAATCAAAGTCTTTATTTGTCATTTGACGTTATGACTCACTTTCTTACAAGGCTCCATATCAACTTTGATCCCAACTAAATGCTTCTTTAATATAGTAATTCTCCCACCTTTCAAATGTTTATTACAATACAAACAAATAATATAATTCTTCATTCTAGGATCCAATCTAACATGAGACCAAGTTAGATCATCCAATCTTCATATACATGAAACTACTGAATTTTAGGTGTACTTGAAATTCCCTACATTTATCTATAAAAATAAATCATCAATTGTAACATCCCATCATCGATGGGAAGGGCATTTTGGTAAATTGGGATGGGTTAGGAGTATTGATTTAGGTCTCGGCA
>JANVCQ010000006.1:26068282-26079806 GCA_025531925.1 Erythroxylum plowmanianum | reverse complement strand
GCACCCTTATCGTAGGGTGTGTATCGGAATGGCCTACGGGCGTCCCGGTACATATCCTATGGTAAGGGGGTGCTACATCAATAATCATCATCATCGTCATCATCAAACCCACTTCGAAGTCCCACGATAAAATGGAATCTAGGGAGATCTGATAGTATGCAGCTTTACCCATACATAGTAGAGAGTCTGTTTATGGTAGATCTACATGCAGATGTGATAATAAAATAATCCTTAATATCATTCCTCAATTTTCAAAATTTAGATAAAACAAACTCATATATCTACTACTCTCCATTTATGAAATGCAATTTCTAAACTCACAAGTTACAATTCAGTAATTCACAATTATAAGACACTTACACACAACAACTACTCAATTATGAATTAACTTATCACCCAACATTAACCATCATAACACAAACAAATCAACAGCCAACACTCAACATATTGCATTACACACATTTCAGATTTTTAATTGTTCAAGTTTAAATCAAAAATTCATAATGGCTTTAAGTGACTAGTGATTGCAATTTTGAGGCTTGAATAGGCTACAATGGTAGAGGCAAGACTGTGAAGTCACTACATAAGCAAGGTGACTAGCAAGGCAAGGTGAGGCGACTATCAAAGCAAGCAAGCAAGGAAGGTAGGTGAGGCAGTAGGAGAAGCGAGGAAGGTAAGTGAAGCAGGCAAGCTAGGCGGGTAAGGTAAGATAGGCACGTAGGCGAGGCAAGTCAAGTAAGCAAAACAATGGTGGGAGTGAGAGCATGAAACTAGGTTGGGGGGCATGTTAATGATGGTGAGTTAAATAGTTAAGATTTTTTCAAAATTACATTTTAGTACAACATTTTTTAAAATTACATTTTATTCTTAAAATTTTGACGGTATTTTGGTATCGATTGGTATTCTCATCCTTTTTTTGTTTTTATGATTGGTTTGAGAGTTTTTTTTATTGTTACATCAACTTTGGTTTCAATCTTGAAACTTTGTGAAACAATTTTTTGTTATGAAGTGAGAGATTAATCTTTGGGAGCTATGTAGTAAGATTGCTGGGATGTCTCTCAATTAGATGTTAGAGAATAACGTGTCTTTCTATAATTGGGATTGGGGGGGGGGGGGTTGTTGTTGTTGAGTGTCTAGCCCTATTTTGATACTTTCAATGATCATAGATGCCTTTATGGTTCGTGGGATGACGAACAAGTGAAGACAAGATGGATGAAGCCCTTTTGATGGGGTCACGATAGTATAAGGTGCTATACGCTCATGTCCTTAATTAACTTACATGACCATGTATATTAAACCTATAAGCATTCATGCCCGTGTCTTCACTTACACGACTGTATGGATCAACTGTGTAAGTCTTTAGAAACATATGAAGAAGGATATGAATAGCATAGACATGCATGATCGTACATACGCTCATGTTCACGACATACACAACTGTATATGATGACTATGTATCTCTCTATGATTGTGTACATCCACAAGTGAGGCGGTACTGAAAATACATGGTCACTTACACAACTATGTATGTGAACGTGTATAGTATAGAAAAACCTATTTCATGATATAAAAGAGAAAAATGTGTGAGTTTTATATAAAAGTGCAACCATAACTTTCAAAAGTGAGGAAAAATAGGGGAAGGGCAAGTAGTTATATATTTTCATCCTTTTTTTTATTGTTTTTAGGATTTGTTTAAGAGTTTGTTTATTGTTACATTAACTTTGGTTTCAATCCTGAAACTTTGTGAGACAATTTGTTGTTATGGAGTGAGAGATCAATGTGTAAATCTTTATTTGAGTTTAGTGGATTTACTTGCCGATTTGACCTATAGTTTTCCCCTCTACGCTGATGGGTTTTTTTTACATAAATCTTGGTGTTTGTTTCATTGTTAAGTTTCATATTGTCGTATTATTGAAGTTGAAAAGTATTTTGATGTTGATATTTAGTTAATCTTTTAGAGAGTTGTGTTATTATCTCTTAACAAACATGCAATTCTTTCATTATATTTGAAAATTGTGAGAATAGTATTTTGGACATTATATTTTTATGGATGAATTGTGACCTACTTATATATTAAGCTCGTTAATCTATAGTGAAAATTATAAATGAGGCATTTGCCTATATTTTATAAAATATTTTCTCAATTATTTATTGTTTGATAAAAAAGATTTTGACCCATGCGTTCTCTAATGGAAAACCACTAAACTATTAATTGATAGATTAGAGTCCTTTAATAAAAATATTTTATATCAAAATTTATATTTATATTTTGTTCTTGATGTAAGTATATCTGAAGTAATTTTCCATAATAATACAATTTTTATTTCAAACTAACGTAATTGTTTTAAAAGACTGATAAAAATAATTTGAAATCAATGGTTAAATAGAATTTATTACAGTATAGTGATGAGCGTGTTAGTACCCAAAAAAAAAGATTTAATAACATAGTAAAATGAATTTTAATTGAATTTGTTATAAAACCACACTTTTAACCTACATTTACTAATTTAAATATTTTCTAAAGGTTAACTGTTCAAAATTATATTAGGAAAGAGAATTGATGTTTTGAAGGGAGGATTACGGTATCCAGTTTTGAATGCACTACGCCTCTAACATTGTACATCAAATTGTTAGGAAATATCAAAAATGACTTTTTAACTAATTAAATAATTGAAATAACTTTTACTTCAAAGGTAAAAACTATAAGAAACCTTTGCCGTTGTAATAATATAAAAATAACTTTTACTTCAAAGGCAAAAACTATAGGATAATTATTGGCCTGAAACCTTTGCCGTTGTAATGATATAATAGCTTGTCCAAAGGCAACATAAAAGCTGACTCATATTCTCTTGTCGGTCCCCTCCCCACTTTCTTCCTAATCTTTTAGTGTGAGGCTCTCCACCGATAAAAATGACGCCTCTCCCTCCTTCTCTTTAATGATGGACGTTATCTTTTTTATCTTTCCAACACAAGAAAGGCACTCTCTTTTTTCTTCTGTCTATTAGGCACGCACAAGCACACACCTCGATCCTTCTACTTTTTTCTTTAAAAGAGTTCGAGATATACCACAAAAAGTCTTTGGACCTACTTTTCATTTTGACTCTCTTATTTTGGAATTGTAGTAATCAATATCAATCTTGCTGGATTAGTTTCCATGTTAAATGTACTCATTAACCATTTCAGTTGTTCACATATGGTAAGTAAATAGGAACTGAGGGTTGACTAAAGCTCCAGAAGACAGGCAGTCATCAGCTTCTTCCTTTTGAGAGCCTAATCCATTGAGGATATGAAGGTTTAGATGCTGCATGGCTAGGGCAAGGATCTGTAGATATTTGGTGCACGTCATGAGTTCCTCTGACGTTGCTAAAGGGGTATGGTTGTATTAGCAGTTGCTGAATTTGAAGGTTTAGATAGTGGCTGAAATTTCGAACCACGAAATTGTCCAAGCAGAAAAACCTGGTCGTGTGAGCATGTGATGACGGGTACAGATAGATGTTACTAGTGTTTAAGATGAACTTGAATAATCTACCTCTACCTCTACCATAAAAATAATGTACAACCTTTTTAGTACTTGATAAGAATTTTAGTTTTCCGAATTTACAAAGCTATTATATTCGATTTATATACTTTTCTACGTTTTCTTTATATCCATACGGACCATGCCTATCCTTATTTTGTGGATTCTCTATTAACTAATACTTTCATTTGTCTTATCAAAGAGAAGAAGGTTTAAATGAGAAGCCTTAATTCACACGCGCACACATCACGGATAGGAATGATGCAGACATCATTGTCGTTTACTCCACAAGCTTAGATATACAAAGAATTCCAAATTCACTCACAAAATGCGCCAAAGTCTAAATATGGTAGTTGAACTCTCGCAATTCAATTCAACCTTATCAAATCTATCATGTTTAAAGTATTTCTCACAAAGGTAAAGTAAATCTACCAAATTCACGTAACCTACACACTAGAATAGATAGTAATAAGAAGAGAAAGATACATACATGACTTTACAACAAAATTGTCACCTTTATATTACTCACAATTGATACAAAGAATACAAAGCTTCAACTCTCTCTAATGAATGAATATTTTCTCAAATGAGTTATTTATATGCTTTAGAAGACTTGTTGGGAAAGAATACAAGAAAGTGGTCTTAAAGCCACTAACTTATTTGATAGTTGACATCCTCAACTACTTTAGGCACTACTTTAGTAGGTGGTTTACATAACTTTCTACTATCTCTCTCTTAAGTCAAAGCAATATGTGTAAATGCTTACAAGACACCTCATCCATATTCTTTGCAACATCATCTTACTTTTTTTGATGATTCATCCTGCTAACTTTGTCACATCACACAGGATCTTCATACAAAGGTGAACATTAGCTGAGTTTTGAGACAATCCTTCATGGTTTGACCAATGCGCACCCATGGTCTAGTCCGTTTGCTCATGATCTATCATTTAAACACCATTTCGTCCTTAGTCCCACCAAAGACATCTTAAGTAAGTCCAACTCGCCCTAACCACCAAGCCAACCAATGCCCCACAATCATCGTAACTCAAATTATGCTTGATCTTTACTTGGTTAAGTTACCTTGGTTTCTTTGACATGCTTTCCTCATGCCTAATCCATGATAGATGTTGGGCAAGGCTCACCAATGTTAGCAAAAAAGGTCTTGCAATGTTAAGGGACTGACAAACCATCCCCCACCAGATGAACCTGACGCCTTCGTTAGAACAAATTGAAGGTAGTCATTTACCTGGTCTTCGAATTGTCACAAGATTGTGTCCTTCTCCTAAATAGCTTCTGAGACTGATTTATTCTTCCACTGAACCCGTCCTCTGATTCTTCTTGTGTTGCCCAAATATTCAATGATCTAAACTCTTCTCAATTTTCTCATCGAATTGTTTCTTTACCACCGGTTGAGCTCTCTTTACTTGACTCCTTTTAGGATCTGTTGAATCTTCATGATATGGTTTAAGGAAACTCACATAAAAAGTAGGATGTATCTTTAAATGCTCAAGCAACTTTAGGCGATAAGCTACAATTCTCACCTTTCTGAGGATCTCGAATGGCCTATCATACTTTGGCACTAACCCTCGATGCACCTGTTTGCTACTATTCTTCTTCCAAATTTGAGGAGTAAGTTTGAGAAGTACCTTATCCTCGATATCAAAATCAAGCGGTCTTCTCCTTTAATCTGCATATTTCTTCATCCGAATGGAAGCTTTACGAAGACTAGCCCTTGCTTCATCCAACAATTCTTGCTTTTCCTTCACAAAATGATAAGCAGCTAGACATTTTATCTCCCAACATTTGTTGAGCATCTCGAGAGGAGTGAGCAGTTGTTATCCTAGAATAACTTTAAAAGGAATTTTCTCCATTGCTGAGGATCTGTACAAGTTATAACAAAACTGTGCAGTATCAAGTACACTTAACCAATTTTGTTGACTTACACTTACATAATGTTGCAAGTATTTCTCCAATAAGTCATTGATCCTTTCCGTTTGACCATCAATTTGTGGGTGATTCGCAGTTGAGAACTTCAATTCACATCCCATCATGTGGAAGAGAGATATCCAAAATTGGTCAGTAAATCAGACGTCTCGATCACTTACTATGTATGTAGGAACCCCAAAATGTTTCACCACATTTTTGTAGAAAAGCTCCGCAACAACATGCGAGGGACACGAAGCTGGAGTTGGCACAAAGACCACATAATTGAATAATCTATCAACCACCACCATAATTGAAGCCATATCGTCCACCTTTGGGAACTCACCAATAAAGTCCATCGAAACATACATCTATGTTTTTTGTTTGGAATTAGCAAGGGATGCAACAAACCTACCTCTTTCTTCCTTTCAGGTTTATCCAATTGACAAACAAGGTAAATTTTGACATATTCTTGGATGTTGTTCTCCATCTTTGGACAATAGTAAGATCGAGAAAGGAGCGCTAACATACATTCGACTCCGGGGTGCTCAACTCACTGTGAATTCTGTGTCTCCTTCATTAATTACTTCCATGAGGCACCAAAAATTGACACGTACAATTGATTATTCTTCATAATGAGCAACCCCTCATCATCAAGCCAATATTGTCCCACAATGTGGTGGGCATTGAGCAGAAACGAAGTCTTTGCAACCTTGTATGTGATCATTCAAGTGGAATATGTGATATTGGGTATTTGACTTGGGTGAAATCATCGATGATGGTTCACTCATTGAGTTCGAAAAGCTCATAAAAAATTACAACTTGGCTTTTTAGGTACAAGATAGGAGACCTAGTTTCTAGAGGAACATTTTGAACTAAGTGCACCCGAGGTGATTTTAAATGGTTTTATTGGGGTATAAACCATAAGTACAAATGATACTTAAGTGAATTTGGGTCAATGAATGTTTACATGACGAGGATGATAGAGCGATACTCGGGATTGTCATTGAACATGCATTGTGCATATTTTTTATACATAGATGTGCATAAAGGAATACTTATACGTTTATGCAAAAATGTGATATATGTAAATGCGTTTTGTATGATATAGAGGAGCACATTGGATGCCAGTCAGACATTGCTGGACCATCCAGGCAATAGCATATTGGAGCGTACTGTGAGTCAACCTAGATAATTTTTCCTAGGATTGATTTAATTTATTTAACTTCCAATTATTAGATGTTTGTGATTTGTTTATGAATTCCAGAATTTAAGGTCTAAGGAGTTTAATATTTGGAAATGTATTGGAAGTGTTTTGATTGCTTTGAAATTCTGAATGATATTTGTATTCTCAACGAAAGTTGAAAGCTGGACTTATGTTCGATGACTATAAGATTTTAACTGTGCATCATAAATGACTACTATAGATGGCATATTCTGTATTTGATGCATTTCATAAAATACATGCTCAGATAAAGGCATTGTGATCAGAGTAACTAGTCTGAAAGAGCTTTAAACTTAGTATTCTGCACGTAGAGCTTTACTTTGTGATTTCTGTTTCTGACTGAACCCATCTACATTTGCATAAATATCTGTATGATTATGGAATCTGTTCTGAATTCATGATGATAACATGATATGCCATGATAATGTGAGTATTTGGATTATTCATGTTCTGAATGAATATATGTGGAATATGTGATATTGTATATTTGACTTGGGTGAAATTATCGATGATGGTTCACTCATTGAGTTTGCAAAGCTCATAAAAAAATTACTACTTTGCTTTTTATGTACGAGACAGGAGACTTAGTTTCTAGAGGAATATTTTGAACTAAGTTATGGCTCAGAGGTCTGTTGGCTAACATCAGAAGAGTTGTACTTGTCTTTTTATAGTTTCTTGTCTAGAACTTGTATAAGGAATGTAAAATACAGTGTAAGCTTTTGTTAATGAATGCAAACAATATTTTTTTTAATTTTGCGATTTTAATTATGGTAGATTATGCCATGTGTAAGTTGGATATGTGTTTGCTCTAACATACCATTATCATCGGATATGTACTTGAATGTCCTCTGGATATTTGGATATATACCTTATGGTAGTAGGATGTTACATTTTTGGTATTAGAGCATAGTTTGGCATCTTTAGGGACACATAAGAGTATAGAGATATGATAAATAATGAGGGATTTAGATAGTGATCACAACTTCTTTTTTCATTATAGGTCACCTACCATAGGTGGAGAGTCAGTTGACATGGAGTTTGTAGGAGCCAATATAAAGTATCCTTTACCTAAGTTTGCTCAAATGCCTCCAAGAATTTCGAAAAGGCGACAAAGAAAATATGATAAACTAAGAAAGCAAGGGGTTGTGGACTTCTACGGAATTACAGACCCTGCAGAGACAAAAGGGTGGTTAGAGAGAACTGAAAGAATGTTCAACTAGATGGACTATAAGGTAGATGAAAGATTTGATTATTCGGTTTCACTACTGCAAGGTCCAACATACTAATGGTGGAAGACTGTTCCAAGCAGTACCACTAGACCTTGTAGTTTGACTTAGGAAGATTTTCTGAGGGTGTTCCGAGAGAATTATATGCCAAAGATTTATATGGATAGGAAGATGAAAGAATTTTTGGATTTGAAGCAAGGCAGGCCCACAGCGACAGAGTATGAGATAAGATTCAATGAATTAATGGGGTATGCAACTGCATTGATCTCAATTGAGGAAGACAAATGTAGATGGTTTGAATATGGGGATCAGAATGAGACTAGCCATTTCTAATTTGGGTAGTTTTACAAAACTTCGAGCGGCCTCGATCAGAATTGAACAGTTGTAGAAGGATGGTCAGGGAGAGTACAGACAAGAGATTAGAGGGAAGAGGCAGGATGAATCTCAGGTTGATTCTAGCATAAGCTTCAGAAAGCATCAAAATAGATCATCTCGATTCCAGTCTATATCGAGACAATCTGGATCCTGATCAAGAGGTAGATTTTTCTAGACTAGGAGAGGTAGAGCAAAAATGCCCTCTAGCCAGCCTCGACAGCTGCCTGATTGTGAGCATTGTGGTAAGAAGCATGGTAGTGAATGTTGGAGGTTAACAGGAGCTTATTTCCGTTATGGCACTGTAGAACATTTGATCAGAGATTGTCCTGAGATGTTGAGACCACAGTCTGGAGTTAGAGGAGGAACAATGACTGAGACAATGGTTCAGCAGAGTAGAGCAAGCAGATCTACACAGAGAGGCAAAGGTAAAGACAGAACTCAGTCCATAGGGCCCAGTATTAGGACTGCGGTGCGGAGTAACCAACCATAATCTCAGGCTAGGGTCTATGCCATTGCCAGACAGGAAATGCAAAACTCCCAAGATGTGGTAGCAGGTGTTTTGAATGTTTTTTATTTTGAAAAATATGTATTAGTAGATCCAGAATCTACATATTCATTCATCACATCGCATCTAACATCTAGATTGTAATGTGAGAAATAGATATTGAAATGTGGGTTAGAGATGAGTACTCTAGTGGGTAACACAACATTGATTGGTGAGGTATGTAAAAGGTGTATAGTTCGGATTGATCAGGAAGAGTTAGAAGTTGATCTGATTGTATTGCAGTTAAAGGAAATATATATTGTTCTTAGCATGAATTGGTTTACTACTCATCGGGCTGTGATGAATTGCTACACCAAGGAAGTAATTCTTGAATCCCCTAGTCAGCTGAGAGTAGTATTTCCAGGTGTTAATCAGGCTGCACCAGCCTGACTAAACTGATTCGAGGTGGATGTGAGGCTTATCTAGCCCACTTAGTTGATACTCGAAATGAACAAGCTATTCAAGATATTCCAGTTTTTAGAGATTTCTTGGATGTATTTTCTACAGAACTACCAGGTTTATCCCAAGGAAAGGAGATGGAGTTTACCATAGACCTTGTTCTAGGTACAGCTTGTAACATCCCATTCTTGTGGGAAGGTTAAAATGGGAAATGTGAGTGATTAATGAGAGTTAGAAATACATTTTCATGTTCATGCATAATATGTCATGCACGTGCATATGAATGAGGAAGTTGTGACACATGAAAATGATTGTACATGCATTCATGAATAATTCCAGGTATAATTTGATTGTGTTATGATTTTTAGGTGTTTTAAGGATTTTGAATTTTATCTATATGGAAAATTCTATTGGTCAGTAAGAATATTACAATTATGAATTTTGGTGAATTTAGGCATAAATTACAGAAAATTATACAACTAGGAAAAGATGTGAAATGAAAGTTTTGAAATAGTTGAATTGTAAAGATGAGAGTTTAGAGGAGTTAGTTTCAAAAGAAACTAAGTTAGAGCTTAGATGTGAGGGAAGTGACAAATGTCACTTAGGCTTGGTACTTTGCTAGAAGTAGGTCACTGTTTTTTGAAAGTTGAAAGGTTAAGTTATATGTCTAAGTTAATTCTTCATTGGGATCATCTCCAAATTTTCTTCCCATACATAGAGTTTTTCATCGAACCCCTTCTAAGAGATTCCTCTGCTTTTTCTTCCTACACCAAACCCACTTTGCTATTCATGTCTTCTACCCTAAGAAAAACCAGAAGCTGGTCATTATCTACAGTGAAGTACGTAAATTGCATGGAGTTTAGGGCTTGAAGATTTTGGAGTTTCAAAAGGTAAGTAGTGAATAAATCCTTTAGAGTTGGTGATTTATGAAAGAACGTTAAGGAGTTACTGTCATCTATATAGAAAGTGACATTTAAGTGTATATTCATAAATACTGGGTGGTTGGGAGGAAATAAAATTTGGATATAGTGTTAATTTTAGTTTTTGAAAGATTATTAGTGATTAGGTGAAGAAAAAGGGATGTTGGAGTTGAGATAGTAGAAACTTGATCTGAAATTTCAGTAAAACTTCTATACCAATCTATATAGATTCGTCAAAATGGCCTTTATAAAAGTTATAGTTCTTCCTTTTATCTTTCCAAAAGTATATAGTATGAAAACTACAGACATCTGAGCTGAAAGTCAAGGTCCTTATAATGGAAGATGTTCAAAAGTGAAATTTACTTCTTCTGTCTTTTTGCTTCTTCTGTGATGACATCATCTTCTTCTGTGATGATGTCATCTTCTTCTATGTTTTTTTCCTTTTGAGTTTCATTTCTTTTGTGTTACTGCTCATGAACTCCTTCTGTGTTACTGTTCATGAACTCCTTCTGTGTTACTGTTCATGGATTTCTTCTATGTTACTGTTCATGAACTTCTTCTGTGTTTTGGTTCCTTTTGAGTTTTGCTTCTTCTAAGTTTTCTTCCTTTTGTGTTTTGTTTCTTCTAGGTTTTACTTCTTCTGTGTTTTGCTGACGCGTCTTCTTTTGTGTTTTGCTGATGTGTTTTCTTCTGGGTTTTGTTCCTTCTGTGTTTTATTTCTTCTGGGTTTTTGCTTTTTCTGTCTTTCTTCGCCTGGCCATAACTTCTTATATAAGAGTCCAAATGAATTGATTCTTGAACCATTGGCCTCATAAGACATTACCCCACATCTCCACTAAAAAATCATAGCCATCTAAAATGAATTAAGAAAGATTGAGTGAGAAATGTGGAACAGGTACAGTGAGTGCTCTTAAATTATATGAACTGAGGTTATTTCACTGAACATGCTTCAGTGTTTTGATTATAATTGGATTTATAGGATTCCAAATGAGTAATGGATTGTGATTTCAATAGTTTTAGTGAGGCATAAACCTAAGTATGAATTATACTTAGATGAGTTTTGATACGAGATCGATTTTGTGATGGAAATTGATGGGAAATACCCGAGGTTGTCATGAACATGCATTGTACATAATTCATTTCATACATGTGCATTAATGAGCACCCATAATTATGCAAATTGTGATATATGTGTATGTTATTTGTTATAGAAGAGCAATTGGAACATCAACTTCTAGACATTGACGGATCTTCCAGGCATTAGCTTCGGGAGAAACTTGTGAGTAGACCTAGATGGTCTCATTTCATTATTTGTTTTGTTGGACCCTGAACTTTTCGTAAAAGATCAGAACTATTGAATGAGAAATTTTGGTGATTAGTCACGAGTTGAGAG
>JANVCQ010000006.1:26056937-26067570 GCA_025531925.1 Erythroxylum plowmanianum | reverse complement strand
TAACCAAAAGGTACTTGGTAGTGGATGAATATGGAGGGATATTATGTTTAGCAAGCCTTCTTAGGTGTAGGGATGATAGGCAGAAATTCAATGGAAAAACTCTATTGATATAAAGAGAATTAGCCAAAGTTGTCTTCATAAAAGTTGTAGCTTATCTTTTTGTCTTTCCAATGGTATATATTATGCAATTTTCCGACATTGGAGATGGAAGTTATGATCATTAGAAGTTATGATGCTGCTTAGGATGGAACTTTCAGGACAGTCACATTGATGTGGAATTTTTACCCTTATAGAAGTATAATTCGCTTTTGAGTTCTTCATAAACGTTGTAGAGATTTCTTTTAGCTTTCCATTGGTACCAAATTTGTAAAATTTTGAGTTCTGGATCATAAGTTATAGAGTTTAGAAGTTAGGTAGTCGAAGGAAGAAGGATCAGGAGGCCGCAGCGCGTCGCAAGGGCGACACTACGCTATCGCGCACGTCGCGAGGACGACCTGGTCGATTTCTCCCCTAACCCGACCTCTCTCCACTCTTTTGTCCATAACTTTTTTTCCTGACCTCCGATTGACCTAATTTTTAAAGCGTTGGATTCCTAAGACATTCTTCTACCTCTCCATAAAAATTTGTAGATTTTTATATTAATTTGAAGAAGATTGATTGAATCAAAGTGAGAGGATAGGCTAAAAAAGTATGAGTTGGATATTTTTCTGAACATGCTTCAGTATTTTGGAGATATCTCGATCTGTAGATATCTAATTGAGTTTATTATTATTTCAAAATAAACTAGAGACAGGAATCTATAAATTTTATGAAGGAATTAAACTTCAATTCAACCCCCAAGATTTTCAATTTCTGAAGTTAAGTTGGGTATAGTATTTAGTCTCGGATTAGTAAGAGCTGAAAGTGTTTTAGCTATAACTTCTTTATTTCTGAACCAAATTGAGTGTTTTTGGTGTCTTTAGAAACTTAAGACAACGGGGAACAAATATTATGAGAAACCAGACTGAAATTCCGATTGAAAGTTCCCTAAATATGCTCTATAATTTATGAGAAATGAGCCCTCCATGCTGTTTTGACTTCCGAATGTTGGGCTTCGAAAACGGGGCCCAACATCTAAGAATAATCGTTTCAAAATTAGCATCCTCTCATGCTTTTAACAATTCAGCCACTTTCTCTCACAATGCTAGGATTTGCTCCCCCAAGGCTTCAAAACGTGATGCACAAAATGAGACTTTTTCTTCACCCGTAGGTAAAGGACCGATGAGCACTTTCACCCTCGTGATATGCTCCGTAAGATTACTACCACTTGCCATTGAATCACCAACATGGCTCTGATACCAACTATTACAAAGACTTCACAAAGAACTTCAAGTTCTCTTACAAAATGTGCCAAAATCTTAGTACGGTAGTTGAACTCTTGCAATTCAACTCAACCTTACCAATCCCCCGTGTTTAAGGTGTTTCCCATAAAGGCAAAGTAAACTCATGAAATTCACTACCAACACACTAGAATGGATAACAATAAGAAGAGAAAGATGCACACAACTTTACAAAAAAATTGTCAATCTTTATATTACTTATATTTGATACAAAGGATATATATCTCCAACTCTCTCAAATAAATGAAGCCTTGTTTAAATGAGCTATTTATATGCTCTAGAAGACTTGTTGGGCAAGAATACAAGAAAGTGGTCTTAAGGTCACTAAGCCATTAACTTAGTTGGTGGTTGGCATCACTAACCACTTTAGGCACTACTTTAGTAAGAGTTTATATAACTTACCACTATCTCACTCCTAAGTCAAAGCAACATGTGTAAAATGCTTACAAGACATCTCATTCAAGTTCTTTACCACATCATTCCACTTTCTTAATGATTCATCCCACTAACTTTATCACTGTTGGGCCCCGCTTTCGAAGTCCAACAATCCATCCGTAGTCATAAAGTGTGAGTGGGTTTCCTTGAAGGGTTATTTCAATGAACCCACATTAACCGACATCTCACAGGGGTGGCATGCCCACACCAACCCAACATCAACACCTTAATTTGACTTCTTCAAAACAATTGTAGCTCTATGTCTCTAGCTTACTTTGAAGCAAGAACCACCTCATTCAGAGCTTTATAACTCAAGATATGTCTAAGAACTCAAAGTGTGTTCATAACCCGGTTATGCTCTTCCAACTGATCCCTCATTTTATTCCCATCAATCTTTTTCAATTCAACACCAAAAACTACCAATTTTAGTGGAGAGGTAGAAAAATTTAATAGGAGTCTATTTCTTCAAGAATCACCTCATTCAGAGGTCAGATGATGAAGTTATAGCCAAAAGAATCCAATGTGTTTATGTCCTTAATCATTTTGTACCTCTCTTGGCACAATTGCCATAACTTTTTCTACAGATGTTGGATTGAGTTCGTTCTTAGACCATTTGAAAGCAGACTTCTAGATCTACAACTTATATACAGCACAAAGCAAGATTTTGCCTCTAAGAGGATTAGAAATAGGATAAAAGATGACGATACAAACTAAGACGATGAACAATAAATTCATCTCAGATGAACAGTAACATCGTCTTAGATGAACAGTAACTAAGACAATAACATCGTCTTAGATGAACAGTAACATCATCTTAGATGAATAGTAACTAAGACGATAACATCGTCTTAGATGAACAGTAACTAAGACGATAACATCGTCTTAGATGAACAATAACTAAGACGATGAACAGTAACTAAGACGAAGCAACATTACAACTTGTAATGCTCATATCTCTCAACTTCAATATCCAAAATTTACAAACTTTATACTGTTGGAAAGCTAGAAAGATCATCTACAACTTCCAAGCAGACCATTTTTACCAGTTCTACCTAGATTGTTCCAGATTTTCCTCCGAAGTCAGTATACAATTCTATCCCTATGGGAAACTTGAAATATGAAATGTACACTACAAGATAATAAGCACATCCACAACAGAACTTCTTCAATTCTCAATTCATTTCCAAATCAAAATGAAATTCATACAAAGTTTCCATACATAGCTTTAATTACATATCGACATTACATCAAAATCTTAACACAAGTTACAAAAGTACATTGGATGCTCAATGTTCAATATGCTTATAAAGCTATTCGAAAGTCTAGCCACTAACTTAGTACAAAAGCTAACTATCTTGGAATTTATCCAATTGCCTTGCAAGGATCACTAATCCTTTCGATCTGCACCTGAGGAGTGGGAAAAATATTGGGTTGAGCTACACAGCTCAGTGGCTGAGATATTTATAGCAATTGACGATGAGCCACACAATCAAACATATACAATTATCTATATAGACCAACAATGAATCGCAACATTCACAATTCAAATACACGTCTCATAGAACATATTGGATGGAATTCACATCTAAGCATAGCACTCAGAAAGTCATTGTGACTCAACACAATCAAAATGGAAATGCACACACAATTTGGCTTGAGGATTCTGTGGAACAAAACAGAGAAACCGAAGTTTACTCCATGAATGAAACAAGTCCACCTTTCAGATCTCGTGGGCCACAAGCAGGCAGTCGGGAGAAGGCTTTATGTCGACATGCACGAGACTACGAAATGATTCCTCTCTCGCCCAAACACAATCAAATTTCATGCTTAATTCAATCATTCACAATCTCATATTCTCATGCTTTTTCTTTATACAAAATGTCATGACTTAATGCAATGGCATAACATGATCATACACACAATTTAATTGTTTTATCACAATGCCATACATCATAATGCAATTTCAACTTCACACATTTCAAGCAAGTCATTTTAACACACCATACACACCCATTACGTAATTACTATAAATAAATTACACATCTTAAAACTCTTGAAAATCTAAATTCAATTGTGCCCTTCCTCTTGCTCTTGGGTAGGTTGTTCCTGATTTCCTAACACAGCCAAAATTTTCATTCAATCCCCTAATTTCTATAATCACAATAAATCCCTAAAACTTCAAAACCACCACAATTGAAATTAACATAAATCAAGCTCAAACCTAACCTACCCATAGTCCATCTAAGTTAGAAAACCCAAAACCTAGCTTAAAAACCCTAAAATGAAATGAGTTCCTTAAATCATATTTTTCCAATCCAACACCCATTTTCTACACAACCACTTTCTCTTTCTGACTCTTTCTCTAACAGAGCAAGAAGAAGAAGTTAAACTTACCTTGCCAAGATGATTTTTTTCTTCTTTTTCTTCTTCCTTCCAAGCCTTCCAACGATTTTTTTCTTCTTCTTCTTTTTCTCTCCGACATTTTCCTCTCTTCGTCTCTATCTCATGAATTCTCTCCTCTCTTCTTCTAATTAAAGCTTTTTGTTAGTCTTTCTTCCAAAATTGCCCCTCACTTGCTTACCCTTTCCCAATTTTTGCCCCTCCTTTGTCTTTTATAGCTCTACATCTTTAATCCACTTAAGACAAGCCTACTAATTTCTAACACTTCATTCCAATTTCAAATTTCTAATCATTCCCTAAATTTTCTAATTAATGACCCAATTCTAAAAATAAATAATTAAACAAACAAACAAAAAAAAATAACTAGACAGTTAATAAGAGTTTAAAAAAAATCAAGATCCAACAATTCCCCCTAAAAGAATTTCCTCCTCGAAATTCTTACCTGAATCATTGAAAAGGTTCGGATACTTCTCCCTCATTGCTTCCAAAGGCTCCCATGTAGCCTCTTCTGTCGAATGGTTACTTCATAAGACTTTAACCAACTGTACAATCTTTTTTCTCAAAACCTTTTCCTTTGAATCTAAAATCTCCACTGGTTGTTCCTCATATGTCAAATCCTCCCTTAACTGAACTTCTGAAGGTTGAACTATGTGTGAAGGATCTGATCGGTACTTCCTCAACATCGACACATGGAAAACATTGTGAATCTTAGATAATTTCGATGGCAAGGCTAATTTATAGGTTAAAGGCCCAATCTTCTCAATGATCTCATAAGGGCCTATGTATCGTGGACTAAGCTTGCTTTTCTTACCAAACCTCAAAACTCCTTTCTATGAAGAAGCTCTAAGAAACACTTTGTCTCCAACTTCAAATTCCATCTCTTTTTTATAGGTATCTGTGTAGCTCTTCATTCTATCTTGAGCTGCTTTAAGTCTCTGTTTTACCAATTTAATCTTGTCAACTATAACCTGTACCAATTTAGGTCCTACAAGTCTCCTTTCACCCTCTTCTTCCCAACAAATAGGAGTTCTGCACCTCCTATGATATAAAACTTCATAAGGTGTCATTTGAATTCCTGAGTGATAGGAATTATTATAAGCAAATTCTATTAAAGGCAAATGATCATCCCATGAGCCTTTGAAATCCATAACACAAGATCTTAACATTGCCTTCAGAGTCCGAATTGTTCTCTCCAATTGTCCATCAGTCTGTGGATGGAAAGTTGTACTGAAGTGTAACTTAGTTCCCCAAGCCACCTGTAAGCTTTCCCAAAACCTGGAGGTGAACCTGGGATCTCTATCCGAGACTATTGAACTTGGAATCCCATGAAGTCTGATTATCTCATCTATATATTTCTTGGCCAAAGCATTCAAAGAAACCGCCTGTCTAATTAACAAGAAATGTGTTGACTTAGTCAGCCTATCAACAATCACCCATATTGTATCATGTTTCCTACTAGTCTTTGGCAATCCCATCAAGAAATTCATCGTAATCTTCTCCCATTTCTATTCCAGAATTGACAAAGGTTTAAGCTTACCTGAGGGTGCTTGGTGCTCAACCTTGACTTGCTGGCACACTAAACATCGTTTAGCATATTCTGCAACTTCTTTCTTCATCCCCTTCCACCAGAAATGCTCCTTTAAATTTCTATACATTTTGGTACTTCCCGAGTGCATTGCATAAGGAGCATTATGTGCCTCATCAAGAATTTTGTCTTTCAACTTTTGCATATCAGGAATACATAGTTTGTTTCCTACCACCATCAATCCATCTTCCCGTACCTCTATTTTAGAAGGTTTACCACTTTTAATTTGTTCTCTGAGCCTGCTCAAATACTCATCCTGCTCTTGCAATTGCTTAATCTTTTCATTCAATATTGGCCTTATTCTAAAGTTAGCCAATATACAATCAGATTCACCGTGTCTCATTGTCACCTTAAGTTTGGCTAATTCCTTCAACAGAGGAAGATACACTGTCTCCACATGTGCCATAGTTGATTTTCTACTCAGTGCATCCGCTACTACATTAGCTTTCCCCGAGTGGTAGTTTATCATCAAATCATAATCTTTTAGTAACTCTAACCATCTTCTCTGTCTTAAGTTCAACTCTTTTTGGCTCATCAAATACTTAAGACTTTGGTGATCTGTAAACACCCTAGTGGTGACTCCATAGAGATAATGCCTCTATATTTTCAATGCAAAGATTATGGCAGCTAACTCCAAGTTATGCATCGGATAATTCATCTCATAAGGTTTCAACTGCCTAGAAGCATAGGCAATCACCCTATCTCCTTGCATCAATACACACTCTAATCCCTTCCTCGAGGCATCACTATACATTATGTATCCATCATTACCCGAAGGCAAAGTCAAAATCGATGCACTCATCAATTTGTACTTAAGCTCCTCAAAACTTTTCTGACATTCATCTGTCCACACAAACTTCGGATTCTTCCTAGTCAATTTGGTAAGTGGAGCTGCTATCATGGAAAAGCCCTCCACAAACCTCCTGTAATACTCAGCTAAACCCAAGAAACTCCTCACCTCAGCTACATTCTTAGATGTTTCCTATTTCACAACCGCCTCTATTTTCTCAGATCCACATGTACTCCTTTTTTCGAAACTATATATCCAAGGAACACCACTTCCCTTAGCCAAAATTCACATTTATCAAATTTGGCATATAACTGTTCCTTCCTCAAAGTCTTTAAAGCAAGCCTCAAATGTTCCTCATGCTCTTTGTCACTCTTAGAATAAACCAATATGTCATCAATAAAGATTATGGCAAACTGGTCTAAGAAAGGCTTGAAGACTCTATTCATTAAGCCCATGAAAGTTGCAAGTGCATTCGTTAACCCAACAGGCATGACCAAGAACTCAAAGTGGCCATACAGTGTTCTAAAAGCAGTCTTCGGCACATCAAACTCCTTTATCCTCAACTGGTGGTAACCCGATCTCATATTTATTTTAGAAAAGACTCTTGCCCCTTGCAACTGATCAAACAAATCATCTATGAGTGGGAGTGGATATCTATTCTTGATGGTGACTTGATTGAGCTTTCGGTAATCCACACACATCCTCAATGATCCATCTTTCTTCCTTACAAAAAAGGATCGGAGCTCCCCAGGGTGTCGGAGCTCCCCAGGGTGAAGAGCTTGATCTAATATACCCTTTCCCTAGCAAATCTTCTAACTTTTCCTTAAGCTCCTTCAATTCCGTTGGAGCCATTCTATAAGGCAGAATGGAGATTGACATTGTGCCTAGAAGAAACTCAATGGAAAATTCAATTTCTCTAGGGGGTGGTAGTCCTGACAATTCCTCGGGAAAGACATCTTGGAATTCCATGACTATAGGTATTTTTTTTAACTTCCCTCTACCTGCCTTTGTGTCTACCACATAGGCCAAATATGCTTCACACCCCTTCCTCATCATTCTCTCTACCATTAGAGTTGAAACAATCCTAGGTGGACTGACTTTCCTATCCCCCATAAATACTACTGTTCTACCTTCATCCAATTTGAACTCCACTATCTTCTGTTTGCAATCCAAGTTAGCATTATATTTCTCTAAGGTGTCCATTCCCAAAATCACGTCTATTCCTCCCATCCTTAATGGCATTAGATCCACCACTAATTGTTCCTCTCCAATATATATCTCACAATCTCTATATACTTGACTAATAATAATACATTGGCCGCCGATTGGAGTACTTACTAGCAAAGGAGTATCCAATGGGCTCAATTCTCTACCATTCACAGTTCTACTCAATGACACAAATGAATGAGTAGAACCTGGATCAATCAAAACAATAACATCTTCATCAAATAGTTTAATCATACCGGTTACGACTTCTGGGGCTGTCTTTGCATCCTCCCTTGTCATAACAAATACTCTAGCTGGTGCTTGTCCCCTCGATCTCCCTGGAGGGTTCACTTTCTTGGCCGCATCAGAACGTCTACTGCCCACTTCCGTTACTGTCCTGTGTCCCATTGTCTCGATCCTCTTTGGAGCTTGCATCTGACTTTTCTCGTGTCTTGAATTCTGAGGGCACTCTCTTACCATGTGTCCTTTCTCCCCACAATTGAAGCATGCTTCAGTCAGTCAGTAACATTCTCCTATATGAAATCTTCCGCAGTGTTCACATTTAGGAATAGGTGGCTTATCCCATCTCCCCTCCTACTACCTCCAGTTGTTGAAGCTTAAAGTGAGACAGTTTTCATCTGTCTAGGCTTGCTTGCTCTACTGCTCTTCTCCTCAGACTGTGCAGGGAAATTCCTGGTACTCCTCTCTGACATAGGAGCACCGCCTCCCCTCTTAGACTGTTCCCTGCCTTTCCTCTTTTTGTTGACAGCACTCTTTATGTTTTCAATATTTTCAACCCTCAGTGCTGCTTCAACCAGCTGTTGAAAGTCACCGAAGTTCTGCACTACCCCTTTTTCCCTGATGGCTAGGTGTAGTCCTCATTCAAAGCGATGACACTTAGCCACCTCACTTAGCATCATCTTTGCTGCATACCGGGATAGCTGTGTAAATCGGTGCTCATATTCGCTCACCGTCATCTCTCTCTGGGTGAGACTCAAAAATTCTCTCTACTTCTGTTGAATGTACACCTCAGACAAGTACTTCTTCTAATACATTGCTAGGAAATCTTTCCACGTAAGCACTGGCGGTCTCATCTGACTCCCCGACACACTCTCTCACCAATGCAAAGCATCTCCCTGAAGCAAGCTAGCAGCATACACAACCTTCTCATCATCCTCACATTCCATTTGATCCAGTATCCTCTCAGTCTTTCGCAACCAAGTCTCAGCCTCTTTAGGATCAGTGGTTCCATAGAAGTCCATTGCCCCATACTTTCTTAGCTTATCGAACTGCTTCCCTTTCTTAACTGGGATCAGAGCAGAAGTCTGCGACATCTGTCCCATAGCTTGAGAAAAGGCTTGAGTAAATGCTTGAAATAATCTCGGGTCTAAAGGAGGCACTTATTCTGGCGAAACAGGCGACTCCTGCATCTGTGATTGAGAGGGCCCACTACTCTACCCTATAGAAGCCTCAGCATTTCCTGGGGCTACTGACTCATCAGTACTCTCCTCTCTTGGCAGAGAGTCAGGTGCAATCGATTCTTACAATATTCCTCGTGTCCTTCTATGAGGTGGTATTTCACTCCTTCAATAGAAACACTAATGATTAGCTCACATTTTATCTTAATCCTATTTCCTATACATATGCATGATATGCATGTCATTTAATACGAACAATCAATTTAACAATGCAAACAGTTAATCACATAGCACACAATTCATCCTACTATGCATTATAAGCCTAGGAAAAACCTAAGCTTTGATACCACAAGATGTTGGGTCCCACTTCTGAAGCCCAACAATCCATCCGGAGTCAAAAAGCGTGAGAGGGTTTCCTTGAAGGATTATTTCAATGAACCCACATTGACCGACATCTCACAGCGGTGGCATGCCCACACCAACCCAACACCAACATCTCAATCTGAATTCTTCAAGAAAATTGTAGCTCTATGTCTCTAGTTTACCTTGAAACAGGAACTACCTCATTCAGAGCTTTATAACTCAAGATATGCCTAAGAACTCAAAGTATATTCATAACCCGGTTATGCTCTTCCAACCGATCCCTCACTTTATTTCCAACAATCTTTTTTAATTCAACACCAAAAGCTACCAATTTTCTTGGAGAGGTAGCAAAATTCAATAGGAGTCTATTGCTTCAAGAATCACCTCATTCAGAGGTCAGATGACGAAGTTATGGCCAAAAGAATCCAACGTGTTTATATCCTTAATCATTTTGTACCTCTCTTGACGTAATTACCATAACTTTTTCTACAGATGTTGGATTGAGTTCGTTCTTATACCATTTGAAAGAAGACTTCCAGATATACAACTTATATGAAGACCATAGAGCGAGATTTTGCCTCTAAGTGGATTAGAAATAGGACAAAATGACAATACAAACTAAGACGATGAACAATAACTTCGTCTTAGATGAACAGTAACTAAGACGATAACATCGTCTTAGATGAACAGTAACATCATCTTAGATGAACAGTAACATCGTCTTAGATGAACAGTAACTAAGATGATAACATCGTCTTAGATGGACAATAATTAAGACGATGAACAGTAACTAAGATGAAGCAACACTACAACTTGTAATCCTCATATCTCTCAACTCCGATATCCAAAATTTACAAAATTTATATCGTTGGAAATTTGGAAAAATCATCTACAACTTTAAAGAAGACTATTTTTACCAGTTCTACCTAGATCATTCCAAATTTTCCTCCGAAGTTAGTATACAATTCTATCCCTATGGGAAACTTGAAATATGAAATGTACACTACAAGATAATAAGCACATCCACAACAGAACTTCTTCAATTCTCAATTCATTT
>JANVCQ010000006.1:26018068-26028382 GCA_025531925.1 Erythroxylum plowmanianum | reverse complement strand
ATTGTCCTCATGAAAATTATCGAGAAATTAGCATCAAAACACGACAAAGTACTGACAAATTGCAAATATTAAAAACTCAGTGCAAGGAACCAAATTAAGCACAAAAAACATCAATTAGGAGTCAACGAGTGCATAAACAGATGAGAAAATGAGGCCAATTTATACAATAAACTTGGTTCAATCAGTGTCATCCATGTGTACCAATTTGGTGCCTCCAGCTCATCAATTCTCCTAAAAAGTAGGATCTTCATTTCTCCTAATCTATATTTTCCTGACTGTTTGGATTGTTCCTGGATCCATTTCTCGCAGTGGCGAACAAGAATCTTCTGAACTGTAGAAATCCTAGTTGAAGTAGGATTCCTTGTTCGAGTAGGATACCTAATCCTTTTGGGATTAGGATTTCACCATCCCTTGCTAGGTTTAGGTCTTGATTCTCGTTTTGCTAGATTTTCTCCAAAACAGGAAATCCTAGTTGCATTAGGATTTGGGGAATCCTAATCCTATTTTTGTAACTTTAGTCAACGACCTTCGTATTCTAAAAATCACATCCAAAAGTCCTAAAACACTTGAAATGATAAAATCAATGTAATTCATATGATTTAGACATCAAATGAGAATAATCAAATGAGAATAAAAACTAAGTGTAAGAGTTTAAAAAAATAAAAAAATATAAGTGCATCAAATTCCCTCACACTTAGCTCTTGCTTGTGTTAACTTGGTGAAGTCCTTTGCCACCTTTGAACAAAATTTTATGTTTTACATTGAATAACAACTATAGGAAGTAGTTGTGATGCAATAGGAGACGAATAACTTAGGAAATTGTAGAGCTTTAAGTAGGTGTTCTATGAAGTTCCAATGGATTAAGTTAAAAGTTTTGTAGAAATCAACTATAATTAAACGGTCCTTGTTAGAATTATTTCTATAATAGCCATTGAGTAGCTCTTGAGCAAGTACTACATTATATTCAGTCAACCTACCTAAAATGAATGCACCTTGTGATGCATTGATCATGGTTATAGGATGTGTCTCAATCTTGTTTTAGTGAGCTTTGATATGATTTTATATATTGTATTGCCACAAGAGAGTAGCCTAAAGCCCTTTTGGGAGTTGGTATAAGGAAAATGTATTTCATGTTTATTACCCTCAACATTTTTTCCTTCTTAGAATAACACTTATGACGACATCTTTCATGTGCATCTAACCTTTTAAGAAAAAAGTCTTCCATTAAGTCCATTAGGGATAAGGTAATTTTAAGGATTGAGCTTAAAAAATACTTTTTCTACATCACAAAGGGTGAAAGTTTACATGAGAGATGTTGCTTCTTCTTTGGATATTTAGTCTTTTATAAATGATTTTAAGATAGAAACTAAAGAGACTAAAGGGCCCCAGAACCTAAGGTTTTGGAAAAATACTCATAAGCTTTTTACATTAGCTTATCTTTGATTTCCACCATACTACCATACATTTTTGTGATCTTGGAACTTCTATTAAAATTTCTTCTCACTATGGTTACTCTATGAAAAAACTCACTATGGTTACTCTATGAAAAAAAAAATCAGGAGTTTTTATCCCATTCATTAAACCATGACTTTTTGTTCCAAAGTTAAGTTACTTTTCCATACTCTAAGAAGGACTCTTTCTATTCTCTGATTAAGTTAAGATTTCCAAGATTAAGGTAGAGTCTATCTTATATTGATTTTAAATTGTTGGCAGCTAAATTTAGGGAAGCTTTTGCATCATTTCCATATTGATAGTTAAGAGTTTTAGGTTCCTATTTAATTTTATTTAGCTTTCTCATGCAGATAAAAGCCTTGTTTCCTTGAATATTACTTGATAGTCCTTTATTAAAGGCATTCTCAAATCCTTCCATCTACATTAGATAGTTTGAAAAAACGAAAGGACTTCCTAGTATTATTTAGCTAAAATTCCCTACCACAATTAATGTGTGATTTGAAAAAGATGGATTTGCAAATGTTGCCTTCTTTTTAGAAACATCTGAAACTAGGCTTCATTCATAAATGCTCTTTCTAATTTCTTTCTGATAAACCATTCTCTATATTTTTTATTGTTTCATGTGAAGACGAGGCCCTTAAACTTGAGGTATGTGATGTTAACATCTTTGATATATTCCTTTAGGTTTGAATTAAAGCTCCTCTGGCTAGTGTTTCCTTAAACTTCAGAATTATAAAGGGTTATGTTTAAATCTTCTATAATGATCTAAAGACAATTTTAAGGAGCTTGAAATATTTTAAACTTATCCTACTCTCTAAAAACAAGATTATCACTTTATATAAAGATACATAGACTTTAGCATTCTCAACTAGCTAGTTGGTAGAAAGATCTATAACTTAGTTTGACATTCCAATGGTATGTATATGAATCTTATTAGAGTTAAATGTAATCTTTTCTATAATAATGATGGTGATGATTTGTAATTATTTGCTAGTGATTGACAATGAAAATGAATTTCTAACACTTCTCATCTCATAGTTTTGTTTCTAGCAAACTAATGAGTAAAAGCGTAAGTTGCTTCTTAAGAAAGTTAATTCCCCTTACATTCTAAAAAGGATAGACATCGAGTTAAATAGGGCTCTTTAACCCCTTTGTCTTGTTCCTTTTCCTATCATTTCTTTTAGTTAAATATTTAAGATCCTTTGAACTAAAAAGAGTAGAATAGCTTTCTAATTTTATCCCTACTTACTCTCGGTTGTAATATATCCCATTTAGGGTTTATTTTGATCAAGTTTCTCAGTAGGGTAGTTCTCCTATCATCTTCATTCTTCTCCTTATCCCTGATTAGATCTAAGGTGTTGTCTAACTCTAGAATAAGAGCCATAATAACTACCTCTTTAATAAATTCCTAATGGTTTAGAGTTTTGACTTCAACTTCTGGTTTTTTTCACTTGAACCATTAGAGATTTGAGGAAAATTTATTCACATAAGCTCTACATAGTCTCCCTTTTTAAAGAGCCTCCCTGTTGGTTTCTATGTCTTGCTTTGATCAATAATTGTAAGCCCCTATTGATTAGTTACATGAACCCTATCTTCAAACATAGCATCATTTGCTCCAAATATGAGTAGTGCTATAATATATGGGAGATCTTTACCTAGTTCTACCATTACACGTATTCAGGCATACCTTATTCTTTTAAAGGAAGATGTTTATTCATCTATGCAAATTATTAAGCCAAATTATTAAGCCAAAGTAACTAGCCAAATGACTTAATATGTTGGTTATCCAAAATTTAAAACGAATTGCGTATATGTTAATTTAAAATGGCACCTTTTTTATTTTATAAATCAAAATTTAACTAGGTTTCATATTTACAAATAGATGTGCCTCCTATTGAGTTTTCATAATCCCTCCTATAGAAATCTTTTTGTTGCTCCTTTAGTAGAAAAATTGAACAAGAATAGATTACTACTATCAACAAGGTTTCTTTTCAACCCTAAAGCTTTCCATTTATACATTGAACAACAAGGAAGAAGGGGAAATGCTAGCCTTTTTCCCATGAGCAAGCCTACCACTATTGTGTCCCATTTTTGTGGGTCTCTCTTTTAGGACTTTTAAGGTAGGATATATAATAAAAGCTCTTTTAACTAAGGAGGAGGTAATAGCTAAGCTTAGGGGAGGCAAGCTCCCCAATTATTTTCTTCTAGCTAAATGTGATATTATCACCTTGGCTTTAGTTAAGGTTATTAAAATGGAGATGGAGATTTGATGTGGTATTAGGAGAGGTTTCGAGGGGGGTCGAAGATGAGTAAGGGGATAAAGATTCATTCCTTGAGCATTTGAGGATAAGATCCTAATCGTGCATTCAAGATTTAAAATGTATAATCCCTCAAATACTATAAGTGCACGGGTCACGATTATAGTATAAGAGGTGTCGATCTCACGAGGAGGGGGACTATTCTAATCCTAAAAATCTAAGGATAAAAGGATATGAAACTAAAAATAAACAATGCAACAAAAAGGAAATACAACAATTGAATTCAACCAATTAAATCAAAAGTACAAAGGAATTAGCAATTGAGAAACAAGCATGCATAATGGAAATCAACCAAAGAATTTACCAAGTTATAAGAAAGGAGATTTTACCTATCATTAATGCCAACCTAGCTGATTATGTATTAATGGGTGTCAGTTCTAGACAATCCTAGGGTTGATTACTCTCCCTTGAGTTATAACCATTAACCCTAATTGGATTATGAAATTTGTAATTTCTCAACTCATAAATTATACAAAACCCTAATTAGATTTGAAGCACTTGAATAAAATATCAGAATATCATACATAATTACCAATATGATTTGTCACGGTTTCTATTAAATCACCTAACTCTCATTAATCCGATTTAATCATTTTTTATTGAGTTCAACCTCTTAGTTTGTTACCAAATTATATAAGAATGCAATGAAATAATGACATTCATCTAATAAACACAATCAACTAAATTATCATTAAATCAAAATAAAATCACAAAGATGGGCATCATCAATATTTTACCACATATCATCATACAATCTATCCCAACTTGATACATGAATAAAATTGAAATGAAAAGGAAATAGAAACTTAGAATGGATGATCTAGAAAGAAAGTAGGGTCAGGAAACCTCCTGATCCGGGAAGCATGCTGAGACTGCTTCTTCTTCCATTTTCTTTCACTTCCTCCTCCTTTTCTTTTCCTCTTTCTCCTTTAGGGTTTCCAAAAGTGGCTATAGGAAAACCTCCTTTCTTTCTTCTATTATTCTTCTTTAAATACTCTTTTATGTTTTTGGTAACCCTAGGGCTTTTCCATGGTCTGAAATATTCTAAAAATCCCTCAAAACATGAAGTTAGTAAGTGCCTACACATTTGCCCTATGCAAGCCATAATCTTGGCTCACATCTGAGCCTTTTGTCACTATCGTGGCAACAAGTCAAGATTGTGGGCCATTTTTGGAGCTTCTATCACTATTATGGCCTTTCGGCATGAATGTTTGGCAAAACTCCTTCATTCTTCGATATTGACCTTGAAACACTAGCAAGCACATCAAGTTGCCTAAAAAATATAATATTTAAGCTCAAAAGCTTGTGCTAACCCTTAAAACACTTAAAACACAAATTAATTAACAAACACAAACAATTCCAATGTCAACACATACTAAATGATCAAATTAACGTCTAAATACATATTAAACTATGCCCTAAAACACGATGCAATTTACACTTATCACATCCCCACACTTAAACATTTGCTTGTCCTTAAGCAAACAAAACGATAAACAACACAAAATCACAAAGCACACAATATAATAATGAGACAATGACTTCAACTTTATGAAACAAATTTAACTCTAAACATAATCATTCAAGTTTTTCCAAATCATCAACATGCAAAATCTGCATCTAGGAGCTCTGGATTAAATATACATATTAATCAAAACTTAAATGTCAAGTTTATTCATCCCTTTCCATTGTACATACACATTAATAATTATTTTGTCAATCAAACTTCGTAACTAATCCTAAGTTTGTTTTCATGAAAAGTTAAGCTACTTACAAGTTCGGTAGGTTTTATTAAAAAACATTTTAAGGACTTTTTATGGACATAGACCTAGTCTTTTTAGACGGAGGCAAACATTGGTAACGAATATCAATCTGGTGACTCGACTAAGTCATAGTTTTGGTAAGTTGCTTGGATGGAACACCATCATAGCCTTTTAATGCAAAGGCACACATTTGTGATGTGTATTGATTCGGTTACTCAGCTACGTCACATTCTCAATTGGCTACTAGATCTATTCATAACTCGAGGCTAGTAGAATAGTTATATGCTTAAAATTTACAATTTTTTTAGTTAATATCTACCTTGTTGCTTTAGCTACTCATTTTCAAGAAAAAATACTATCAAAGCTACTTAGTCGAAAGACCTAAAATGATGAATGAATGTGACAACTTATAGGGTGATAAACTAACACTAAATCCTAATTAACTTGCATATTTTAGTCAAAAACCCAGATCACTAATTTTGTGAGCTAATGACTCTTCATAGCATAACAGATTATGTTCAAAATTAATTCGATTTCATTCCATCTAATCTATCGACACATTCACACAATTCATAACATGCAACCTAAACACACTAATATAACAATATGTAAAATTCACATTATAAAAAAACATACAACCCTTCCCACACTTGAACAACACATTGTCCTCAATGTGAGAAGGAGACAATCAAACACACATAGGAGGAAGTGACATAAAATAAAATAAAACTAAAATAAAGTTAGAAGAAAAGTGTTAAATAAAACCTTATGGGGATAGAGGTGATGATCGTAAGGGATTGAGAAGAAATCCACTCGATGCCTGAGATTGTTGCTTTACCTTGGAATTGCTTAAAGAGAGTGAGAGAATGAGTGATCCTAAATCAATTCAAATTATTAAATTTTTATTTAAAATTCAAAACAACTATAACTAAACACAACAATTTTAATTGAACTTCTAAACGTGCTAATTTATAGTCATTAGCTTGACCTTGCTTCTTTGGAGGCATCTTTAATTGTTCGAATAAAAGGAAATCACTTTCTTGTCCTTGGCAATCATACTCTGAGATATATTTTGCAATGACGCCTATTGACCTTAAAGGTTTCCTTATTAACATTTTCCAATTTGAGGGCTCCATGATCAAAAACTTGAATGATCGTAAAAGGTCTACTCTATCGAGGTTTTAGCTTTCCTAGAAACAACCTCAACCTTGAATTATATAGCAATACTACATATCCTACCTAAAATTCCTTTTACTTAAGATGAGAATTGTGCCATTTCTTCATCTTTTCCTTATAGAGTTTGGCATTTTTGTATGCATTGTAATGAAACTTTTCAAGTTTATCCTATTGTAGAAGTCATTTTTCACCTGCTTGCTTCCAATCAAAATTTAATGCTTTTATTGCCTAGTATGCCTAATGTTCTAGTTTTATTGGCAAATGACAAGCTTTTCTATATACAAGACTATAGATAGTTGTTCTGATAAGTTTCTTGCAAGCAGTGCTATAAGCCCATAAGGCATCATCTAGCTTTATTGCCTAATCCTTCCTGGAGTTGTTCACCATCTTTTTCAAAATTCATTTCAACTACTAGTTGACAACTTCCACTTAGCCACTAGTTTTGAGATGATGAGGCGTAGCAATGCGATGGTGCACTCTATATCTTTTTAAGAGGGCATCAAAAGATCTGCTGCAGAAATGTGTACCTCCATCACTTATTATCATTTGTGGCACTCCAAACTAATTGAATAATCATTTGATGAACTGTTACACAACCTTTTCATCATTGGTTGGAGATGCCACTACTTTAGCCTAACGTGAGACATAATCCATTCCAACAAAAATTTACATGTTGTTGGAGTTATGTAAATATAGTGACACATAAAGCAAGTGTATTTACTTATAACTTAATTTTCTTCCAGTTAATTTTGTAATAAAAATATTTATTATTAACAAAATAAAAGAGTTTGGTTTTTCTGAACATTATATAGAGATGTATGTGAAACATGTATATTATAAGAATATAAAATAGCAAATTCACAGTTGAATAATCAAGTTGGTCGCCTGATTATGGTTTAGACTATAGTGTTGCAATTTATCTCCATTCAAATAAAAGAGTTTACTTCAAGGGAATGATGAGTTTCATATTATGATAGTAGTTGACTATTGATAATGGAATTATTAAATAAATCTAGAATCAAGTACGTTTTATAGAATAAAGTGGGCTATTACTTTAATCTTAAAACATACAACTTAAGCATTCGTTTATTATGGACCATAATCTTGATGAGTGGTGAACTCATGTGTGTTACATTATGATTTTTGATATGATCGAAATGGATTTTTATAGAGTATCAATCCAATGTCTGCATGTTGGAATTATTAATTGAAACATGTATCAGGGAACATTGACTCAAATAAAGTGTTTATAATTATATCATCACTTACAGATGTTTTATGTAGATTGATGATTAAAATGGCACCAGTAGTTTCATAGACTAGCTGCCAATTAAGTCTTAATGCCAAAATGAGATCTTGTGTGTTGATCACCATATAGAGTAAAACGGGAGATCAAGAACAAAAAATCAATATAAGGGTAAAACGGTAATTTTATCCTTTATTGTGCAGATGGCTATAATATGGTTCATGTTAGAGTTTGCAATTGGAGATCATATTTGAAAGATGTGTTCTCATAATATTTAGTAATTCAAGAGTTTAACTTATTGGAGCTTGAATTATATAAGTCCAATTAGATTCTCCATTTGGCTTCTAAGAAGGTTATCAAGCAAAGTAAGAAATATAAATAGAGGTTTTAAAGCTATATACATATGTATATACAATCATATATACATATGCATATAGCTTCTATCTAATGGTAATACTTTCCTACATAAGCTAACTTTTTTCTTATAGTTCCTTATTTATATGGGATATTGAATCTTTATAATCTCCCTTTATAATCATGTCAATTACCCTTTACAATGTTGCGCCAATTATGATGTAAGCGAAGGATTTCCATTTTATGGTATCACATTTCTTATACAAGACTATATTTCCTTACATTGATGCACATGGTCAATAGAGTTATGCCTGCCATCATAAGTGTCTAGGATTGAAATCTTAAACCTAATCGATAATGGCTCCACCAAGATATGATATATCAATAGTTAATCAACTGTTTGACTTGCTCCCATATTACTTGTTTTGGCAGCATTGATTGTAAGAGTTTTTAAAGAGTTATTTCCAATGATATCTTAGGGTGCGAGTAGGCCTCTTCTGAGTATGCTACATCTCTTATAATAGTTTCCTAATTTGTTTTCCAAGCATTATAATCTTTATTGTTTGGTCCTCGAACTACTTATTAGTATAAGGGGCTTCAAAAGTGTTCTATCAATATTGTTAGTTGAGATGTTTATTTAGGTTTTCATTATTTTTTTCTTAGGGAGGTGATAACTTAATTGTCTTGAGATTTTTTTTGGTGTAAATACTAAATTTTTTAATGAAATTTCCATATACTATAATAAACAATATGGACTGAATTTATGGTAAGTCTATCAAAATTATCTCAAGTTAAAAAAACATGTACAAATAACACCTTAAATGCTGGCATCTTACTAGTAAATATACTCTAATGCTTAAGTAAATAAATGGTTAAGTGTATTAAGTATGTAGAAATATCTAATTAAGCTTAATTATAGTGCTTTATGAGAACTTACCTTATTGTATCTCCCTTTTACAAACAATCATTCAAGAAGCATAAACGGACTCTAACTATTCTTAGTAGAGTTAGATCCAAACTTTACTGGGTGGTATAATTAATATTTAACTATGACTTATAATATATTATCTCTTTGACACTAATATTTGATATTGAGTTTTCTAAGTAATTTTCTCTATTCTATTTTCATTATTGTTTCTTATATTATTTATTTATTTATTTATTATTTTAATTAAAAACCAAAATCAAATTCTTAGGTTAGATAATAGGATAAAGGTAATCATTACACTTACTGTCTTCGTAGGATCGACTTGTACTTACATGTGCTAGCTATAGCTACATTGTGCACTTGTAGTTAATTTAAATATTGATATCTAAAATATATCAATCATGGACCTTTTATAATTTGAGGAAGGAATTTGAGATGACTTAAGAACTATGGTCAGAGGAACTAATCAATTTATGTATGCAAGGAAACTAAATCTCATTAAATAAAAGATGAAGTTTTTGCTTAAGGAAAAATGTTGGTAATACTCGTCATCTTGTCAACACAACCGGAAGGAACCTTGAAATCATTCAACAAAAGTTCTATCTAAATTCCCACTCCACTAAACCATAAGAATTGGAAAGAACTACCTTGCATAATTATTCCAAAGATCTTTTATATGACTATTCTCTTATGAAATAGAGATCAAGAGTAGACTGGATAAGGGGTGGTGATAGGAATACCTCCTTTTTTCATAGTCCATTATTCTTAGAAAAGTTAGAATCAAAATTGTTTCACTTAAATATAACAATCTCAAGTTGGATTCACAGTCTAAAATACTTCAAAGAGCTTTCAATTTTTTTACTGATAGATGAATAAAGCCACTGAAGCACACTCCTTAAATTCCTTATCTAAAGAAGTATGGATGTATCTCTTTATCAAAAGTTGATCTTCTAAGTAAGCCTGTCACTTTTCTAGAGATTAATTAAACTTTGAAATCTCTTCTGTAAGTGTAAGTCGACTTGTACCATGTGTAAGTCGACTTATGCTTGCTTGTTACTGATAAGTCGACTTGTACAT
>JANVCQ010000006.1:26000051-26012781 GCA_025531925.1 Erythroxylum plowmanianum | reverse complement strand
AAAAGTCAAACTTTTCACAATTTTTCATCTTCTCACACTTTCTCTCTTTATTTCTTGATTTTCAACTTAATTTCAATAAACTCATCCACTTTTGAATATTTCTTATTTTTACTCAAAAATTGGGGTCCAACAGTTTTAGTGAGGCATAAATCTAAGTATAAATTATACTTAGATGAGTTTTGAAATGGGAATGATTTTGTAAAGAAATTAATGGTAAAATATCTGGGATTGTCATGAACATGCATTGTACATATTTCATTTCAGTCATATTCATTATTAAACACTTATGATTGTACAAAGTGTGATGTATGTGTATCTTGCATAAATGGGTTGTGCAGGTTAGAACGTCCACATTAAGACGTTTCCAGAATTTGGAAGCGAACTGTAAACTAGAGCGTACTGTGAGTAGACCGAGATGGTCTCACTTTATTGTTTGTTATTTGAATTTTGTATTAATTGACTATTGAACCATTATTTGAATGTGATTGATTGTAATGGTTTCCGGATAGAAGGTCCGATAAATGTAAGGTATGAATGAAATATTGAAATGTTACTTGTATGTGAATGAGATGAAATAAGTGTGCATAATTGTTAAATGCCGGACCCCAGTCCGATGAAAAATGTGTTTTGAATGTACATTTGCATGTAAATGAAAAGTGATACTCAACTCTAATATTGAATGCCGAACTATGGTCTGATGATATGTGAATGTGGGTGAATGTGGATCATGCAAATGTGACTAATGCATTTCATTTCATGAATGCATTAAACATAATGGTTGTTGTTACTAGAGTAGCCACCAATCAGAGTTTAAAACTCAACGAGTGAAAGTGAGCTTCGAGCTCAAAAGTGAATCAGAGTCTCAGGCTCAACATTTAATGAGCCCCGTATCCCCCAAGCAGATAAGGGACAGTTATCAATGAGCCCTATATGGGACAGTTTAAGCATTCGGTCACAACAAAGTAACAAATGGAAAGTGGGTTTCATGTGCACTGCATATGCATAATATGAATGATTATATCTATTGAATGTGAAGTGTGAAATGTTGTGAATGTGATTATATGTTATGTGACTGGGTGAGCCATCGATGATGGTCACTCATTGAGTTTGCAAAACTCACCCAAAATTTGTAAATATTTTTCAGGCTCAGAAGAATACCCCCTTAGGCAACAAGAGTATACCTACTATATGCAAGTGAGAGATAGAAGTCGGGATCAGTTCATGTTTGCATTGTATTTCTTTATTTTCGTGCTAAATTGTATATTCCGTATATTTTTGTATCATATGTATTTGAATAGTTCGGTATGTAATAACTTTTGAAATTGGAAATGTTTTGTATTTGAATTTAGGCCCAAGTGACTAGTGAAATTTTGATGAGTTGTGTATTGGTCGTAACCTTGTGTTTGAAAATGTTTATGAAACAAAGCGGACCTAAATTGATTACTGATTTTCGCGTATTTGATTGTATTCCAAAAAGATTTGTACTGAAATTTGAACGATTGAGTGCTCTAGCATGTTAACCTTACGGGGCACAGACTCGGATATCACCCATCGATATCGGGTTCGGGTCTTGCGGGAGTGGGGTGCTACATGTTCTCACCAAAGAAAACACTTAAAACACAAATATTTATGAACTAACACAATTTTTAACCTAAACACACAATCAACAATCAAATTAACCACTAAACACACTAACTACCTAAAAAAATACAATGCAATCTACACCTATCAGTATGGTTGCTCTCCTAGTTATCCATTTAAATTGTATATAAACTAAAAACATACAAGTTAAAGCATAGGTCAACCCAATAAACACGCCTCTTCTTGTGACTTGAACCTAAATTGTAAGGCATTTTAAGGAAAAGATCCTTGACAAACCAAACATTGAAATTACAGAGATAGAGAAAATATATAGGGACACATCCAATTTTTATGTCAATTTAAGCATGTGTTAATATGATAGAAGGAAAGTATTGAAAGAAAAGGCAGAGGAACAACATAATGAATATATAAATTTGAATGGTTATGTCATAAAATTAAAGGATAAAATTTTGAGTTCCACAATTAAGCTACAACTCAAAAGGGTTCAAAATGGGAGTTAACTAGTGTTTCCTTGCAATGAGATAAGGATAGAATAATTTAAAACCTATCTTTAGTATGGGTGGGTGCTTCTTAAAGACTAAATATCAGGGCCTACTTCTTATTGCAATAAGGATTGAAGGAAACTATGGTATGTATCCATTGGCAATTATAGAGGTTGAGAATACTAAAAATAGTTAAATGTCTTTATAGTATTGTAATTTGATGACACACCATATATTGTATCTATGGGTAGAAAAGATAGTTAAATGTCTTTACAATATTGTAATTTGATGACACATTGAATAGACAAAAGAAGAGTGACTGATTATGATTAGAGGATGATGCCATGTGATCAATGAGATAAATGGTGCTTTGAAATGCCAAAGATTAATATCATAAATGGGTGAAAGAAAAAAATATACAAAATTGATAGAATAACAAGGATGATTAACAACACAAATATGTCTGATGTGCAGTTAAAAGTTACAATGCCCATATCAGATCATAACAAGAAAGCAGCCAAAACATATTCTACAATCAAACTAAGTAGAATCAATTAACTAAAGACTAAACCACATTCAGGACATACCAAAGGCAACCAAACACACGACAAAATCCAAAATCTAATAAACAGCAACAATAAACTAACAGATAGGAAAAATAAACGCATATACACTCCACAAAAAGGAAGCATCTAAAACACACGAGAAAATATAATAGACAGCAAGAATAAAATCTAAACAACCTCAATAAACTCAGCATGCTGTCAAGTTGACGATGGTGATGACTTCGATCAACGATTGCTGATGAGTACATAGCGTGATTGCTAACTATTACGTGAGGCCTTCACTAGTGACTAACAAATGTTGTCGTTGGCTAATTGTAAACAGTGGTTAAGAAGGGAAAGGTCAGTGAATTATTTTTTTGGTAATTCAGTAAATTTATAAATAAATAAAAATTATGTACATCAAGAGATTTCCAAAGATGGCAATCTCTTACCCCATCTGAAAGGGAACTTACAAAAAAGGATGAGGAACCCCAAAATTGTTCCTTCAGGCCATACAAATACAATAGCATGCCTAAACCATAACTAGCAACCAAAATGATCATATCAAAGACCCTCTTACCCGTAACAAAATTATTTCCATATAAGAGTCTCAAGCAATAAAAAACTAATCAAGACTTCCTACTACTCCTTCACATTCAGGTATTTAGAGCTCTCCTATTGATAAATTGCCAAAATAAGTGGACTTTGTAGTTTGGGACATCGTGGACAATCTTCAAGCTTTTGTAGGTTCAGCCAGTATTGCATCTTATGCATTTCTTGTTGACAAAGAGTATGAGTTCCTTTCATTTTCCTGAATCTGTAGTTATAATCCAAGCCATGCAAATATGCTCACATTGATATAGGTTGTCAATAAGTGAGATAAATTTGCTTTCCCAAACCAATTAGCACACCTACAAAATAAATATTAGAAGAAACAAAAGGTCAGTGAATTATTTGGAAATTTTAACCGTGATAGGGATTTTTTTTTCTTTAATATCAAACACTACCATATTAGAGATTAGTTAACTAAATATTAGGTTACTTAATTTTTTTTTTATTTCATCTAATTATTAGGTTATCATGTTAGGGTTAACTAATACGTTAACTTAAGAAAATAATTAGTTATATTAATTAGTCAAGTTAATCAGCATTAGGATTAATTAAAAAAGGTAGGTCCCATAGTTATAAAATAAATAAGATTTTAATTTTTAAAAATTATTGGGTCCTATATTGCCACGTTAGATATAACGTGGCACTATGGGGCCCATCAAAGATATAAAAATTATTTAAGCGGATCTGACACTTAACAGACGACATCATCAGGCCGTTAGCAATTCTGTATAATGGAGTTAAATTTTAACATTTTTTATATGTTAAATTCTTAAGTATTCTCTTTATAATGTTATGGTTAAACTTGTCAATTGGTATATAAAACTTAAGATCAAAATTGACCCTTTTACTAAGTATTAAATGCCATATCGAAACTCATACTAATTTTGCTAATATCAAATATTATTTTTAAAATTATCAAATAGTCATTGAATTTCATATAATTAAATTTTAATCTCTTATTATAATATTTATCTTTTAGAAGGTACAACTTACGCGAAGTTCCTTTAAGGATCTTAATATTGGTTCTCAACCTGATCTCATTTTGTTTAAAAAAAATGACAAAACGAAATCGTTTTGTACCTTTTCGTCTGACCACGAGTTTGACTCGGGCTGAAAACCATGCAATCTCAACCCATGGTTAAAAAAATATGACAAATGAGATCGTTTTGTACCTTTTCATCAGGCCGCGGGCCAAACTCGAGTCAAGAACCAAGTAATCTTAGGCCATGACCTGATCAATTGGGGCCAAAGTCAGGCCAGGTCATATTTGTAATCTCTACTTAACATTAAACAATTTGAATAATTAATTGTTTAATATTAAATAGTATCAACTATTTATTTATTTATTTAATAATAAATTATATTATAAAATTAAATTCATTTCATATGTTATAAAACATGAATAAATTATAAAACAAATATTTAGTTAAAAATCTTTTATTAAATTTTTTAATGGAAATAGAAAATAAAAAATAAGGGTTGACTCTTTAACAATTATATTTATATTCTTTTGTTTATTATACTTGAAAAAAATTTACATGCATATGTTATGTATGTAAAGCATATAGATGCTAACAAATAAATAGGAAAAGTTTGAAAAACAAATTATAATACAAAAATTAAATTAAAATTAAAAAAGAAATATAAAAATATTATTTTCAAAGATGAAAGTAGCCGATAAGCATTTTTAATATAGAAATTAAGTTTTAAACAAAGCTATGAATACAACTTTATACCCTTTTTGTACTATATTAAAGTATTGGTATTTGATAGTATCATGTATTTTTATAATTATTTTTTAAAATTATAAAATAGTCTATCAATTTTCATGTAATTAAAATTTATTCTTCTATTATAATTAAAATGAAAAATATTTCAAATTTTAATTCATTAAAATTATTTAAATTTTGAAATAATAAATATTTTTAAAATTATTTTATGTTTAAAAAATATTTACACATTAAAACATATTATTTCAATTTTTTTACATGAAAGGGAAAAAATCGAAACAAATTACAACACTAATTGTGGGAAACAAATCCCCGACACATCCTCTAAGAGGATTGAGATGCACCCTATGGGTGTATATTCTAATGTAATACTTCCAAGCTCAAACTGAGCTGTAAAATTGGCAAGCCAGTCTACACACCGGTTGCTCTCCCTGTGAATGTCGCATGGTAGAATGACCCAATTCCGAGTAAAAAGCTCATTAATGCCTAGGACAAGGGGATCGAGGGACATTGAACGCATATATGGGGATGACAAAATATTAATCACTTCTTGCAAATCCACTTCTAACACAATCCGGCGATATCCCTGATGCCATACAAGCTGAAGTCCCCAGAAAACTCCCCAGAGTTTTGTTGAGATAGAGGAGCACCGTCCAATATTATGGACAAATCCTCCTACCCATGTCTCTGAGCTACCGCGAAGAACGCCACCCGTGGTGGCCACAAAGGAAGATCTTTTGCACACTCTGTCCGTATTTAATTTGACTCATCTGGGAGGAGGTTTGCACTAGCCGATAAGTTGTTCCTTCCAAGTCCAAATCCCAATATTGGCCCTTTCTTGCCATTCCGAGGCCATATGGATCTGCTAGACGTGCTCTAGAACACTATGCAATGGCGAGGTTGGCCAAGAGAATTGCTCCTCGAATAGGGCCCTATTTCTCCAAGACCATAATAACAGCAAGCCATCCCAAAAATGGTTAACCAATGCAGGCCCCTTACCCTTCGATATGTTTGGAGGTTTTTTAGGAGTCACTCATGGGTTTGCAGGGTAAAAAAGTCAGAAGAAATGATCTGTGTAGGGAATGCACTCCACAAGATGCGGGCTTTTTTGCAATCTCACATTATATGAAGCGAGGATTCGTCGGAATGACAGTGAAGACATGCAACATCTGTAGTTAAGTGTTTGCAGATACGCTATTGATTAGATAGCAATCGATCATTCGCAAAGAGCCACAGGAAGGATCAAATCTGTTGCGGACCCTTCCATTGCCATATTATCTTCCATAAATAATTGAAAGGGCCTTCCTTATGGTTCACAATCAAAGAATAAGTTGAAGCTGTGGTGAAGTGTCCCATTTTTAAAATACCCCAAATTAATTTATCAAGTCCTAAGTAGGCCTTGGGAGGAAATATCCCCGCTATGGACAAGAAAATTGAAGGAGGGAGAAGATGTTGGAATGCTTCCCATTCTTAGTTACCTGTAATGTCCACAAAATACTATGTGCGCAGATCTAGTTCTGAATGTGGGACAAGCTTTGTTGTATGAGTATAGGAGGCCCCAGATTATCAACCCAAGGATCTAGCCAGAAGCGAGTTTTAGCTCCATCACAAATTCTCCATTTCAACCCCTATAGGACGTGATGCTAGGTAGCCTTGATACTCCTCCAAACCATTGAACCTCCAGTTACATCAAGTTCGCTAGGTATGTTATTGGCATGAAAGTTGTACTTAGCAGAGAGAATCTGTACCCATAACGCCTTAGGCTTAGAAATTAAGGACCAACCTAGTTTTGTAAGTAATGCATCATTGGTTTCTCTAATCTTCCTAATACCAAGCCCTCCCATTTCTTTAGGCTGGCAGACTTGATCCCAATTGATCAAATGTATCCTCCTCGTGCCATTATTAGTGCCCCATAAAAATTGTTGCATTAATTTCTCTAAGTTATCGCAGAGCTTGCGAGGTAGGCGCACCGTCTATATGGTGTAGAAGGAAAGGGCTGCTATGACTGTTTGAGTCAATGTGGTCCTTCTTGCGAGTGATAAAAGATTGGCCACCCAGCCTGAGATGCGTCGTTGAACCTTATCCAGAATATGTTGATAGGTTTTCTTACTAACTCTCTCATGTAGGATAGGCACGCCTACATATCGTCCCAGATCATACGTTTGTTTAAAACCTAATTTGCTTCTTAACGAATGTGTTTTAGAGTGATGAACATTTTTGGAGAAGAAACATCGAGATTTATCCTGACTGACTCTTTGTCCCAAGGCTTCACAAGAAATAATCATAATGTCTCTAATTACCTGCACCTAGTCCATTAAAGCTTCTGTGAAAAGAATGAGATCATCCACAAAAAACAAGTGTGAGATAAAAGGCCCCCCTCTGCTTAGTTTGATAGACTTCCATTTATCATGAGATACAACGGTATTAATTAAGTGACCCAGTCGTTCCATACAGAGGACGAAGATGTAGGGTGATATGGGGTCGCCCTATCTGATGCCTTTGGTAGGAAGGAATGGATCACTAAGCTCGCCATTCCAGATCATTTGCATTAAAACCGAGGAGATACATTTCAAAATAAGAATTATCAAAGAGTCAGGAAGCCTAGCTTCGTGCAGAGTATCTTTGATAAAATCCCAAGAAAGTCTATCGTAAGCTTTTTCCATATCTAATTTTATCGCCATGATTCCTTTTTTGCCTTTTCTCCGTTTCATTATGTGGATAACTTCTTAGGCAATAATGATATTGTCCGTAATCAGACGTCCTGGAACAAAACTACATTAAGTTGGATCTACGAGGTCTTCTAGGTGCGATTTGAGTCGATTGACGATAATTTTGATAATGGCTTTGAAAATCACTAAACACAAAGCAATAGGCCTGAATTGAGTGATCGACGTGGGAGATGGTATTTTTGGTATAAGAACCATAATAGGGCCATTCATTTTAGTTTCCCATGCTTCATGTTGAAAGATTTTCTAGATAAAAAGTGTCAGAGAAGGTCCGACGATGTCCCATTGGGACTGATATAATAAGGCAGTGAAGCTGTCATATCCCGGTACTTTGTTCGGTGCCATCTCAAAAAAAGCCGACTTGATTTCCTCAGTGCTGAGTGGACTTGTCAGGTCATTTATAGCCGTGCACGAGAGAGGAGTAAAATGTCCTTTGGTAGGAATTTCCTGAGGTATATGTAAATCTTTCGTGTAGAGTTTCTCAAGAAAATGCGTTGCGATGCTCTTGAGTTTGGCTGTGTCTGAAACCATGTAGTAGTTTTCATCTTTTAAGGAATTCACCTTCATTCGTCGTCTTCTGGTAGTCATCATTGCATAGTAAAACTTGGTATTTTTGTCTCCCTGGCTTAGCCATTGACATCGAGATTGTTGATGCCAGTAAAGTTCTTCTTAGAAAAGGACCTATTCTAGCTCCGTGCTAAAGGTACTTTTCCAGGTCTCAAAGAGAATTCGAGTCCTTTTTTCTAATGTTTGTTGAATGCATTTCAGTCGAGCCATGAGTCTCGTTTTTGTTTGAAAAATATTTCCAAAATTATGAATGTTCCAATGCTGTAATCTTTCATTAAATTTTCTAACCTCAACACTAAAATCATCCATATTTAGCTTCCAATTATCTTTGACAAATTGACTAAAGCTATCCTGCGTTAACCAAACTGACTGAAAGCTGAAAGGATTAGTGGACCAAGGAGAATGTGTGCTTTGTTGTATTGTGACAAGAAGAGGGCGATGATCTGATTTTAAAAAAGGCAGGTGATTAACTGAAGTGCTCTGAAATGCGAACTGTCAGGAGGTAGAGCAGAATACACAGTCTAGGAGTGCGAGAATCTGGCCTCTTCTCCAAGTGTATTTTGGTCCAATATATCCTAGATCTTGTAATTGACAACATTGGACCCAATCTCTAAAATTTGTATTGACTATAGGCTATAGCTTGGATCCTCCGCATTTATCCTTACTCTCGAGCTTGGCATTGAAGTCTCCTCCCAAGAGCCAAGCTTTAGTGGTGGTTTTAGCTATTTTATACAGAGAGCTCCATAAGAAGTGATGAAGGGCTCTCTGAGGGCTAGCGTAAATGGCTATGAAATCAAAGGAAATATGATCCCACTCAATATTAGCATGCACAAATTGTCGATGAGCTAGTAGAATGCGAACGGAGATATTAGCGTTCCAAAGTAACCAGATACCTCCTGAAAATCCTTTCGCTTCGACTCGAAATGAGTGATCAAATCCCATACTTCTAGTAACCTTCATCACTTGAGTCCTGCTAATTTTTTATTGCACCAAGACTACTAGGAGAGGTTTATGGACCCAAATGTAGTTGTTTATAATGGGCTTAAAGGTCGAACCTCCAGCCCTTTGGCAGTTCCAAATGAAAATTGACATATTAAAGGAAAACAATTAGGAGTAAACACTATTACTCTTGAGTGTTTACTGCGTGATCCTCCAATAGCCGGTATGGGTTTGTTGTGAGAATTTGTGGGATCTCTTCCATTTGAGTATCTAGCACAAAGGCATGTTCAATCTCCACCATCATTTCCTTATCTTTATCTGGTGGTCTTGATAGGGGTAAAATATTTTCGTTAATTGCTAGTTGGGAGGGTAGATTAATGCAGTCATTTCTCGTATCTTCCTCCACATTTTTGCGTCCTCTGTCCTCTAGCATAGCTAGCATCATAGATTGGTCTTGGATCATTAGTTTGGTGTGTGAGGGAATGGTGATGGCCACGTGTTGAGGTGTGGTTCGCGGGGCCGTCTCCATCGTCTTCTTTGTGTCTGAAATTTGTTGGGGTGGGCTGGATTGAACTAATGGGGTCAGTGGGCTGGTTGCTGATGGTTTGGGCAGTCTGAGTTGGAGAGTGGGCTAGCTGGGCCTAGGCTCCCATGGCCCAACTACGTGATGGGCTCTCCCTGTTAGTTGTAGGGTGGTTTTCTATTAATATTGGGTTTGAATGTAAACGTCAGTCTATTCTCCTCTTTGGCTATCGTTTTCTAGCCGTTCTGGTTCAGGTAATGTTCCAAAGTCATTTTCTGCCAGTAGTGCATATCTCGAGCCCCTCGAGGTCGCATGAGGAACGTTTCCTCACCTATCGCTTCCTGGAGCCATTGCACGGTTTGGTGGTTGATGTGTTCTCCTTTACACCTAGATCCACGGTCTATAGATCGCCTTGGGAGGTGCGACCGCCGGTTGGTCTTGTCTGGTGTGGGTGGTGTCTATTGGGCTCGTCTCTCCATTGGGGTTTTCTTCGTTCGAATTGTTATTGCTGCGGGTCGGGCAATCCGTGGCTTCATAGCCAACCATTTCGTAGGAGAAACAAATCTGCAGTAGTCCCTCATATGTGACTTTGATCAGTTCACCGTTGAGTTCAATGATCGAGCGAAGTAGAAAGCTGATGTTGATGTCGACTGCTAGCCTCGCAAATTTGCCGCACTGGGAGTGTTGGGTGTTGTCGTCAATCTTCACCGTGCATCCAATTAGGTTACTAAGGGCTTTCAGTATGGAGGGATGGTATCTTGCAACCGAAAGATCAAGGAATAGAACCTATGCCACAACATTCGTTATCTTACTGGAAGATGGATGGAAGCCAAGAGTCCATGGTTAGACCGAGAGCACGTGCCTAGCAATAACCCATGGTCCCTTAGTAAGAGCTTGTAAATATTCTTCCTCCTCGACGAAATTGATCAGGTAAAAATCAATATTGATATCTACTATTTTCATTGGTCTAGTGAGTTTCCATAATGCTTATAATCTTGATTTGAGTAAGATGTATCCCAATGTTCTTCTTAACAATTTAACCACTACAGCCTTCTCCCACTGTTTGTCACCCATCCCAAAATCCCTTTGTACCATAGTTATGTCTCCTTTGGCAAGTTCAATCGTGTCTTCTTTTGGCCAGTCTAAGTCGATGTCCCCTTTGTCATTTCTTGTTCGACCTTTAACTGTTACGCTGTAGCTATGCTGGATGGTAGGAGGAATGTGTTCCTATGGAGAGGGATCTTCTTCGCGTTCACATATGTGAACCTTTTTGGCAGTATGACCTATGTATGCAGTTGTTGAATTCCTTATGTTCTCAACTTGTGTTGTGAGTTTGGATTCCATGGAGTTTTTGCGAAGCTTTGTCAGAGCGTCTTTGATCTTTCCACATTATTTCAATTTAAAACACATTATACGGTAACATGGTATGACAAAAACTGACTTTTGATTAGTACCGATCGCAGTATAATGCAATAGTCATAATATTGGTTCATAAACTTGGACCAAATAGACTAGGAAAGTGGGTTAGGTAATATTTGAATTCAGTTAATTATTAAAAAAACTCAAAATTTAGTTAATTTTTTAATTATAGCCTAAACTTTAAAAAGTAACAATAAAATGTCCTAATTTTCAATTTTTTCAATTCTAGCATGAACTTCAAAAAGTAGCAATGAAATGTTCAAACTTTCAATTTTTTTTTGTTTCTAGGCCGACGTTAGTGTTTCCATTAAGTTTGCTAATGCAGTTTGTCACGTGTTTTAGAAACCTTAATTATTAATACACATCAGCCAAAATTAACACAATAAATGAAGATTATTGAAACGATCTCGTTTAATCACATAATTAAAATGATGTCATTGTTTAAAAATTACCTAAATCAGATTATGCAGCCTCAATGATCTTACGCTTTGATTTCAATTTTTTGCCTTCGTTTTCAGTTTGTTCTCTCAATTCCCTCACCTTGCGATTTTCATATTACACAGTCCCAATGCCCTCATACTAAGGACATCAAGAGAACGAATTAAAAACGAAGAGCTTACTGATGCAATACGTTATAATACGAGAATAGTTTGAAGCATTAGAACAATAAATAGAAAATAAATAACTGAGGACGTCGAGAGAATAACAAATAACATTCTGCTAGAACTACAGAAAATTGAAAGTTTTAGTATTTTATTGCCACTTTTTAAGTTTAGGTTAGAATCTAAAAAATAAAATTTTGAATATTTTATTACTACTTTCTAAAAATTGGACTATAATTAAAAATTTGTCTAAATTTTGAGGTCTTTGCTTTGTAAATAACCCTTTGAATTTCATATTCCCAAAAGACCAGATTCAGTTTTGTCATACGGATCAAAGTGTAACAGTTCACAAAACTTTTCCACGAGTGAGTTGAGAGACATTTCAGCTTCTACCTTAATAAAGATAAGCCCAAATTTGAGATTTTCTCGAAGTTTTCGGTATGAATACCGATGCATGGGCCTAAACGTCGAAATCAACAAAAAAACATGCTTATGTGGTTTATCTGTTTTTACCTTATTGTGTTTGTGTGTGGCCCAAGGAAAGCTTATTGTGTGTGTGTGTGTGTGTCTATATATATATATATATATACAATTTTGCATTTGCTTATTTTATTTTCATCAAATATGGATGCATGTTGTATTTATTGTAAATGAAAATATACGAATTTATCTCATTATTACTAAATGAAATAATATATTAAATAAATGAAATGAAATTTAATAAATGAAATGATATACAACTATATCAATATAATAATATTAAGCAAACTTTGATAATAATATTAGGTTATTAACTATTTTTTAGAAGCAGTCTCTTTATTAGTTAGAAGTAAGCTACGTACTATTAGACTTTTCTAGATCATGATAGAATTTTATCATAATTGTGGACTAGCATGATAAAAATTATTTGTACAAATCCCGATTAATTAGATGTCAATGGTAATTCTCTCTTTAACGTGTCATTGGGCCTGTGTTCATGGGCT
>JANVCQ010000006.1:25984609-25999951 GCA_025531925.1 Erythroxylum plowmanianum | reverse complement strand
GATGGGTTCATACACAAATAATCGAATAATAACGAAAATCCGATTATCCATACACAAAGCCCAAATTAATTAAAATAGGATAACACAATCAATTCCTAATGAGAGAAAGAAACAACAAAATGATAATAAAATTACTTAACCTGGGTCTTCAGCGTCGATGTCACCTCCGAACCGACGTCGGGACATTTAGCTCTTCATGGGTCTTTCCCGATAAATTGCTTCAACCCCATCTTGTAGCCTCCACCGAAAATCCCTCAATAACAAGCTCTCTTTTACTGTTGATGATGTGACCAATAAAGGTCACATCAACTAAAAACCCTTCAAGCCTTCTGCGTCTACTGTGCGTGACAAAAACGACGCTGCTTCTACTTTGTTCCTGCGCCGACCTTCAGTTCCTGGAGCGTCCCTTTTTGCCTTCGTTTTGATCTGTCGCGGCACTGTTTATTGACAAGACAAATAAAGTCCCTACGTTAAAAACCCTTGCTTCCTCCGTTGCGTGCGCAACGCTGCGTGGCAGCGTTACATGATGTGTAACACTGCGTAACAACGCAGCGCGCGTAACGCTGCGTTGCACGCAGCGTGCGCAGCGCTGCTGCTACTGCGTGAAACGCAACGCAGCAGTCAAAACCCTTTCCTTTGTTTTTTTTTTTTCAATTCCTTGCATTTAACATGAAACGAGAAATGTGCTCCAATTTGCTTTTAAAAAAATTATCTTTTTGGTCTCAAAATATATCAATAAATCCAACCTAATAGTCAACATAAATTTTACGCCAATTCCTTGCATTTAACATGAAACGAGAAATGTGCTCCAATTTGCTTTTAAAAAAGTTATCTTTTTGGTCTCAAAAATATATCAATAAATCCAACCTAATAGTCAACATAAATTGAACTCAAATTGAGCATTTTATCTTAAAAATAGGATTGAAATCACATGTAAATGCATAAGAAAATCTAAGATAATTCAATCATATCATTGGTGTACTTGGAAGATACTTGAGCAACCCTGGTGTGGGTCATTAGCAAGCTGTGAAACGAGTTCTGAGGTACCTACAAAGTACTAAATATTACATGCTCACTTACAGGATGTTTGATCACCTTGAGGTGACAGGTTATTCTGATTCTGATTATGGTGGCTGCCCTGATGATCACAAATCCACATCAGGATATATCTTTATGCTTGCTAGAGGAGATGTATCTTGGAAAAATGTTAAACAAACACTTACAACAACTTCAACTATGGAGGCAAAGTATGTGGCTTGTTATGAAGCTACTCGACAGGTAATATGGTTGAAGAATTTCATTTCTGAGCTTCATCTCGTGGAGAGTGTTTGTAGACCTCTAACCATATATTGTGATAATTCTGCTGTGGTGGACTTCTCTCAAATATGCAAGAACTCTAAGCGTTCGAAGCATTTTGATACAAAGTATATGTTTGTTAAAGAGAAAGTTAAGGAGTTTTAGACTTGTATAGAGCATATACCCACCGACCTTATGGTGACAGATCCTCTAACCAAAGGCTTGACTGTTAAGGCTTTTGTGAATTATGTAACTCGTATGGGCCTATTTAGATCTTTTGATGCCTTAGATTAGTGGGAGCCTGTCTTTTATGTTATTTTGATAGTAACATTGTATTTGACTATTTTGTTATTCAGTCTACAGACTTTTGCTTATAATTGTTGATATTATTGTTGCTGCCATATACTTTCTTGATATACTGCGCAGATACATTTAAATGTTTGTATATATATGGCATTTTATTGTAGACATTTTGTACTCAATCTCATCTTGTTGTTCTGAGATATTTTGTTAAATCTTAATTGGCATCTTGAGTGGATGCTTAGGCCATTTTGTTTGGAATTGCACAAACGGATTACAATTTTGTGTGCATTTCCTTATGACACATTTTGTTTAGGTCATCGAGGTATGTGTATCATACATATATGTTATCAGTACTCCTATCGAGTCTGATTTCTATACTGTTGAGATACTTATAATCTCATTTTGGACTTGTGATTGAGAGATTGTTGACTCTACTTTGACATCTTATTGTGGCCACATATTGTTACATTAATCTGGGATTTGTTTATGTTATTTAATGATATTGGTTATGCTGTCCAAGTGGGAGAATGATAGAATTTTATCATAATTGTGGACTAGCATGATAAAATTTTTTTGAATAAATCCCGATTAATTAGATGTCAATGGTAATTCTCTCTTTAACGTGTCATTGGGCCTGTGTTCATGGGCTCACTATGATGGGTAAACTTGGCTCATGTATTATAAAGCACAGGAGGCCCTACTGCTAGCCAACCTTTAAAATACAGTTGCTCCATTGAAAACTGTATGTGTGTGCTTTTGCTGATTAAGGATTCGGAATAACAGTAGTAAATCATCTGCGTCTTTGTCGCTCCACTTCACATAAAACAATAATGAATTCAATGTTTTCCCGATTTACAGGTATTTATCAATCCAATTATTGACTATAGTATGTTGCAATTCTAGGGTTAATTACTTGTGTTGATTAATTACAAAATTAATCTGAAATTTCGTGTTTAATTTTCTTTCAGATCATGCATCTCAATAAGATTTTTAGTGAGTATTATTGTTAGTGTTGTATCAGGTTATTAACTGATAATTTTTGTAATATTATCTTTACTTGTCATTTTAAGTTGTTAATAGTTATAAACAGCTAATTTAGCAATTTTAGTATTATAAGTACATTAGAAATCAATAATATTTTACTTTAATACAAAATATGTAAATTAATAATTTTATTTTTACCAATAAAAAATTCGAGCCATTTAGAAATAGCATATCTATCAATAAAGGGTACAATTTTAACTGCAGATGACACTTGTTTTACCCATTTTAAGATGTCAACCAAAGCAGGGCAAATCACGCTATGTTATTTGCAGATGTGTTTTTTAGATTTTCTTCTTAATGAAACCCAACTTATAAATAAAAGCTATTTTCAGATTTTCTTCTTAACGAACCCCATATATAAGTAAGTAGCCCTGTAAAATATATTTGTACTCAAGATGTGTATGAAGATATGGAAGTTAATACAATTTTTAGAAATTTATATATCTTATTTAAACTCTTACACAATTTCAATCAAGCTACAAAGAATTTCTTTTCAGAGTATTATTCTAATTTTCAACTTAAATAAATTCATCGTTTTATTTATACGTGCTTAGGGATGTTTAAAGTATTAAGACTATCAAATTTCACATGGTAAAGGACATTTTTTTGTTTTGCTCAATTTCACTTATTTTAAAATTTACCTTTATCATTTATATCATAAAAAATATTGGTATTATTAGAAATTTTATAAATAATTTCACGTGAATGCAAATCTTTATATAATTAGTGTTTATTAAATATCTTTGTCATAATTTAAATCATAACAGAAAGAAGACATTATTAATTACAATATAATTAGGTCAAATATTTGATAAGTATAATTAAATAAGATTGTCCTGCATACCAATTGTGTATAGCCTCGACGTGCTACCCTCAAAAGTTGTAACCTTGAGTGTCTACGGAACTGAATCTTTGAACGACCAACATAAAACTATTTATTTGATGTGGTTTACAAAATTGGCAGAATCATTGCTTTCATCATCAAAATTCTTCTGCTGACTCCTTCCCTGAAATTTCTTTTGCACGTCCCCTTCCCAATCATGACTCCAGCACTGTCCATTAGACTGTCATCTTCCTGATGATATATATATATATATTACCTTCAAATTTGAAAAATAAGCCTTTTTCACTTTCATCCTCTTCTTTTTATTATTATTATTATTATTATTGCTGAACTAAACATTCACGTCGATTTAATTTACATGATGTCTTTATATTAATTAGTAGAAAATAAAAGGTTGAATGTAAAGAGAACTTACATACCTTTTGCTCATAAATCATAAAATTGAAATTAATCAACTCGACTACTAAAGTAATGCTGTAGGGTAATCTTAATCTTTCAGGTCCCGTATTAAGAAACAAACGGAGAAGAAAGAGAGAGATGGTTATTAGAGCATGTCGAATACAAATTGTTGCTTTCGACGGACCTAATGAAGTTTGGTCTATTTGACAACCCAACAACTGCACTTACATTATTTGGTTACAGGACGAGTGATGACTATCGAACACCCAACTTGTCAACACAGGTAGCATTTGTCATTAACTTGGAAATCCCAATCATTGATAATTATTTATGAATAGGTGCTATGCAAAATTCACCTAATTATATCTTTTTAATACGGAAAATTATAGTTTTATGTCTTTTTTTCTAAAAGTCACTGTCAAAGGATCGCGTAGTTAAATGATTCTAGGTGTCTTATGTTGTCATCTCATCTCCTACGGGCAAGGTTAAAAAAAAAAGGAAATGAAATAAGCATGACATCAAAATTATAACTTGGAACTACAATCATAATAGTATGTTAAACTTCAGTTCTTTCTATTAAAAGTATTGCTATCTTGGTTAATGTCTTAAAAGTTTTAAATAAAAACTTAACAAATGATGTGACCATATAAAAAGACTGTACATATGAAGATACTAACCAAATTGAATATTACTGTCTTCGCTTTCCTTCTTGTTATTATATGAACGCTAATGGTCTGATTGGTGATTTCACGTACACGCTTACTGATCTTACCAACTGACAACTTTAAGTTGACTTTCATTCTCCTCTCATCCAACGAAGTTCAACACTGACGTGCATGTTATGTTCGATTGCCATTTTGTTTGTGGCTTCTGCCCTTTGTCCTTATTTAGAAGGAGACTCGTCTCACCTCGTATCCATTATAAACATTGATCTTTTTACCTGTTTTTTACAATTTCTTTTTTCGCAGCTGTGGTAAATTAATTACTTGTTCAAATTTTATTTTTTCCAAATCAAGGTACGTAAAGTCTGATTATAAATAGAAACATAATGCATTTTTAATCAAGCACAATAATTCAATCGCACGTAATTAAGCTTCCTTCTTACAATTTGCATGACACCACACTGAAAGTGCTTCTTAACGATCCATAATTTGTTTTTTGTACAAAAGATTCTTATAGTATAGCCATCAAATTATCGTATTATCGTAGTTTGTAAAATATATTGATATTAAGCCAATCCGCAACCTAAAAGGAAGATTAATTATTATTCTTATGCCACACACATATATATATATATGGTAGGATCTTGAAGAGAGGCAAATGTTTATAGTACCACTAAAAATAAAATCCCTACCGTCCCTTCAATCATCATGCATCGCACCAAATTCAGATTGTTAACACGTCTTAATCTGTTCCACCTAACAAATTAAACTTGTTGATTTGGAATTACACCATGCCTATATATAGTTGTGTTATTAATTCTAAAATGAATTGTCGGCAAACAGATTTAGCCTAATTAAGTTGATTAGTTAATCTAGCTTTGTCTGTTTGTGTTACCTGCTACTGTATTTTTTGGATTTGTTTGATACCTCATAGTAAATATAGTATAAGAATTAGCAAATGAACTTAATTTAGTATAATATACTATGTCATGATATTACACAAATCAATTATCAGTGGACTGTTGAGTAGTGAAATTATATGTTGTTTTCTCCAAATAATTAGCTTGGAATACGCATACAGATACAATTAGAACAACGATTCGTAAAACATAAAGCTTACTCTCATTATATCTATAACACCAAAGAATTTGGAAATGCGAGTCAACACAGCAATAACTGTAAACGTTTTGAAAAATCTAATACGATAATTGTAAATGATAATTAGAAATACATTTGTCCCTTTTCTTATAATTTATGATTAAATCCCTTTCTCTTATTTGTATTATATTTTATGCCCAATCGCATCACTTTGTTCCTTCAATTAATTCTTAATTACGTCAAAGAAAAAACAGTAGACGAATAAATTGCAATGTATTAGAAAGATTTCGCTTCTCTTTCGGCCTCAGACATTTCTTGAGGTAATCGTAAAACCAATTACCCCTAGTTCTCTCATCGTTAGAAATGTGAAATTTGTTTGAGTTTTTGGGAAGACGCCCCATTAATTTCTGGCGACTTTTAGTTGGTTCATGCCTCACCAAATCTGGAATCCAAAGCCGGCATTCGTGTTGAGAATATACAAGAAACACTCACCTAAAACAATCATGCAAAGAACTTATAGTCAACCACAATGTCTCTTTCGATTCCATTTCATGAAATTCACAAAATCTTTTCAGAGCTAACAGGAATAATGTACGTGGAGGGCATTAGTTGCAAACAAGCTATAAACCTATACCATCTTCTCCTGTCACACTAATCCCTTCTAGTTAGACCTCACACGTCTTGTTCTTGGGAGAAAGATAAAAGCAGTGAATGCTTTATTCACAGGCCACGTAGAGAACTAGTATGTGTAGTTGAGCCAAAATGATGTACAATACTTTGCTTGCCAGAAGCTTTAGCAAGCATGAGCAGATTAGGTTGGGTTACGGGGCAATGATTGCCTGCTTCTTTATTGCATTGAGCACTTGCATTATCTTTAAGCCTTATTTCAGTCCTCTAACAGTTTGTAAGTCTTCCATTTCTCTCCCACTTGAAGCTTTAATTATCAAAACTAGTTTCCAGAAATTTTTATTGTTTATATTTTAAACTACCTGCCTCTCTAACCTATGAAATGGTATTGCAGTGAGTTTACAGTTGTCAAGAGGAGCGGTGCAGGAGTTGAAAATTATCAATGATTCTCTGTTAATAGAAAGAGGTAATCAATCGACGATAAAAACCTTGCACATGATCTTTCCATCACAAGTCATCATTATTTTTCTTGATTCTGGATGCAGAAATCATAGAAAAGAATGCGGTATCCATCAACAATACAAGCAACTCTGTGGTCAGGGGTATGCATTCACTAATTTATGTTCAATACCGAGAGAATGATTAGCATAATTCGTTTTCTGTTCGTTTGCGCTATATCTGACGTTGATTTTGGTCAGCTGGCAATAAGCTGACAGCGAAGAAAACTGGAATGTCTCTTCAAACAGAAAGGGGTAAGCTTTTTCTTAGATATTGGAAATTCATTTCTACTTAGTTTTTGAAAATACGAACAAAAGCTCGGTGTCATCCGCAGTTAGGTTTACTTTTGTAGAATACTGGACTAAAGTATGGTGCATGCGTTATTTCTTGAACAAGCAGATGTTATATTAAAGCATACAATTGAGCCTATATGCAATTTCACAGAAAGATCAGATTTCTGTGACGTCAAAGGGAACATCAGGATCGATTCAAGTTCCTCCACAGTTTTTATTGTCTCATCCGAAATCAACGTATTGGGTGTAGAAAACAGCTCATGGAATATCAAGGCTTATGCTCGAAAAGATGACCGTACAGCAATGAGCACGGTGAAGGGATGGTCTGTTAGACTTGTAAATAATAACAGCCAAGCTGTCCCTCAGTGCACCGAAAGTCACAATGTTCCTGCAGTCCTATTTTCTGCTGGTGCATACTCAGGAAACCACTTCCATGCCTTCACCGACATTATTGTTCCACTGTACTCTACCGCACGATCCTTCAACGGAGAAGTGAAGCTTCTTATCAGCAACCAACCATCTTGGTGGATGAAAAAGTTTGAAATCTTGATGAGGGCACTGTCTAAATATGAGGTTGTGAACATTGATAAGAGACGAGGTGTAGATTGCTTCCCAAGTGTAGTTGTTGGCCTCAAACGTCTAACCAAAAAGGAGCTCCACGTTGATCCTTCAATATCAGGCTATTCTATGAAGGACTTCAGGGAGTTCTTAAGAAGCTCATATTCCTTGAAGAAAGCTAGTGCAATCAAAATCAAGGATGCTCAGAAGAAAAGGCCAAGATTATTAATTATTTCACGAAAGAAATCGAGAGCTTTTACAAATGTTGGTGACATTGCTAGAATGGCTAAAAAATTGGGATTCAATGTAGTTGTGGCAGAAGCTGACGCCAACCTGACAGGATTTGCAAAAATCATTAATTCCTGTGATGTTGTACTGGGTGTTCATGGAGCTGGTCTAACCAACATTCTCTTCCTTCCTGAAAACGCAATACTGATACAAGTAGTCCCATTTGGAGGAGTAGAGTGGGTTTCAAAACATTTCTTCGAAGAGCCTTCGAAACAAATGAACTTAAGGTACTTGGAGTACAAGATAAAGGTAGAAGAGAGCAGTTTGATACAGCAATATCCAACAGACCATGTGGTTTTAAGAGACCCCAGAGTGATTCAAAAACAGGGTTGGCATGCATTTAAGTCGTTGTACCTGGACAAGCAAAATGTAAAGCTTGATCTGAACAGGTTTCGATCCACTTTGTTAAAAGCAATAGAGCTTCTGCACGAGTCGTCGTGAATTGCATTTCCTTAATTTAATATTCTTCCTTCCAAACTTCATTTTTGGAAAATAAATGTGCTTCTGGACAATTTTTGTTCTTTTGTTTTTCCATTAGATCCTGCATCCTATAATTCACACATGTAGCAAAATGATCGCGTTGGTTGATGGTGATGATGCATACTTCTTCTTTGCATACAATTAACTGCTCTCAACAAGAAAAGGAAAAAGGCGCTGGATGATTTCAGGAACGTGAATTAGTCAAAGGACACGTATCTTACAAACGACTGCCACTCTCTTTCTTCTAGGTATGTAAAATAACCTCCACACCAATAATGTTTCAAGTTGGCATGTAACTCTCAGTATCGCGGGTCTAAAAGCGACTCAGGACCAATAATTGAATCCAACCTAAACCATCTTTTGATTGAGTAGCAAAACCAGAATTTGAAAGGCTTTTCAATTTTCAATCCACGCCTCATGTGGTTGGTTAACAAACTTTGATTAAATTCCTTGACATTCAATCCCATTTAAGTCACACGACTTCACTTAAAATAGCAAACTACAATTTATATTAGTTTTCATAAATTCATTTATGTCCAACTGAAATTTTCTCATTTCAAATCCCTCACATAATCTTTTGTACGTAATGTAATTTTAATTGTAATTTGGTATATGCTAATCAAAAATCTAGCTGAGTCTTCGAGGTCCAATAACAGGAAAGGACTAGACCGAGTTATGGAAGAAAAGGCCCAAAAGTAGGATAATGAAAGAAGAGGGCGTAAATCTCAAACTTTACAACGATCGAACTACTTTGTAGGCCATGCCCACTAACTGCTGGACAATCCAATAGGAGGAACTTCATCATATTACTATCCGTACACATACAGGTGGATCAAATGAAGGACATATTCTACTTCTTCATCATGACGATTCATCATAAAGGACAATATTTGCACAATTCACTTGATTTTCTTGAACACAAGCATTTTGATGGAACAACCGAAGATCACTTAGATGGTGTGGTGTCCAGGGTTAGACATCAAATATTGAGATTACAATTCAAATGAATTAAGAGAAAGGAAGAAAGAGATTGAACTAGCAGAAGAACCAAGCACAAAGTTGTTCAAGGAAGAAAGAGATTGAACTAGCAGAAGAACCAAGCTCAAAGTTGTTCAAGGAAGAAAGAGATTGAACTAGCAGAAGAACCAAGCTCAAAGTTGTTCACTTCCTTAGCAACTAGTACTACTTCTACGTAAGGGGAAAGAATATAGCTCCATATAAGGTAAGGCCTAAACCCTAAGCTAGCAAGTAGAGATCAAAAACCCAAAACCAAATAATTCAGAAATAGAGGAACAAATTTGATATTTACGTCAACAGTAAGTTTGTTCATAGATCCCATTTACAAGTTCTACCAAGTTCATAGATCCCATTTACAAGTTCTACCAAGCACTTTCAGATATATATTCATTCCAATAAGAAACACAAAAACAACTATGAAAACTGAAAGTAAGCAAACAACCATAACCGAGAAATCTGTTCATTTTCTTGGTTATAGTACCAAAATTATACCTCAGAAAATAGGAAACAAAATACATGTCGCCGTGTATGAATTTCCAACTTAGGACGTATTACTGCACCTGAACAGACAATTACTAGAGAAGACAATAAACCCCAGGAAACCCTTTGGACTTCCACAACAAGAAAGCCATGTCAAGCCACTATACAAACCACTAATATGACCAAGGAGAATTGTCAAAAATGCAACTGCCATTATCTGTGATCATCAGATATGGAATCTCATGAACCTACCCTTCATGCTAATATAATCAGTCATAAAGACACCATATTCCCAGATTGATCGTCTTGTGAACTCTTACCAAATTGTGACAAAAAGAATTCCAACATCAAATATGTGTTCAGCACCTTAGGTGTCCAAAAGTAATCTTGTCGACACTTGTTTGAAACCCATATACCTATCAATTGTACAATCCAGCAAAGATTTAACCTCTGCAGATATCCGCAAGCCATCAGCAATTTACATGGCTCGATAAATGAATATTGAAAAAGTAAATGTCATTTTCTCACTTTGCAGATGAATTCCACCATCCTTATGGTTTCTTTTATGAGTCAGCTTTTCAGTCCACCATCATGTTTAAAATGTGAAGTGGCAGAAAAGGCTTGACCGCTTGAGACAGTAAAAACTTCGCAAGGGTAAAAGCCTTTCAAATGAGTCCAAATCTAGACAATTCACTTTCAATCTTCAATTCAGCTGATTAAAATTTGAAGCTTCTGCCTTCAAAACTTACTATCTCTTAGGACCTCACCAAGAATTCGGAAAGCACCGACAACAGGCTCAAATTGTGTATCTGATTGATCTAGCTCCTTATTGGTTTGAGGATTTGATGCTCTCCTTCATGAGTAATTTAGGCCACAAGGTCATGGCAAATGTTCTATGAGGTCTGACCACGGACGGTTAAAAAACATCCCAATCAAAAAGATCCACAAGGGCTGGTAGCAATCTTCTTCCTCAACAAACAGGATTCTGATAGCATAATATTTAATCCTGCACAGTCAAACTAACTCCATTTACCACCATGAACTGGAGTCCTGCTTCCAGTTTTGTTCTTGATCTTTTTCAGAAGAAGTGAAGCATGATCAACATGTTTGGCAGATGATTTCGTCTCACCCTTCAACCACAGAAGAGCCTCAGCTGCTGCATCTTTTTCAGCAAGTTTCTTACTGCTGCATGGCTGCCCCACAAAGTCCAAGCCGTTAAAGCACACAGTGGAACGAAACTGGTTATTTTTCAATTGCTTTGTCTTGTATGTAGGTGCTCCATGCCCTGCCCTAGCAAGTAAAGTCTGAAGTTCATTCTTAGAGTTAGCATCACCAACTTTGCTTGGTAGTCCCTCTTTCATTGCCTTTTTTGAGTGTGATGGCGACTGGCGACCGAAAATGAATCTACCTTCACATTGATCCTCTGAAACCAGCAACCTTATCACCATTAATAGCTGCTCATATGACTGCACTTCTAGCGTCGGATTCAGAAGCTGTATACGGCAGGAGAAGAAGAAATAAATAACATATAACTCAAATCTGGAGCTAAGTTCATTTCCACCAATGCATAGACCAAAAAAAAATTAAAACATAGGGAAGAGAAAGAGAATTAAGCTCCAAGAGATTTAGGTCCAGTGGGTTAAAACATCAAATGCCAAATAAACAGCTTTCCCAAAACATTAGAAACTTACTTTCTCCTGAATAAGTTCTTCAAGCTCTTTCTTTAGGCTCAAGTACATATCAGCTATTGCAGGTTTCATGAAGAATTCCAAATATCCTCCCAACATTTTTAGGTGTCCATCCTATTAAAACCGCAAATAAGTGCACAAGAAATAACTGAAAAGTACATTCAAAAGCATACACTTCAAAAAAGTAATCAAGCAGATGAGCATAAGAAGTTTGAACTTACTAGCCCACCACTCGAAATCTTTCCTCCAAATAACAGCAGCACAGAGTCAGATATACCAGTTGAATCCCTGAGAAATACGGTGTTCACTTTGACCTTTTCATTGAAGACTAACCACGGAAAAGGAATTTTTGATACCGCACCATTTACAGAATTCTGTAGGTTTCAATCCATTATCGGTAAAACAAATCACAAAAGTCAAGATTTTAAAAGGACCATAAAATCTGACATATCAATGTTTTAAAAACAGAATCAAAAATCAAACTAGGATGACAAAAGGTTTAAGATTTAAAAAGTTCAATCGTTATTAGATCGTCATAAAATTAGCTAAAGATTAAATAAAATTAAAGATTTTAAAATATGATTGAAAAATAGTCTTTACCTATTGAAAATTTTAAATTTTAATTGAAAAATATTACATAAAAATTAATTGATTTATTTAGTTTATAAAAATTTATTAATTTATAAAAATTGACCAATTAATTAATAAATTGATTAGTTTTTAACAACAAGAATTTTAAAAGTAAATCAAACCAAAAAGTTAATAACCAAACCGAAAAGTTAGACAACTCAAGATTTTTATGGTTGAACTGGACAAACCGGTTGGATTTTTTAATTATTGGTTAGCATAGAACATTAATGGACACCATGTCCAAAGCTTAAGAAACTTACCGAGTACAGAAGTACCTGACCATCCTCCATTGTTTTCAATCCTATTGACTTCTCCTTGTTCTGTACATATGATCATAAAAGATTAGGTATCACTCCAGGAGAAGAGAATAAGTTTAGCCATCGGAGATTTATTCTTAATTCCCAATCAATAGAAAATTTAGAACTGTCACCTTTCCTTCTTATTAGTAATGAAACACTCAAGAACAACTTCACCATTATACACTTCTACTGCATGAATTAATGTCAGGGTGCTCCCTGACTACCTCCAGTGCTTCAGAAAAGTTTAAAATTATAACAAGCATGTGAAACAGAAGCACAGAATAAGATGTTTTGCGGAGAAAATAAGGATACGACAAGGACATCTCATGACCATTTTACCGTAACATATTCAAAGGAGTACATAAATGCATAGGGAAAAAATTGAAGTATGAAAAATTGACGTATGACTTACCACAACAGAACATATCCCTGGGAACAAGCCAGCACAGATAACTGCACGGATAAGATGTTCATCATGGCTCCATGTATTGCAATTTTCAGTCCGCTGATCAATTAGACCAGTATCCTTCAGCAAGTAAAAGAATTGCTTCCGAAGAGAATCAATGGCTTTCAAAGTCTGGGCAGAAAGAAAATTTTTCCAGCAGTATTCGTACCCAGATTGTTGTGCTTCAGAAGCTTTCCAACCATCATAGGCTCGAATAAGAGCAAGATGGTCACTGTAATCCTGGGCAGAGAATTGTGCTTTTGCAGACTCTGCAAGCTGCCAAGACAGGAAGAAAATTTATGCTTAGACGTATACAAATACAGACATATGACCAGAGTCCAGTTTGCTCCCTTGTTTTATAAAGTTAATTCTTGATGACATCAATTCAAAAATTCAATATTAAAAGTTTAAGAAATCAATAGACAAACAAGATAAAACAAAGTCCAATACAGAACCACCGTCTATGGTTAATAGTCCATTGCATATCATCACCATCTTATGTTTAATAGTCCATCACATATCATTAGATAATTTCTATTGAGTATTGACTAACTCCGCCCCACACCAGGATACATGCATGCACAATCATAGTGTATATACATTCACATTTTTAGATATTTATCCCTATAAACCTGACTTTTCTGGGAACAATATGATTGATTAATATGACAAAGAAATTTAAGTTGTAGTTTCTCTTCACAGTAGAAACAAAGAAGATTTCTATATGCACCCTCTGTCAATTGAAACACGCTAACCCTCTTTACACAGAATTTCTTTTTTTCTTGTGTCATTGTCAACAAATATTGTCTCAAATTCATATACTTTTTACATCACACTACAATAAGGTAATATCTTTACTTTGGAGACAGTAAAAAAAGAAAATAAAACTTACATCCTTCTTGTCAAATGGCATCAAGAAAGGATCTCTCACACTAAGACCAGCAACAACAGTCATTATTGGATCAAGACAATTAAAAACAGCCCCATATATGAGCATTTTCCCAAGCTTTGGTTCAACTGGAAGTACTGACAAGTGGCGTCCTATAAAAACAACCAATCCTGCTTTAAAATTCAGTTCCTAAAGTATTACACCATATGAAGATCACTAAAGAGCAAGAAAAAACTGATGTACCAAGAACTGTCAGGTTTTCACTTTCATCGAGAGCTCCAATCACCTTTAAGTACTCAACAGCATTTTGAACCTAAAAAAAGAGAAAAAAATGAATTAAAAAATACAGCAAAGAAGCGTAGAAAAATTAAAGATGCTAAAATAGCAAAAAATTCCTGATATGATTGACATTTAAACTGCTAGCAAGTGAAAAGAATGCAATGTTAGCAAGCTTTATAAATTTGCACATTTCATGAAAATAAACTCCAAAGGGGAGCAGTTCATGAAAATAAACTCCAAAAGGAATTACCGATAAAGGTTCTGGAGGCTGCAAGGCTCTAGACAAGAAGTCTGAAATACTTCCAAGTTGGAGGCTTTTGATTTGCAAACACAAAGACTGCAAAGGCGTCCTCAAAAGTTCTGGTAATTGATAATCAGAGAAAGCTTCGTACACACATTTAGGATAAAGGTGATAACACTCGCCAGGTTGAACACGACCAGCTCTTCCTCTTCTCTGAATCAGAAGTCCAATTTTATGTTACAGAACTAGGCAAGAAACTAAAATTTTAGAAAGCAAACTACAGCATTGGCCCTCTAAGAGACAAAATCTTTGTTTTAAGCATGATATAAGTCAATACATGGTATAAAGTGGATCTGGCAGCTAAATTTGCAAGAAACCAATTACTTCTTTCATACTGAGCATTATACAAAAGGCTTGAGAACTAAATAAAACATACTAATTTAAAACCCTATTAGCTAATAATAATTAGCAAATCCTCAAACTGGAACACAAGCAGTAGTTATTTTTCGTGTCTCAAACTTGTCTAATATCATATTCCTAGTAGATATACTAAAATAATAAAGTTGGAGTGCAAGTAACTGATATAAAAAATTTGGTCCTGCAGCAAGAATAATATACATTATGCCATTGCACTTCTCAGTGTAATGTTTAGCTGAAAATCAATGTAAAATGCTAATTCCACTGTACTGAACATGGGAATGATGCAAATAATGAAACATTAGAAAACTAATTTAAGAAACACCATTGGTGCCACGTATATCTAATTTACTGAGAATGTATATTAAGCAAGACAATAATTAACAGCCCTATCAAATCCAACCGAGAATTGAAGTCAATATCTTAGTACCTGTTTTTGGACTGTAACGTTACTCGCTGCTTTGAAGCCAGTTCATTATTTCATTTTTTTCAAGCTTAATTAACTCTTTCAACTTACTGTATCAAGCACAAGGGTGATAAAGTACCACTTAATGCATGAGTGAATTA
>JANVCQ010000006.1:25890091-25905254 GCA_025531925.1 Erythroxylum plowmanianum | reverse complement strand
CTGTATGATATATGTTCATGCCGAGATATAAATCAATACTCCTAGCCCGTCCCAATTTACCAAAATACCCTTCCCATTGGAGATGGGATGTTACAGCTTACATCAATGGACCCAATGTTTAGTCAAATTTTTCCTAGGATACAACATGCCCTTTTCGGCCATGCAGACCTTAGCCATGCAGGCTTGGCAGACTCTCAGCTTGGAGGATGTCCTCTCCATAGGCACGGGATTTTTCTACTTCAATTTTAGTCGAAGGCAGCTTTACAACCCATTCTTGAGCAAGGCCTGTGGATTTTTGTCCAAAAATCCATTGTCTTATAACAGTGGCATCTACATTATGTTTTTGATAAATCCAGAGTACCTGTCTGGGTCAGATCACACGGATTACCATTCCCTTTGTGGAATGAGCACAGTCTTGGCCTCCTAGCTTAACAAATCAGGTGACCACTTAACTGTGAACAGCGTACTTCCACCTGCACCTGACTCTCCTTTGCTAGGATTTATGTAGAACTATCTACTGAGTCAGATCCTATTCAGGACCTAGAGATTTGTTGTGGATTGAGTGGAGAGTCAATTTGCATCTGCCTAGAGTATAAGTGGACACCTAAGCGGTGTTCTAAGTGTCATATTTTTGGAAACTCATTTGTTCCTCAAACTATAGTGGACTGCCAATCTATAGCCGAGCCTCTAGTTTTTATAGGCCCTGTTATTATCGCTCCCATTTAGATGGTGATTCTAGGAGCCCCTTCTAGAGTAGAGGACTCGACCCTAGCTTCATTTGCTTTATTTTCTTAACTCAGAAGCATCTATTCCCAGTAGCAGCCATGGCACAAGCTTCATTGGCTCGGACACCACACCGCCTCCTCAAGATCATCTTTTTTTAGGTTTGAGTGCTAGGAGGGGGAGCGAGGGGTCTGGCCCCTCTAGTTGATTTCTATGACCATTCTTATCTCCAATTTTCTATGATAGGAAGTTGGAATATTAGGGGCATTAATGGCTCCAATACTAAGAGAGCGGTCAAGGATTAGATTTTGAGGTATGATCTTAGTCTGATTGCTCTATTAGAGACTAAGGTTACTTCTTTGCATATTCCACTTGTAGTTGCTGCCACTTGTGGGGGTTGGGATTATTTAAGTAATGAGACAAAGGAGATAGCCTGTCACATCCTATTATGTTGGGATCCAAGTCTTTTCAAGATTCGGAGTCCAGCGTTCACTTTGTAAGGGGTTAGCTGTGAGGTGACTAGACAAATGGAGGGTACTACTTTTGGCTTGACTGTAGTTTATGGTTCCACTGATCTGGGTGCTAGACAAGATCTTTAGGATTTTCTTCGACTACAGGCTAAGACATTTAGTTGTATGCCTTAGTTGGTCTTAGGAGATTTTAATGTCGTCTTGAGTCACTATGATAGAGTTGGGGGATACTGGATGGTATAGCCATATGGATGAGTTTAGGCAATATTTACATGATGTTGAGCTGTTACGGTTTCCTTACAGGGGTTTGTGGTATACTTGGCATAATAGTCAGGAGGGACCGGGCTCAATTCTCTAGCGATTAGATTGGAGTTTCAGCAACTCCGCATGGTTCACATCGTATCCTAGTACCTTTATAGAGATCCTACCGAGAGACATATCTGACTATAGTGCTTTGGTGGTTCAATTTAGAGCCTCGTGACATTGACCTCCTACTCCTTTCAAGTTTTTGAAATGTTGGGCAGATCGTCCCAATTTTTTAGATCCCAATTTTTTAGAGCTTGTTAGGAGGGTTTGAATTACACCTATGTGAGGGGACATGATATTTTGCTTGACTAACTGGCTAGGTCTACTCAAGTAGGAGTTGAAGTCCTTCCACTTTCGAGACTACGGTCACATTTTCAGCAAAGTTAGGGACGGTCGAGCCTAGTGGGCTATAGCTCAGGCAACTTTAGATAATTCACCACTCGCCAGATTTAGGTATTGCTGAGTGCGACCTTGCTCAATAATACTACCGATTGACGCAGGATGAGGACTCATTCTATTGGTAGTGATCTTGGGTTCAGTGGCTTGCTCTAAGTGACCAGAACACTAGATTTTTCCATAGATCCTTGATTTATAGACAGGTCAGAGGTCGAGTGCATAGGTTAAATGATGAGATAGGCACTTTTATCATAGATCAGGGAGCACTGGGGCAGATGGCAGTGGATTATTTTCATGGTATCCTCTGATAATCCATATGGTATCCTCTGATCCCCCCTCGATACCTTCAACTAATGATGCTAGATTCTTCACTCAGTGTATCCTAGAGGATATGATTCAGTCATTAGAGAGCCTAGTTCCGGATGAGGAGATATGTAGTGCTTTATTCTCCATTTCGGAGGATAAGGCTCCAGGGCTCGATGGGTACACCTCTATTTTCTATAAGAGGTGCTGGCATATTATTAGGGTAGACTTTAAAGTAGCAGTGTGGTATTTCTTCTCTACCTCAACTATGCCTCCATGGGTGAACTCTACTAGGATTACCTTGGTTCCCAAGGTGGAGAGTCCACAGACACTGAGTGACTTCAGACCGATCTCTTGCTACAATGTCCTTTACAAGTGCATCTCAAAGGTCATTGTAAATAGGTTTAAAGTTGCTCTACCAGAGATGATTAGGAGAGTTGAGATGGCTTTTGTCTCGGAGAGGCAGATTACAGATGCTATTTTTCTGTTGACTCTATATGGAGCCTTCTCCGAGCTCGACAACCAATGGATCCAATCCACCATTTACTGTGGTTTCCAAAGCATATTCTGCGACACTCTTTTATCCTCTTGTTAGCATCAAAGCGGCACCTTCAGACTATGGATATACTCCAGATCTTTAGTGTTCTATCTTCTTCGACTTGTGTGCTATGCGACTCCTTTACAGAGGCACATTATCATCTATTCTTTCAGTGCAGGTTCTCTGCCCTAGTTTGGGGTTCCCTCTCGATGAAGATCTACACTGCCTGACCTTTGACTTCTTAGTTTCCCCTTCTCTAATGGGCTTCCATCCATCTTCGCCAACAAAAGGATTTTTGACATATACTATCACGGTTAGTTCTCTCTGCCACTGTTTACTTTGTTTGGTACGAGAGGAATAACCACATCTTCAGTAGGCGACATCGATCACCTTAAGACATTATCAAGGACATCATCGAGCTTATCCGTTCTTGGCTTCTACGCCTAGAGTCTCGTTTTTAGATACTTGATCTTTAGAGGCATATCTAGAAACTTCCCACTTAGTTTGTTTTTTTATATTTGAGGGCCACTTGTGGCTTATTTGTTTTTCTTTGTATATAGTTTTTGAGTGCCTCCTTTGGCCTCTTTTGTATGGAACCTTCCTTTATTATTAATCTATTTTTATTCTCTTTAAAAAAGTTTTAAGGTTTTAGGGTTTAGGGTTTAGGATTTTAGGGTTTAGGGAAAGTTTAGTGAGAGATTTTTATATGAACTCAATTCTGTCACCATGACTCGGAAAAGCAAAAAAACTTCTCCGACCACCACAAACTGCCAAATAACCTCTGTTCACTGTCAAGCTTCTGTAGGAGGTTCCACCGCTGTCGCCGTTACTGCCGCCTCCGCCGGTGAAGTACCTATTGATCAACTCACAACAAAACAAACATCAACGGATTCATCTCTTCTCGATCAACGCATCCCTACATCCAGATTTGTCAATCGATCACACAACAACACAGAAAAGAGGGCCAAAAATTTCATCGTCGATGCTCCTCCTCCACAAGCCACCAGTAGTGTCTCTTCACCATTGAGGGCCCAAAGTGTACCAACTGACTTGGCCCAAAGTGTACCAACTGACTTGGATTTTCTCGATCTGCATAACCACATCTCGAGTTTTGTCAGAAACATAACAAAAAATCAAAATCAGTGGAAGAAATTGTCACCATTGTCGAATCAATTCCAACAGCCACCGCAGCTCCTACCCACCCTAATGGCTGCCACCTCCCACCATTGTCAACACAGGCAACACCGAAGCATGTTATCAGTGTTGGAGCAGCAAGTGTGGGTGATGCACCTTCAGGCGTCCTCCCTCACCATTGCTGACAGTGCCTCTGTAGGGAGGAACAACAACCCACACCGTCCACCATTCCATGAGTTTTCAGCAAGAAATAAGCCAGAAATCATCTCTAATGGCGATTCCACACCCACTTACCATATCATCAACACCCATCACCAAAGAGAAAGCAGTCGGCATTGATGGAGGCTCATCGAGGGCCATCAAAGCTGATACTACTGTAGGGGAGTCCGTAGCCCTACCATCCATTCTAAACATCGATTAGCCCCTAAGGAGTCTCTGATTGCCACAAGGCCCTTCTCATCAGAGCTAATCCATCGATGGTGGCAAGGGAGGAGGACGTGTGGCTATAGGTGGAGTTGAAGCATCTGTAGGTGACGAAGCAGGGGAAAATGCCAAGAAGACCCTTCCCTCCATCCACTGCTATTCCCAATTTTACCCTTGGTGCAAGTAAGTACAAAAATACCCTTTTGCATAATTCCAGTAATGCCCCTACTCCTATTATGCATGCACAACCTAGGAAGAAAACTATTAAAAAAACTTGTCAATTTCTCCTGGGTAGAGAAAATCTGAATTACTAATTCAAATACTGGATTTCAGTTTTCAGATATACTCCATGACACTTCGTTTGGGCCAATGGTGATTCCGGATGATTATATAGCTGGTAGTCTCCACCAGTGGATCTGATGTTTAGTCATTTTTTCCCGAGACATAATATGCCTTTCCTTGCTATGCAATCTATTACCCTGAGGGCATGGAAGATTCTTAGTCTTGAGGATGTTATATCCATAAGTACCGGGTTCTTCCTTTTTTGTTTCCATTCAGAGGAGTCTTTACAGTTGATCCTCGAGTAGGGTCCATGGACCTTCGGTGGAAAATTCATAGTCCTGCAGTAGTGGCACCCCCATTTTGTATTTGACAAATCAAAAGTGTCTCGAATGCCGATGTGGGTCAGGTTACATGATTTACCACTTCCGTTATGGAACAAGTGATGTCTAGGTTTACTGGCTGGTAGGATTGGGAGAACCCTTAGATCTTATTGATACACTTCTGACAGGACCCGACTCTCCTTTTCCAAATTTTATGTAGAGTTATCTGCCACAGTTGACCCAATTTATGATATTGAGATTGCTAGTGGTATGAGTGATGAGCTTATATGTGTTCGAGTGGAGTATGAATGGACACCTAAGTGGTATTCCAAGTGTGGTGTTTTTGGTCACTCTTGTGCTCTGGCTACTATTGCAAAGCCTTAGGTTATGACTCCCACTCAAGAGGTGGCACTAGATCAGAGTCTTAGAGTTATAAGCCCAGTATATAGTACTTCTCCTTTAGCTTCCCCTTTGGTCAAGAAAGCAATCCAGGTTCTTACTGATGTTGCTTTAGGGTCTTTAGATGATCATGAAGTTGCTATTATGGAGCGACTCACTCCCCGACGACTACCTAGTCCCTCAGAGCTAAGGCAAATTGTTTCTACTAAGATGCGGGCTAGTCCAACTAGGACACCTAGCCCAGATCTTTTTATAGAAATAAGGACCACTCCTAGTTAGATGCCTCGTATTCTGAGTTCCAAGACCTCTATCCCTAATAGTAGTCATAGATCCAGATTTGTTGGTACCCTGGGAGACTTTTCACTTGATGACTCTTCAGGTCCTCCTCTATGTCCAAGGTTGACCTGGGATAGAGAGAGAGGGATTTACCCCTCTAGTTGATCTTTGCAGTGTTACTTAATATATTCCATTTCCTATTACAGGAAGTTAGAATATTAGGGCCCTTAATGTCCCCAGTACTCAACGAGTGGTTAGGGATTGGATTCGACGTCATAATCTTGGATTGGTTGGTCTGTTGGAGACAAAGGTAGTTTCTCACAACTTGGAGGGTGTAGTTTCTGCTACTTGTCAGGGATGGAATTATCTCAGTAATGTGATAGATCAGTTAGCTTGTTGCTTCTTGCTATGTTAGGAATCGAGTACTTTTGAGATACGAAGTTCAATGTCTACTCTTAGGGGTATTAGTTTGAGGTGACTCAACGGAGAGAGGGTAATATTTTTGGCCTGACAGTAATTTGGCAATACTACCGACTGATGCAGGATGACGAGTCATTTTATTGGTAGAGATCTCTAGATTCCTTCAGTCGATGCTGCTAGATTCTTCACTCGGCATATCCCACAAGATATGGTTCTATCACTGGAGAGCCCCATTTCAGATGAGGAGATATGTACTGCTTCATTCTCTATTCCGAAGGATAAGGCTCTAGGACCTGATGGGTACACCTCTTTTTTCTATAAGAGGTGTTGTGATATTATTGGAGCAGATTTTAGAGCAGCGATACAGTATTTTTTCTCTACCTCGGTAATGTCCCAATGGGTGAATTCTACTAGGATCACCTTGGTTCCCAAGGTGGAGAGTCCACAGACACTGAGTGACTTTAGGTCGATCTTTTGCTACAACGTCCTTGATATGTGCATATCAAAGGCCATTACAAATCGGTTTAAAGTTGTTCTACCAGAGGTGATTGGGTGAGCTCAAATGGCTTTTGTCCTAGGGAGGCAGATCGTAGATGTTATTTTCTCACCCAGGAGTTGATGCGTGATTATCACCTTGATCGCTCACCACCACAGTGAGCTCTCAAGGTTGATATTTGTAAGGATTTCAATATTGTCAGTTAGGAGTTTATATTACTGGGCTTGAGGACCATTGTAGTTCCCAGATATATGATCAGTTGGATTGACGCATGTCTCTAATCTGCACATTTCTCGATAGCCCTTAACGGCTCACTATATGGTTATTTCCCTGCCACATGAGGGGTGAGACAGGAGGATCCCCTCTCTCCTTATCTATTTATACTAGCAATGGAGGGTTTAGATGGGATATTGAGCAAGGTGATAGCAGCTCTAGGCTATTGTTATCACTGGAAGTGTAGGCAGATTTCTCTCACTCGTCTCTGCTTTGCAGATGAGTACTTAGGATTCAGATTGGTTCCCTCCCGATTTGTTATCTGGGCATCCTCTTATCACCACACGGTTGAGACACTCAGATTGTCTTTCTTTAGTGGAGAGGATTCTTTCTTGTATTCGATTGTGGACCTCAACATCTTTTACTTATGCGAGTCAGTTACAACTGATCAGATATGTGCTTTTCTCTATATAGGTATACTGGTCAGGTATGTTTATTCTACCTTCTAGCATTACTCATCGCATTAACAGTCTTTTGTCAATTTTTCTTTAACAGGGTACTTCACTGTCTCACATTGGGGCTAAGGTGGCATAGGAGTCAGTCTACTTTCTGAGGCAGGAGGGTGGTCTTAGATTTAAGAGGGTTAGAGATTGGAATAAGGTTGTCATGCTTAAGTATGTATGGAGACTATTCACAGATAGCTCTTCTACACGCTACCTCGAGAAATTGAATTTTCCATTGAGCTTCTTCTAGGCACAACACCAATCTCGAATCTGCCTTATAGAATGGCTCCGGTGGAATTGAAGGAGCTTAAGGAGCAATTGGAACATTTGTTGGAGAAAGGTTATATTAGGCCAAGCTCCTTACCTTGGGGATCTTCGATCCTTTTTGTGAAGAAGAAAGACAAATCATTACAAATGTGTATGGATTATAGGAAGCTTAACCATGTCACCATTAAGAGCAAATATTCGCTTCCATACATAGATGACTTGTTTGATCAGTTGCAAGGGGCAAGGGTCTTTTCGAAGATAGATTTGAGATCAGGTTATCATCAGTTGAGTATAAAGGAGTCTGATGTCTCAAAGAATGCTTTTAGAACACGGTATGGCCATTTTGAGTTCTTGGTCATGCCTTTTGGGTTGACAAATGCACCTGTAGCTTTCATGGATTTGATTAATAGAGTCTTTAAGCCCTTCTTAGACCAATTTGTCATTGTCTTTATTAATAATATTTTGGTCTATTCTAAGAGTGATAAGGAGTATAAGGAATATTTAAGGATTTCTTTGGATACATTGAGGAAGAATGAGTTGTATGTGAAATTCGACAAATGTGAATTTTGGATAAAGGAAGTGACATTTCTTAGACATGTGATTTCAAAGTAAGGAGTACACGTGGATCTGAGGAAGATAGAAGTAGTTGTAAAATGGGAAGTACCTAAGAATGTAGCTAAACTGAGAAGTTTCTTAGGATTAGATGGGTATTACAGAATGTTTGTGGAGGGCTTTTCCATAATAGCAACTCCATTTTCCAAATTGACAAGAAAGAATCAGAAATCTGTATGGATAAAGGAGTGCCAAAGCAGTTTGAGGAATTAAAAAATAGGCTTATAACTGCACCGGTTTTGACTTTACCTTCGGGAAGTGACGGATATACAAAGTGTAGTGATACCTCAAGGAAGGGATTGGGTTGTGTGTTAATGCAAGGCGATAGAGTGATTGCTTATGTTTATAGTTAATTAAAGCCCTATGAGATGAATTATCCTACGCATGATTTGGAGTTAAGTACCATAATTTTTGCATTGAAGGTATGGAGACGCTACCTATATGGAGTCACCAACAGGGTGTTTATAGACCACAAGAGTCTTAAGTATCTGATGAGCCAAAAGGAGTTAACTTTGAGACAAAGAAGGTGGTTAGAGCTATTAAAAGATTGTGATTTGATGATAGACTACCATCTGGGAAAAGCTAATGTAGTAGTGGATACACTAAGTAGGAAGTCCACTATGACACATGTGGAGATAGTATACCTTCCTTTGTTGAAGGAATTAGCCAAACTTAAGGTGACATTGAGGCAAGTCGAGTCTGATTATGTACTGGCTAACTTTAGAGTGAGGCCAATATTGAATGAGAAGATTAAGAAATTGCAGGAAAAAGATGAGTATTTGAGCAGGCTCCAATAAGAGATTAAAAGTCGTAAACCTTCTAAAATAGAGATCAGAAAAGATGGATTAATGATGGTAGATAATAGATTGTGTATTCCAGACATGTTGGAGTTGAAAGATGAGATTCTAGATGAGGCACACAATTCGTCTGTCCCTTCATCTAGTTTCATCTGATCCTATTTTTTGGTCCAATTTTTGACCCTGTAGATGATAGAATCTATCTTCAAGGTCTTCATAAAAGTTGTAGATATTGATGTTCTCTTTTGGACCATCTAAAGAATACCTTAATCCGATATCTTTAGAGAAAGTTATGATAATTTTTCCAATTCATCTGACCTTTCATTTGGATTCAACTGACCTTATTGTCTGGTCCACTTTTGACCCTACATATGATAGCAATTTTCTTCAAAATCTTCATGAAAGTTGTAGATCTTGAAGTCCTCTTTTGAATCGTCCAAAGAATACCTTAATCTAATGTGCATAGAGAAAATTATGCCAATTGTTCCAAAATAGGTTCAATATAGTTAAGGACAAGTATTGTTTCAGTTTAATGACTCTGAACGCTAGGCTCTGGAAGTGGGATCCAACATTGTTTGCATAATTACACAATAACTATAAAAATATTACCCTCCTAATTAACTTGTGAAAATCCAAGTCAAACTTGCCTTTATCTTTGCTTTTGGGTAGGATTCCCTTGATTTCTTAAAACAACCAAGGTTCCATTCAAAACAACATTCCAATAAAATTTATAAACTTCAAAAATCACAAAATTTTAACAAACACAAATTAAACTCGAATTTAACCTACTCATAGTCCATCTAGGTTAGAAAACCTAAGACCTAGTTTAGAAACCTTAAAATCAATTGGGCTCTCCTAATCTATCTTCTTCCAACACAAATCTTTCATTCTCTACACAAACCCCCCTTTTCTTTTTCTCTAACTCCTTCATCCTCAACACAACCTATTCCTTTAATAAAGCAAGAAGAAAAGATAGTTAACCTACCTTAACAAACTTGATTTCTCTTCTTTTCTTCTTTCACCAAACCTCTTTTCTTCTCTCTTAATTTTGTTTTTCACTCTTTCCTCCGCTCAATTCACGTTTTTCTCCTTTTAACAAGCAAGATAGAATATTCTTTTTCTATTTCTACCCTTAATGAGCCCAAAAAGTCCATATTATCCTTCCTTATAAGCTTATGTTCTTTTATGCTTAAGTGATCTCCCAAAAATGTCTTTAAATATCCTTATTATATTAACATTGTAATTCCACTTACCCATTCAATAAATCCTACTAACTTTGACATAATTATAACTCCAAAATTTAATCTATCTAAACCTCAAAATTATTTTTAAATCATGCTTAACTTTAAAAAAAATTCAGGGTCTAACATGGACCATGTGGGTACGTACAGTTTTGATGAGGGGTAGATCCTTTTGGCATATCCAAGTCCCGTTAAGCTCATACTAGGTTTAGAAGAAGATTTTGTTAAGCTGAGAGTGGTGCAGAGGACTTATAGTTACTTGTATTGGTGACAGGAGAGATACCTCCATATGGCAGGATTATTGGTTATCGGATCAGGGACCTTTAAGTGATTGATTTTCATTCTGAGATCTCTCTTCTACTGGGCTCTCTTGGGATGCTAGGGTCGCAGAGATTATTCATTCTAGAGAATGGGCTTTTCATGGGGGGAGTAGTGAGTTGTGACAAGTTTGGGACTCTATTCGCTTTAGACCACAGATTCATGATTTTGATAGTTGGGTTTGGAAAGGTCACTCATCAGGAGTCTTTTCTGTTGACTCTACATGGAACCTTCTTTGAGCTCGGCAACTAATGGATCCGATCCATCATTTACTATGGCTCCCAGAGCATATTCTACGACACTCTTTTATCCTCTAATTAGCATCACAGGGGCATCCTAAGACTATAGACATAATCCAGTTTTTTGTTGTCCTTGCTTTTTCGACTTGTGTGCTATGCGACTCTTCTCCAGAGACCCATGATCATCTTTTTTTTCAATGCAGGTTCTCTGCCCTAGTTTGGGGTTCACTCTTAACGAAGACCCACATAGCCTGGCCTTTGATTTCTTGGGTTCCCCTTCTCCAGTGGACTTGCATCCACCTTCATTGGCAGAAGGATTTTCGACATATGATATCACGGTTAGTCCTCTGTACCACTGCTTACTTTCTTTGGTATGAGAGGAATAACTGTATCTTCAGTAGACCATACTGATCACCTCAAGACATTATTAAGGACATCATTGAGCTCATCTGTTCTCAGCTTCTCAGCCTCGAGTCTCGTCTTTAGATACCTGATCTTCAATAGCATATTTAGAGACTTCCCACTTAGTTTGTTTTTTGTTTGCTTGAGAGCCAATTGTGGCTTTTTCGTTTTCTTTATATATAGTTTTTGGGGGCCTTTTTGAGCCTCTTTCTTTCTTGTATTGAACCTTCCCTTTTATTAATCTAAATTGTTATTCTCTTCAAAAAAAAGTTTAGGGTTTAGGATTTAAGGTTTTAGAACTCTTTTCTATCGATATGTCCCGGAAGCAGAAATCTTCCACTTCGGCCATCACCAACCACCAGCAGTGCGCGGCCACTCGCTGGAGCGCCGTTGCACAAACCACCACCATCGCCAGTGTTGCCGGGAACTCCTTCGATCATCCTTTTCCAACCCAAAACACATTAATCTCTTCGAAATCCTCTGATCTGCAAAACCCAACACTTAGTTTTGCAATTGGATCACATCTTAACACACAAATCATCACTGAAAATTTTGAATCCCACCCTCCTTCAACCACACCCACCTCTGTAAACACTACACAAATCAAACCTTAACAACCACACACTCACCCCGTAGTCATCGCTGAGGGAGAAGGGTAAAACAGCGTCGATGAAAGTAGAGATGGAGCTGTGGGAGTGCGATGCTCCAACTCACCTTCGGCTCTGAGGAAGGAGAAGACATCATTAGCTACCCACCTTACAACGCTAGAGGAGTTCCCATCGTCTGGTCCAGTTCAGCCGCCGAAGGATCTTGCGCTACCACCTGGTCCATTGAAGGGTCCTATGTCGCCGCCTGGAGGAGTTATTTTTATTTTTGCCCCTCTAGTTAATTCCATTAATTCCCCTACAGTGCATGTTAATGAGGAAATAGGGAAACCTAGGCAAAATTTTGGTAAATCGGTGAAAAAACAATCATATTTTTTCTAGGTTGAGAAAATCCATATCACAAATTCCAATACAAGATTTAGGTTTTCGGATATACCCCATGATACTTCGATTGGGCCTGTAGTGATCTCGGATGACTATATAGCTGATAGTTTCCATCAGTGGACCCGATGCTTAGTTGGTTTCTTTCTTAGGCATAATATGTAACAGCCCAGTCCACCCACTTGCAGATATTGTCCGCTTTGGGCCTTAGCCCACACGGTTTTGTTTTTCCCCTTCTAACCCGGAGGGAATGGATGAAAATGCGTCCACAAGAGAAAGGTTTCCACACCCTTATAAAGAGTGCTTCGTTCTCCTTTCCAGTCGCTATGGGATGGCAATGATCCTTCATCCTCCCCCCTTAGGGGGCCAGACGTCCTCGCTGGCATATTGCTTGGGTACTGGCTCTGATACCAAATGTAACAGCCCAGTCCACCTACTTACAGATATTGTCCGCTTTGGGCCTTAGCCCGCACGGTTTTGTTTTTCCCCTTCTGACCTGGAGGGAAGGGATGAAAATGCATCCACAAGGGAAAGGTTTCCAAATCCTTATAAAGAGTACTTCGTTCTCCTTTCCAGTCGATATGGGATGGCAATGATCCTTCATGGCTTCACCTATATGTAGCACCCCCTTACCGCAGGGTATACACCGAGACTCCCAGAGGTTATTCCGGTACATATTCTACGTTAAAGGTGAGCTACGACCGAACACTACATTCACTTCATATGGCATCATATCAATACTCACTTATGAGGAATCATAAGAAGATCACAATATTTTTTTATTAAAACTACTCTTTCCTCATTTCCTTTCACAAAATCGATGATTACATTGTGTCTTTCATGTTTTCCTTATGTACATCATCAAAAACCTAATACAAAAGTCCTATATGAAAGAGGAAATGTATCAAATCTATCTAAGCCATCCAAGAGTCCCAGCTGACCGACCTTTGAGCCATGACCTCACTCGCCAAAACACAATATATACGACAGTGGAGTCCCTTAGTGAAATGAATCGCCCCTCTGACCTGAAAAGACAACGTTACAATTTTGATGAGTTTTGCGAACTCAATGAGTGAACCATCATTGATGAGTTCACCGGATCAAACACACATATCACATATTTCACAAATATTCATTCAATAGATTCAATCTTATAATGTTATATGCATGAGACTCACATTCGTTGTTATTGTTGTGACCGAGTGGCCATCACATACTTATACACAATTACTGGCCCATAGGGCTCAGTCATAACAGAATCACAGAGCATAGCTCTGTACACAAAACATATATCACGGAGCAAAGCTCTACGTGGAAGTGCTTCATTAGCCACTCAAGTCACAACATCTTTATCTAAGCATATATCTTATGAAATGCACCACATACGGATTATGTCATATCAGATAATCATATGCGATATTTAATCAGAAACTCATTATCATCGGACCTAAGTCTGGCATTCAACTCTCATCGAGAATTCACACATCATACAAGATTTTAGATCAAAACAAAGCACTGCCAATACCCATATTCACATAACAACTCCTCGAACTTTAAGTCTGAAATTCAAATCAAATCACAAACAATTTATAATTGGAAGCTAACACTTCAAATAATTCAAAGGAACTCAATCCTAGGAATCATCTAGGTTGACTCACAGGTTGCTCCCAAAGCTAATGCCTGGAAGATCTGACAACGTCTGGAAGTTGACATCCCAATTGCTCCTCTATAACAAATAGCATACACGATATCACAATTTGCACCATTAAGAGTATTCAATAATGCACATGTATTAAATGAATTATGTACAATGCATGTTCATGATAATCTCAGTATCACTCCAAAAATTCTTCACAACACTATCTCCATACCCAAACTCATCTAAATATAACTTATGCTTAGGTTTATGCCTCACTAAACCCAATGAACTCGCAATTCATTTCTCACTAAATCACTTCAGATTTTTCCAAGACACCCCTTTCGGGTCTACTGTTCGTGTATAATCAGAAGGCAAAATTGAAGTAATTTGGTCAACCTCTATTCTATAAAAGTATTCCTCTATGTCTTATCATTCCAATGACATCAGAATCACTCAATTTGGTTCAGTAACGTGAAAGTTATACTCCAAATATTTTCGGACTGCTTTTATTCTGAGACCGTGCCCTATACTCAACTTTCATCCAAAAATTGAAACTCTTAGAGTCCAATTCAGAATCTGGTTTCTTCATATAATTTGTAGCCCTATGTTTCTAATTTACTTCAAATTAAAAATCATCTCATTTGAAACTCTACATATCAAGATATCATCAAAATACTGAAGTATGTTCAGTAGAATAACATCAGTTCATACTCCTTTAAGACCACACTCATTGCATTTGTCCTGCTCTTTTCACTCAATCTTTCCCCGTTCATTCCAGATGGTTATGATTCTTGGTAAAGATGTAGATCAATGTCTTACGAATCCAATGGTTCAAGAATCAAGTCATTTGGAGGTCTAGAGAAGAAGTTATGACCAAAAGAAATAACTATATTGATGACCTCAATCGTCTTATTTTGCTTCGTCTTACTTTGTACAATAACTTCATCTTAGTTTCCATCGTCTTACTCTTTACGTCTTACTTCTTGCATCTTACTTTTGCGTCTTACTTATTGTGTCTTACTTCTTGCGTCTTACTTTTTGCATCTTACTTTTGCGTCTTACTTCTGCGTCTTACTTTTGCGTCTTACTTTTGCCCCAAAACGTCTCCACTTATAAGGATCATAACTTTTGACTTTGATGTTCAAAATTTTCATACTATATACCGTTGTAAAGATAAAAGAAAGATCTACAACTTTTCAGAGACATCTTGGCTAAAATCTCTTTATATCAATCCCAAATTTGCCCCTAAAGTTTGAAGACAAATTTTCCCTACACACACCAACGTACTAGACCAACTTCATAACTTCATGAAATTTTGAGACTTTTAGAAATAGAACTAAAATTTGATGTCTTCACACAAACGTAGCCATATGTCTCTAGTTTAGTTCAAATTAAGAATCAACTCGTTTAGACAACTAGAGAAAACGTTATGGCTAAAAGACTGAAGTACACTCAGTGAA
>JANVCQ010000006.1:25838854-25851222 GCA_025531925.1 Erythroxylum plowmanianum | reverse complement strand
TCCTATTGGAACCTATATTTTACCTTGTTATGCCTCTATTAATAAGTCACTCTAACCTCATCTTGTACCATACTATCCTTTTCTCCAAGCTTTAAGACAGGAATCACATTTGACAATGATTGTTGAATATCTACTTTTACCTAAATCCTGCCATAGTTAATTCTTTTCATATTAGCAATGGATTCATATATGGAGATAGGATTTCCAATATAGCTAGCCTAGTGGATCAGACATTTTATGGTCTAATACACTAGAGGGATGTTATAAAGATTAAATCAAACTGGAACCTACTTCTAATGTGAGTTGTCAAAAGAGAAAATCAGAGGAAGAGTGGCCTCCTATTGACATACAATAGACCATTAGATAACATATGTTGAGTACTAACTTCTAAAATAAAACAAGATGTTGGCTTCGTTAATAATAACATCATTCATACCTTTATTTTTCTAATTAAAGTTATTCGAAGAGTTTGTAATAAGGAAAACATTATGTTTATCTAAGAAGAACCAAATAAAGTGGAGTTCCATCTTAAAACTCTTTCTTCGATAACGCTAAGGGGGAGTAACTAAAGGGCAACACTTTGAGAGAGAAGGCATGTAAAAGTGAAGGTTCAAGTTAAGGAAAAAGTCCCCTAATAGTGAATTGGTTGACTGATCAATGATGAAAACTAGGAATTACTCATATCCTTATTTGTTTTCACTTCACCTTTTTAATTTAATATTACTTGACTTTAGATATCCAATAATTATGATTACCCTCTCTTGAGATCTAATCAAGTAATCTCAATTAACCTTACATTAGCACCAATATCCCGGTGACTGCTTTGTTGGAAAATCACTTTAAGTCACCTAGATGTTGACCAGTACGCCCAAGTTGTCAAAATTGGGTAAGTTTTTGAGAAACAAAAAGATAAACAGTCGTAAACATGCTTAAGTTAGTGATCGTGTTGAATTTTTTCTTCTTTTCCTTGAGTTACAGAAAGATACACACCCACTAACATGCCCGCGTTAATGGCCATATAAACTTTGTATGCTTTAATTTTAGTGTCAATATGGTCAAGTAATGTATCATCTTGTTTTTTTAACATAGTTTAGATATACGTCCATGTTCTAACAATGTTTAAACATGTCATAATACATCTATTAATCATGCTCATGCTAAAATCCAACATGCCCTGGTTAAAGGTCATCACGCCCATGATATTTAAAAATAAACCCTAAATTGTTTAACAAGTGGTAGTTACATTTCCATTTTACTGCTCATATTGAGCATAATCTTCTTTAAATTTCTCCCCGTTGCCTAAAAATTCACTTTTTTAGTTTGCCTCCTACTTCTCTCCTTGAAGCAACGCTCCTCCATTTATTGAGCCAAAGTCAACCTTTAACTTGTTTTCCTTGAAATTTATACAATTTAAGGTAGTTATTATGCTTTGTTTCCATTATTTTTGAGTTGACTAAAAATTTAGGAAAATAGGTAGGAGAATTAATGCTACGGGTTTGGTGAAGTTGTTTGAGATTACCCTTGCGATTAGAAAAGTTTTAAGAGTTCAATTGAATTTCTTTAGGGTATTTTGCATGTTAAATTCAAATTTTCTAGGAAATTTTAAGTTATTTGGGATATATTTATGTGAACTTGAATCTCTAGGTGTTGATTTAGTAAGAATTCAATAAAGTAGGTTTATGTTATACATAAGTTACATTTTTATTAAGCTTTTGTGTTATTTTAATTACATTTGGTAATTTCGTTTTGTTTGGGTTTTATTTGATTTGACTTGAGTGTTTAGTTAATTAATTGAAATTTTGTGATTAATTGATATCAAAGAGTGTTATTTGATTAGTTTGGATATTTTAGGTTGTTAATGCCGCTATATTATATAGTTATGGATTAATTTGAGGTTTATTTTATTTATTTTTATTTTTTTTATTAATTCGTAACTAATTAATCGTGGGATTAGATTATAGTGTTTTGTTTGAGTGACATAGATTATTTTCTTTAAATAATACTAAACAACATCGAAAGCAATTGGCGTAGGCATAAACCAATAGAGATAACTAGACCCCGTTCACAAGGTAGTGCTATCGCCGATCTTGAAGAGCAACTGGAAATTGCATAGAAATCTTTAGACAAGTTAGTAATGTCCCTTCCAAATAATAATCTTCAGTCCAACTGTGAAGCAACTCCAATATCAAAGAACCAACCAAAGAAGAAAAAGGTGCTTCCCCTGGTTTCAAGTAAAGGTGTCGTCCGGCAAAATTTCATCTGCTGTTCTTGTTCACCTCAATCAACTTCTCGACAAATTATGGAAAATAGAGCCGCAGATAATGATAACACTGTATCTAGCGACACCTTGCCAGAATCTGTTAAAGTGACTCCTACAAGAACTGAGGTGGAGATCTCTAATCAAAGGGAGGTACTGGCTATAGGAGATCAAGTTCCGTTAACAAGAAGAAAATGCAGATGATGATCCAAACTGCAGCTGAAGAGAATGTCAGAAGCATAAGAGCTCACGTGACTAAACTGAAAGAATGTGTTGCGAAACACCAATACTGGAAGCAGCTACTTGTTTGTCAGGCATAATAGCTGTATTTCCTTGAATCATAAGACTTCCTATGCATTAAACCATGCTACCCCAGTTTGTTTTAGTTTACGTTTAAACAACTTTTGATTGCGACCAATAAATTCATTCCATCTGTACACGGTCCCTTTAGGTCCTTGAACTGGAAGAAAATGAAGCAGATGAGAACAAGAATGAGCCAGGGTGCCCCCTGTCCCATGGCAAGTAACTTTTTAAAGAGCAAAGGCAGCAGATCATTGAGTTATCGGATGTGTGCTATTTATCCATCATTCACAGAACAGAGAATGCTTGAAACAGTGAAAAGATGAGAATTTTCTATATCGCTTTATTCTCCTTACTGAGTATATATATATATACAGAATAATTATGTACATCAGCTAAAGGCTAACGATTTACATAACATGAGGTTGGTATATAGTAACGGTAAGTTGTTATAGACTAACAGAAATGGTTACATGAAAAAAAAATGTATACTAATATTATTCCTTAACATTCCCTCGCAAAAGCATGTCTCCGTCGAGAACATGCATCTTATGTCTTAGTTCAGCATGACGACGAGAGGGTAAAGGTTTGGTGAGTGCATCCGCGATCTGATCATGAGTGGAGATATGGGCAACGGTTAAGGCACCAACTTGAACAAGTTAACGCACATAATGATAATCCAGGGCAATATGTTTCATACGGGTATGAAACACGGGATTCTTACATAAGTATGTAGCTCCAAGATTGTCACAAAATAAGACAGGTGAGCCTTTGAAAGGTAGATGGAGTTCAGACAATAAGTTCCTCAACCACTAAAGTTCAGCCATCGTTGAGACTAGGGAACGATACTCAACTTCAGTGGATGAACGTGCAACTGTGCATTGACGTTTGGAGTGCTAAGAAACTGGATTGTCGCCAAAGTAGACAAGATAAGCAGAGGTAGATGTTTTGTCGTTACCATTACCAGCCTAATCGACATCACTGTATGCTTGAAGCGGTGACTGCAAAACACTGAAGAGCTGAAGAGCAAACTGTTTCGGCTTACGCAACTGTAACCCAAAATGAATGGTCCCCTTTAGATATCGATAAATCCTTTTTACTTGTTGTAAATGGGTAACAGTGGGAGAATGCATAAATTGAGCTAATTTATTAACCGCAAATACCAAGTCCGGGTGAGTATGAGTTAAATACTGAAGACAGCCAACCATCTGCTTATAAACTGAAACATCAGTCTGGGTCGTACCATCATCCAAAGACAACGGGGTTGATAGGCATAAGGGTATGGTTACTGGTCTGGCATCAGTCATATTAAAACGATCCAGCATATCACGGATGTACTTGTGTTGAGAGAGGAATAAACCATCAGGGGTGGGAATAATCTCAATGCCCAAAAAATAAGATGGAAACCCTAATTGCTTTAGTGAGAAGGTGGTCGATAAAGCAGTAATAAATTGGGACAAGAACACCGACGAGCTACCAGTCAAGAAAAGGTTATCAATATAAACCAGAAAATACGTTACGAGCCCATTACTACTATAAGTGAAAAGAGAGGGATCACTAATGCTATTTCGAAAGCCATAGGAAAGAATGAAACGTTTCAGTGATTCATACCAAGCTTTGGGTGCCTGACGAATACCATAGATAGCCTTACGTAATTTACAGACATAGTGTGGGTGATCTGGATGTACAAATTCCTGCTTCATATAAACATCTTCGGTTAAGGCTCCTTGTAAAAAAGCATTGTTAACGTCCATTTGATAAATGGACCAACTGTGAGCTAATGCAATTGTAAATATAATTTTAAATGTTTAGGGTTTAAGGACAGGTGCAAAAGTTTCATGAAAGTCCAAACCGGGAGTCTGCGTAAATCCCTTGGCAATTAACCTGGATTTATACCTTGCTACAGAATCATTCGGGTGACGTTTGATCCTAAACAACCATTTGGTACCAACAATATTACAACCGTGAGGTGCCGGAACTAGATCCCAAGTGTGGTTGTTAGTGAGAGCATCAAATTCTTCATTCATAGAAGCTCGCCATAGCGAATCCTTCATAGCCTGAGAAATACACGAGAGTTCAAGTATAACAGGTAATGGATATTTACCGACCTGAAACATCTTTTTGGGTTTATAAATATTATTCTTGGCACAAGTTTGCATCGGATGAGCATTCATGATGGCTGGGTGATCAGATGAACTCAACATGGGAGGAGGTGAAGGCTGTGCCGAGTCTGGTGGGATAGGTAAGGATGCCGTGGGCAAAGGCTGTGCTGAGACACCAATGTCTGGTACAGAATGAGTGATATTACCATCCTTTTCCGTAATGACAGGAGGGAGACGATCATGAGGTGGTGTAGGTGAGGTAGAGGACGCAAGGTTATGGTTAATGGAGCAAGACTGGACAGGATTGGATTGATTTGAGTGGGAATAGAGAGACGAGTCCCGACATGGTGGACAAATGGGCACAAAATGACTGACATCAAAGAACGGAACCACTTGGGATGAAGAGGAACCAGCGAGGGAAGAATTTAGAGATTGAGTGCAGCAAAGAGAAGCATAAGGAAATATGTTATCATGGAAGGTAACATGTCGAGATATGTAGGTTTTATGGGTGAGAGGGTCATAACAAAGATATGCATAATGTGAGATGGAATATCCAAGAAAGATGCATGAGGTAGATCGGTTTTGTAATTTGTGACTGGAGTAAAGCCTAAGCCAAGGAAAGCACAGACAGCCAAAGGAGTGCAGATGACAATAATTAGGGGAAGATTTATACAGGACCTCATAAGGAGAGCGCATGGTGAGGACTGGTGTGGGCAACCTATTTATAAGATAGACTGCAGTTTGAAAGGCATAAGACCAGAATTTGGACGGGAGGGTTGAGTGATGAAGGAGGGCGCGACTAGTTTTAACAATGTGGCAATGGCGTCATTCAGTCGTGCCATTTAGCTCAGGCGCATGAGGAGGGGTGGTGAAATGCATAATCCCATGTTGTCCTAGAAAGGTTTTAAGTGCAACAAATTCCCCACCATTGTCTTTATATGGAGACATAATTTTGGTGTTGAAGTTTTCAACAAGAGACTTAAAATGTATAAAAATAGATAACACTTCAGATTTCTTATGTAGAGGATACAACCAAATGTATTTAGAAAAGTGATCAACAAACAGAACATAATAACGAAACCCATCAATAGATGGAAGAGGTGCTAGACCCCAAACATTAGTAAACAACAATTGAAGATGACGATTATTGGTAAGGTCAGTACGACAAAAAGACAACTTGTGGCTTTTGGCATAGGCACAGGACATACAAGGACTCAAAGTAGTAGGTCGAATACAAAGAAGAAAATGTTTATTAAGGTGAGTAAGAATAGGTGTAGCCGAATGACCCAGGATATGCTGCCAGTCCTGAGTGCAGATATGAGTAGCAACATTGGCAATATGGCACTTCGGTGAAAAAGAAAGGTAATATAAATCATCAGTACAGTAACCGCGTATCAACACCTCCTTGGTCTGGGCATCCTTGACCTAAAAATGAGTGGAGAAAAATTCAATGGAGACTCAGTTAGCAGTGCATAGCTTAGAGATTGAAAGTAAATTATGGGTAAGGGTGGGAACATGTAAGACACCAGGTAAGGATAATGGTTTAGTAGAGGTAGGGATAGTGGCGAAACCAGTATGGGTAATAGGTAATTCAGTACCATTACCTACTACTAGTTGATCAGAGCCATCATACGGGGATGCAAGGGAAAGATTATGAAGATCGTTGGTGATGTGGTGGGAGGCACCAGAATCTACTATCCATTTTTCAAAAGGAAGCTCGGTCCTCTTGTGTGTGTGATGGGTAGAAGGATTGCGATTGTGAGGATGACCATGAACCTTGAAGCAGCATCGGGCAGTGTGCCCCAGTTTCTCACAGTATTGACAAATAACAAAAAAATAAGTATCACCGGTATTTGGGGCCTATATAAAAGTTGGTGAGACTGCAAAATCAGAAGACATGACAGAAGGTCCAGACGCCATGGCAGAAGGTCAAGGGCGACGTCGTTGGTGAAAGGATTGAGTGGGTAGTTGTCCCTGCGTTGTGTGGCGATGACGGTGGGAGTGCCTGTTAGTGTGATAGCCAAGCAACGCTGTAGCAGGTGTAGAGTCTAACCGAGCCATCCTTGTGAGATAAGCTTCATGATCTAGAAGCTTCTCGTGAAGTTCCTCAAACGAAATGGGAGTATCACAGGCTATAATGATCGCAGCAATCTCCTTGAAGTCAGAGCCAAGACTATTGAGCACTCAGATAAGGAGGTCGGTATCATCGAGAGGACTACCAATAATGGCTAACTCATCAGCAAGGCTTTTAATCTGGCATAAGAAAACAGCTACAGGTTGGTCACCCTTTTCCATGCACGTGAGTTTTTCCTTGAGAGAGAAAACGAAAGAGTGAGAGCTACTCGCATAAGTGGTGGCAAGGACGTCCCATGCCTGACGGGAGGTGGTAACCGATCCCAATAACGTGACAATATTGTCAGCAACAGAGGACAGAATGGCAGTAATAAGGAGTTAATCCTGTCCAACCCAGTGAGTATATCCAGGATCTATGACTGGAGGACACGGGAAAGATCCATCCGAGTAACCATGGAGTCCGTAGCCAATGAGGAGGGCAGTCATCTGCACTCTCCAGGCCTGGTAGTTTGCCCCATTGAGTTTAATGGAGGCAGTATTCAAGACAATGAGTGAGGAGTTGTTGAAAGGAATCACATTGGCAGGACTGGTAGTGCCAGAGGTTTCTTCGGGAGTGGTCATGATGAAGAGCATAAAAGGACAAGGAAAGAGACACACAAATAAAGTGTTGAAAATTTTGCCATTAGGCTTCAAGTAGCTCTGATAGCATATAAAGAATGATTGAGATAGTGAAAAGATGAGAATTCTCTGTATCGCTTTATTCTCCTTACTAAGTATATATATATATACAGAAGAATTATGTACATCAGCTAAAGGCTAACGATTTACATAACAGGAGGTTGGTATATAGTAACGGTAAGTTGTTACAGACTAACAGAAATGGTTACATGGAAAAAGACATATACTGATATTATTCCTTAACATATAGGACCTAATTTTATTTACATTTAAAGGGGATCCAGCTGACCAAATATATATGAAAGAGGAGCTCAGACATTTGACCTGATTGCAAGAGCAATTATCAGAACTTGAGGATGCAAAGCTAGCTAATGTTAGAGACGAACCAACAATTTCCTTATCATCAGGGTCCTCTGTTCTTGGATTGGACGTACCTTTTCTTTCAATTTTTTTGACTGATATTAGATCCTCTTTTTCTTATGTTTACTTGTAGTATTAGGCCATCTCCAACCAATATACCAAAACACCAACTAAAATTTAGTGTTTTTGTGCAATGAAATTACTCCAAAGAAGACATTAAAATTTAACACTAAAATGATGTAATGAATAATAATACATCAAATTTGGTGTGTTACTATTCATGTATCAAAAGTTATAAAAAGATAACTTCGTCCATTTTCTTTTTTAACATATTTCTTTTATGTCATTCTCACAATTTGATTTATTTACATAATTTGCTAAATAATTAAATTTAAAATATATATTACTTTACACAAAATATATCATTACAAAGATCTCATTAAGATATTTAAAATGATACTAATATTAAATATAGTATTAAATTTATTTATAATTCTTATTGATAAGTGTTATAAATTTATTAATAAAATATGTTAAGAATAAAAAGTAAATTTGAAATAAAAGGTACATAAATTTAATCAACAAAATTGATTTAAAAATTAAATCTCAACAAAAATAGTTAAAATTACAACTGGATTAAAATAAATTACAATTACGATGAAACTCGAAATTACAATCAAAATATTATATTTTATATGTTATTAATTTGTTGTTGCAATAATATTAATTATATTTGTTAAATAATATTAATTTAATATAAAGTATATATTAATTAATTATTAATAATAATTTTATTTTATTTTATATAAATAAATAAATAAAAAGCATCGTATAAATATAAATTAATTTAGTTAATAACTAAATTATTGTGGTATATTCTTTAAAAATAATTTGGTGTAAAAATTTGGTTTAAATTAATTGAAGCAACACCAAATTTAATATTAACATATTTGTATAATATTCTCTTTTATATTAAATTTGGGGTAAAATTTGAATAGAAAGATGAGCTTAGAGCATTGAAACGTGAAAGGGAGTTCGTTGCCAAGAGGGTCACTTCACGCTTGACCGTGGAGAAGAGAGAGCTATCATACCTTAAATGGCAATGTTCAACTTGAGGGTAATCAGAGGAAGCTGCAATTTGTATAGAAACAGTGGACAGATCCCCATGATTCTAAATACATTAAAGAGAGTGCTGAGATTGTAGCAAAGCCTGTGGGATTCTGTGAAGGAGGACAAAAGTCAACGGAGATGTTTGAGGTCAACTTTGCAATTCCTACTGACAGGAGACCAGGGATCCTGGGCTGGAACCCTATTACAGATCTTTCAAAATTTTGAGAAATGCATCTAAATTGTTAAGTACTTCCCTTTGTACATGTTAATCGATTTCCAAGTTTCACACCAAATATCTGGAATTTAATTTTCCATCATTATGGTTGGGAATGTTTCCATGATGCTATTCCATTTTCATTTCAGCCTGTAAAGAATTGTTTCCTGTTAGTTCCATGAAATAGCAATTTATTACCCTTGGTTGTTGAACTCTGTCGGTGACTTGTCTCACATCATTGAGTGAAAGTAGCGACTCCATTGTTGAGCTGGGTTCTGCGAGTCCGTAATTCTATACCCACGACTACGAGCAAGAGTTTGGGGTTGAAAAGCTCTGCATCTAATAGTAATTTTGAATTTGAATAATATAATACTATGTTCATACCCTGATGTCTGATCCCAATTTATGCATGGAATAATAGCACATAATTGAAAAGGTATACTAGAATTTGATCATCTTACATGCAGATGCTTACCGGACATTAATTAGGTGGCCATTGGTTTACTATTTTAAGTATGGACAGCAATTCTTATACCTAAGTGCAAGTTTCGAGTCTTGATATGGATACGAGTATGCTATATTTGCTAAAAAATTCCCCTCCTATTTTTTTATAGAAAAAGAACACTTTTTTGGTGTATTAATTAAATGTTAGTGGTCTTTTTTCGTGAATTCGTAGAACTTGTAGCCCAAAGAAATTTCCTAGTAACAAATGGTCCTATCTAGGGTTTAATTTAATATTAACATTGGATCGTGAGGATTGACATAGTGCGTCGGTAAATCATCCAACCAGAAAAAGAGACATCTTATGAGGAGTAATGGATCGTTGAAATAGTTCTGCAATTTCTTTCTTAAATGGTCGGAGTTTTAAGTCATAGTCAAAATTCCCAGAGTAATGATCGTTGGAATAGTTCTGCAATTTCTTTCTTAAATGGTCGGAGTTTTAAGTCATAGTCAAAATTCCCAGTCTAAGATGAGGTAATAGCAAGCAATTCAGATAGCAACAAATGCTAGCCACTTGGAAGACTTAGTTGGTTCCTTTAGAACTCAAGACAAAGACTTAGTTTGTTCTGTCCAATTGTGAAAGGCTTAAAAATATATTCTTATAATTGTGATCTCTTAAAATATTTCGTAGACAAAAATAAGAGAGTACGGGTTGGAGTAATGCCTACAATAATGAGAATTATGAGATAAACCGCACCAGAGTTTTAATTGGTGTCATGTGATGTGACTATGACCCCACACTTATTTATTACTTTTGACCAAATATCAGATAGACATAGTAGCATAGAAAAGCAAGTGAAAATAAAACTCGGTTCATATGTAGGAAGGGGAGAGCGATTTAATCTAGCACTTAGGGTAGGGAGTTCCACATGTGGTAGCAACCTTCCTGGCATTTGGGGAGTTAACAAAGCTCCTGAACCTTGGGTCCTTGAGGTACTGGCAGAGGCATGGCCTCTGTTCCTTGATCCTGCTGCAACACAGCTGTGATGGTGGAGCGCTGGTTGATATGGCAGCCGCACATGGGGAGAGTTGAACTGGGTTGCATGTCACTGCCATTGTCAGCTCTGCCTCTGCCATGAGCAGCACCAGCAGGGTGCCAATTGCCGCATATGATGCCTTCATTCTTACTCCAAACTTGACAACCGATGGATTGGCCTTGTGAGAGAGAGAGAGAGAGGGGGGGTACACTAAGCGTCGGTCCTCCTCTCAATTTATAAAGCAATAAAGGAATAGGGAGAGGTCATGATCGGAAAACAACGGCAAGGAAACGCAAGTTCGGGGGTCCCCCATACTTCAATAAAATCGCATTTTTCTACTAGCAGCAACAAAAAGAGGAAGCTTTTCCCTTGACGACTAGCCACAATTGCTTTTTCTCCAAATTTTCGGCGTTTCCTATACGCAACTTACCTCGGTTTCCAACTTACTTCTGTGGGTCTTGTATTCTACTCATACCTAAGAAGTAGAAGTAGGAAATGTTTCTATTAATAATTTTCTAATTTTTTGGGTAAAATTTTTTGATTAGATCAATTACAAATGTTTTGCTTTTAGCGGCAATGTAAGAGTTGGAGCTATTTAAGAACTTAAGGGCTGATGAGAATTTGATGCTGAGCAGAGAGGTCAGTGATTAATTATTAGCTGAACAATCAAATACGTGAAGATTTTTTATGCGCGAAGTGTACAGGTTACGTAGAAATTTGAGGGATCTTAAAGTTTCAGATTTACCTCCTTTAAGGCTAGGGGTGGGACTTTAAGAGCTTAGGATTAATCCGGCTAAGTCGGGATATCAAATGTAACCAAAAAAAGAAAAAAGAGAAAGAATTTGTAAGATATATACTGTCTACAAGAGGTCTCTCTTTTCTTAATTAAATATAATAACATTTTTAGAGTAATAAGTATAAACTTTTTTAATTTAATTAATTTTAAAATTTTAAATAAAAATTTTATATTGTTATTTCATATCATCATTTAATTTGAAATCAATCGTTTTTCTTTTTCAATTTCAGAAAATTTTTAAATTCATTAACACTCAATTCACTCTTTTTAAAATCCTATTAATGATAAATATATACAATTAATAAGATGCTAAAGATTATGAAAATACTTTTTCATAACTCTAACTTTAATATAACTCTAAGATTTGATGATTTTCATAAGAAAAAGAAGAACAATAGATTATGTTATGAATTTTATTTTAATAAATATGTCTTATATCTATTATTTTATTTTATTTTATTTTTTTGAACAAAATTATTTTATTTTTTTAATGATATAGAATAGAGCATTTCAATAACATTTTGCTAAGTTTTAACTTATTATGTGCTTAGTTAAGTTTCATTACCATAAATGTTTTATATGGAAAATTTTATATTTTATCTTGATTTTAAAATATATTATTTAGAATAGTCAATTTTATTTTAGATTCATACGTTTTAAAATATAATTAAAATGACTTTCAAATTGACGAATTTGTCAAGGTTTCAACAATTTGTCAACTCGGCTAATTCTTCATTAAGAAACTTACATTAACGATGTATGCAGCTGACGTGAATTCTTAAAAATTAAATCCCTAACACCTTCAACAAAAATAAATAAATAAATAAATCCCTAATTGATTTAGAGAGTTAAGGTGTCCAAAACGTAAAACCACTATGAATGAGGAGGCGGTTGGTTCGTATAGGGGAATGGTAATAGAAATGGGAATGAATATAGTGAAAAATGAGAATGGATATTATCATTATAATTATGATGGTTGGTTAAAAGAAAGGAATGCTTA
>JANVCQ010000006.1:25821699-25834891 GCA_025531925.1 Erythroxylum plowmanianum | reverse complement strand
TATCATTTATTTGATATGGAATGCTATCACGCCCAGTCAATATATGATAAGTTTTGGTTTGGATGCTAGGTTTGAACTAATTAATTTAGAAAAATTTAGACTTATTATGACTATCATAATATGTTTTAGACTAACTACTTGAATTGTAAAAATATTCTCTTTAAACCAATGATCAATGTTACAATTAGATGAGATATTTCCCTTGAATCGAAGTTTAGTAATCTTAACTTTCTTATTTTTAAATTAAGTCGATTTAATTTGTTTTCGTATTAATTTTAGTTAAGCAGTTATTTAATAAAAACCCTTTTATTAATTGAAATTAAGAAACTAGTGTTTAGTTCTCTAGGGATTCGACCTAGTTTCATAACTACTACAAAAGTTTGGAGAATCAGAATCATTTTAAAGGCTTTGATTACTCGACCAAAATTTGGTGTCATTGCCGAGGAACTATTTCAAGTTTATTAGTTTCTTTATGCTTTTATTTTTACAATTATTGCTTGCCTTGTATGACTTGTGCTTCTCAAATAGTAAATTACAATATAATCTAGAAATTGAGAAGACAGCGTGTCGTTTGAGAAAAGAGACTAAACAAGGAAGTAGACATTCATCTTCAGGCGAAAAGTTAAAGTAGATCTAACAATTGGTGAAGACTTTAATTTTTAAGAAAAAGACGAAAAGATGGTAAATCTTAACCCTAGAATGCTGAGGGAGTCAGCGACACCAAATTTAAATTAACAACCTTTATGCATTCAATTTCCAAATGTTGAGGTATATTTCGAATTGAAATCTAGTTTGATTCACTTATTGCGTATTTTTCATGGTCTTACAAGTAAAGATCCACATAAACACTTGAAAGAATTTTATGTTGTCTGTTCTGGAATAAAGCCATAAGAGGTGACAGAAGAACAAGTGACAGAAGAACAAATTAAGCTCAGGGTCTTTCCATTCTTATTGAAAGATAAGGTAAAAATTGCTATATTATCTTCCACCTAGTTCAATAACAACATGGAACGAGATGAAAAGAATGTTTCTGGAGAAGTTCTTTCCTACATTAAAAGCAGCGAATATTAGAAAGGAGATATGTGGGATAAGTCAAATTACAGGAAAAACATTATATGAATATTGGGAAAGGTTTAAGGAGTTATCTGTCAAATGTCCACATCATCAAATTCCTGATCAACTTCTGATTCAATACTTTTATGAAGGAATATTGCCAATTGATCGAAGTATGGTTGATGCAATTAGTAGAGAAGCTCTGATAAGCAAAACTGAGGCAACTAAACAATTGATATCAATTATGGTTGAAAATTCTCAATGGTTTGGGACAAGGATCAATGAAGCTATTAAGAGTGTGAATGAGGTAAGTAACATGCACCTTGAGGATAAAATTTTTGATTTAACCACTCTAGTTCATCAAATGGCTGTTGGTCAATTGCAATCAGTAAGAGTATGCAGAATATGCTCATTTTCTGGACATCCTACAGATATGTGCCTTACATTGCAACAAGACTCTCTTCAAAAAACTAATGCAATAGGAGGTTTTCCTAGTCAACCTCAACAAAATTATGACCCTTATCCCAATTATTACATTCTAGGATGGAGAGATCATCTAAATTTGAGCTATGGAAATCAAGGAAGCCAACAATGATATGAACCTCACAGTTTTAAACAACCTCAAGCTCCTACATATGCTCAACCTCAAGCTTCAAATTCAGGTATGCCTTTAGATGAAATTGTTAAGACAGTTGCTAATAATACTAAACAATTTCAACATAAAACAAGGGTAAGCCTTCAAAACTTGAGAATTAGATCACTCAATTAGCCGCTTCAATAAGTAAATTAAAAGCACAAACATCGGAAAAATTACCTTCCCAAACGATGGTGAATTGTAAGGAAAATGTGAGTGCAATGACTTTGAGAAGTGGTAAGGAAATTCAATCTAGAACTTCTTCGCCAATGGAGGTAGAAAAGCACAATGAGAAAAGAAGGAAGAACTTCCAACTAAAGGATCAAAAAAGGTAAAAAAATGATTCATCTTCATCAATATCAATTAATGCATGTTTACCTCCTTTTCCTAATAGTTTGGCTAAATCAAAAGATGATGAATATGAAAGAGAGATTTTAGAAACTTTTAAAAAGGTAGAAATCAATATACCACTTTTGGAAGCTATCAAGCAAGTTCCGAAATATGTAAAATTCTTAAAAGAGTTATGCACAAATGAAAGAAAGCTAAAGGACAAGGGCAGAATAATTTTGGGTAAGAATGTATCAGTTATGATAAATAGGAAATTACCAAAAAATGCAAAGATCCAGGTATGTTTACACATCTGTGTGTTATTGGTGACAAAAAATTGAGCTTGCCATGCTAGACTTAGGTGCATCAATTAATACATGCCATACTCAATTTATCGAGCTTTAAATATGAATTCTTTGTAAGAAACTAATGGGAAAATCCAACTAGCTAATTGTTCGTACGTGCGTCCTATTGGAGTTATTAAGGATGTTTTTGTCCAATTTAATGGTTTGATATTCCTAATGGATTTTATATCTTGAAAATGGATGGAGATAGTGTTGAAAATTTATCTTCGAATTTTTTGGGTATGCCATTTATGAAGATAACTAAGACTATAATCGATGAGCATGAGGGTACTTTTTCCGTAAAGTTTCATGTAGAAACAGTAAAGTTTAATATTTTTGAAGCATTGAAGTACCCAAATGATTTCAATTCATTTATCATATGGATATTGTAGATTCATTTGTCTAGGATATGTTTAAAGAAGAGAGTGTTGAAGATAAGTTGGAATGTAAGGATAAATCGAAAGTGAAATTGATGAAACTTGTGAAGTTATAAAATCATTGTCAGCAAAGCTAATAGATTCAAAAACTTTAAATGATGAACTTACTATAACTCACAAGAAAATCTTACCTTTTGATTTATAGGCTCTGCAAATAGAATTAAATATGTTACCTAATCGTCTAAAGTATGTCTTTTTAGGTGATGGAAAGTTATTACCTACAAGCATTTCAAAAAGGTGGACTAAAGAGCAAGAGGAAGGCCTAGTAGCACTAGTTAAGGAGCACAAAAATGCAATTACTTAGAAGTTGGAGAGGAAAAAGCCACGTCGAGCATAATGACATTAAACAATTGCGCTTTTTGGGAGGCAACCTAAAATATGATAGTTTTATTTTGTTTTGTTTTAGTTCTTTATTTGTTGCATTTTTTTGTTTTTGAAATATAAATTTATTGGTTTAAAGGGAAAAAGGGGTCTTAAAATTTTAGACTACTAAATGTCATAAAGCGAGATCTCGCCTTGTGTAATTTAGTGTTATGGAATGAAGACCTTAAAATTCCAAATTACTAAATCTCATAAGGCGAGATCTCGCCTTATGCAATTTAGTGTTCTAGAATTCCAAAGTACTACATTTCATACGGCAAGATCTCGCCTTATATGATTTAATATTCTAAATTGTTTCTCATTTAATTATTTAACTTCTTTATTTAATTAATTTTTAAAAATTATTTTTATTTGATTATTTATTAAGAGAGAGAGAGAGAGAGAGAGAGAGAGAGAGCCACATCCTTAATCTGTTTGTTTCTTCTTTACAGGAACTTAAAAATAAACGCCTAACCCTCCACCCATATTTGACAACTTAGGCACATCCCTCCCAACATTTAAAAACAAAAAAAATCACAACATATGCTCCACTCAAAGGCAACAACAACGTCAAAACATATAAGACAACAATAACCAGATGCCCATAACACACTAGTGGTAGTAAACTCCACCCAGCCCACAGAAACAACACCTAGCTAGCAAAACGATGTAACATCCACATTTAAGCCAACCTCCACCACACATAGCAACACAGTAGGCATAATCCCTCACGTGACCATGCCACAAACAGATGAAAAAAAATGCCTTGCTACAAGTTGCGAAATCGACAGTTCCGGATGCAAGTCGTGAGCAACACTAGTATACGCATCAAACACCAACAACATCACCCATTCGTATTGTGATTTCCTTTTATTTGATTTTCCTGTCATTCAATTAGAATTATTATTTAGTTGTTTTAAATATTTTTTTGGAGTAGTCTCCTATTTATATTGGTTAGTATTATGGGACATTCTAACTCTAATACTAATACCACAACAAAAAGGAAAATTGTCGGTGATTATCACTGCACACCATCAATCTACTGTAGACTTTGAAACTAGTACCAAAAAGAAACATGCACGGATAATGTTCAGATGCTCACAATTCAGGGGAGTTCTATATTCTATTCTTTATTTTTGTTGATTATTTTTTAAGCTATGAGTATCTTATGCATACATTAGGGACAATGTATGATTTAGGTATGGAGGAGCGAATGTTTATATTATGATGAATGTTGTGATTTTTCCTAGACTCATGAATATTATGATTCATATATTTATTATTCCTCATGATAGCTTCATAATTTTTTGATTGTTGTTCATGAATAATTCTTACATTGGGATACATTTTTGGTTTAAGATCTAATGTATGAGAGAGATAAACATGATTAGTGTTTTCATAAAATTATTTCAAGTATCTCATTAGTTGTGTTGAATGAAAGTGTGGAAGACTTGATACATTTTTTACACCTACGTGAGCTTTGAGCCTAAAAGCATTCATCCAATATATGCTCATATTATCTTTTTATTGTGTGATAGCAAACATAGCTTGTTTATGCTAGAACTTGCTTTTGAATATGTGTTGAGACCACATTTTTAATGAATTTGTGTATAAAGATGATGAGGGCATTTAGGATAACCATTTTTGACCTAAACAAACCTACCTTACTTTTATCCTTAGAAAAACAATTTGAGCCTTACCCTTTCTTTCTTGCATAATAACATTGTTACAAGCCAAATTTACCCTCTTTGTTGTTGATATCCTTAATGATTTTGATCCCCTAAATTGAAGGAATTGTATTGAGCTTAGTTGCATAGGATTTTAACTATTTCCATGAAAAGTTAATTAGATAATTCAAGTTGCATTGTTTTGATTTTTTATAGAATGGAGGAGAAGAATTAAGAAAACATAAACAAAATCTCCTCTTTGATATTTTTGTTTTAAAAAAAGAAAAAAGAAGAAGAAAAAAGAGGTTCATTTTGTTTAGTGGTGGAGATATGATTTTTGAGCAAGCTTATAGAAACAAATTGTTATGTTTTAATTTAAGAGCTTAATGAACCTAAACACTTTAAATGTATATAGTGAAATCCTTGAGAGGGTGTCAAGTCTTGTTCATTTGATTTTGATGGAATTGATGAGATGCTATGTTTTAACAATGTGTCCTATGTGTGCTTATCCTCTCGATTGTTAATTTATCCTAACACTTCAATGTGAATTAGTTTTTAGATATTTTTGGATAACATGAAAGGAGATGAGAGGTTGTTGTGAAGATGATTAATGTATTGAATTAATGTATGCTTGAGGACAAGCATGAGTCTGGTGTGGGGGAATTTGATAAGATCCTATCTTGCTATATTATTTAATATTATCTCCTTCGTTTTAGATTTATTTTGGTGCTTAAATATGAAAATTAATGTTTATTTTATTTTAGGAGGAGAAAAGTGAGAATTGCATCAAATTGGAACTCTATTGGTGATAATTTTTTTTTGGATGAAGTGGAAAGATTGATGTAGTTGATAAAATTAATTACTTGAAGAGTTGGAGTTTGACTGGAAGACTTCACTTTATCCTTATCATATAGGAATTTGAATTCATTTTAGATTGACATCTTTACAAGTTAGAGTTAGATTGGGATTGGATTAGAAAACTCTATAAAAAGGTGGTCCTCACAACAAAATGAGGTTCTCTCTTCTTATGCTTTTCGCAATTCTTTATCTTTCTTCCATTTTTTTTAGTAGAGCAAAAGTTATATGTGGCTAAACTTAATCTTTCTGATTTAAGGGAATTTGATATTCTAGTTGTAACCTTGTGAGGTTTTATATTCCAAACTTTTATTCATGTTTTAATTCAGATATTTCTTATTTTGAGTTCTCATATTTCATGAATGATTAGCATTTAATTAATTTGATAATTTAATTTAATATTGATTATTCTATCACTATCTAAAAATTCAATGTTCTGTAATTGTCATGAAGGATTGATACAAGTAGCAAATAGGTTATTTATGAATTTCCATATTTAACATATGATAAACAAGAAAACTAAATTGAATAATTGTAGCTATCTTTAATATCTAATTTAGGATTTAATCTTTTTCTCAAAGCTTATTGCTATCATTTACTTGATATGGAATGCTTTCATACCCAGTTAATGGAAGATAAATTTTGGTTTGGATGTTGAGTTTAAACTAATTAATTTAGGAAAATTCAGACTTATTACAACTATCCTAATATGTTTCATACTAACTACTTGAATTGTGAAAATATTCTCTTTAAACAAATGGTTAATGTTACAATTAGATGAGATCTTTCCCTTGAATCAAAGTTTGGTAATCTTGACTTTCTTATTTTTAAATTCAGTTGATTTAATTTGTTTTTGTATTAATTTTAGTTAATAAGTTATTTAATCAAAAAAACCCCATTTACTTTTATTAATTGAAATTAAGAAGCTAGTGTTTAGTTCTCTATAGATTCAACTTAGTTTTAAGACTACTATAAAAGTTTGGAGAATCGAAATTATTTTGGGGACTTCGACAACTCAACCAAAATTTTCATGCTTCGGACTTCACATGAGGGAGATACTTTAAGTTTTAGTGTCTCGAGTCATATGTTTAGTGTTTGAAATAGCATGATAGTCACTCGGATAAAGATTTTAAAAGTCTCAAATAAAGTTCATAGATAATGTTTTCAACACTAATGTTAGACAATTAAACTGTGTATGTGATGTTTAGCATTTACTGATGATATTTAGTCACATACGATATACCCATAAAGAATGTGAGCATAATATAAAGATGAATCCCTTGTGTTTGTAGACCTTTTGGGTATTAATGAGAATATAGTCACCAAAGTGGCCTTTCGAGTTAGTATTTTGAATTGTTTTGCTTGTATGTTGGGGGGTGTCTCCGGTTTAATATTTGGTTATTCTGTCCAAAGGTGTTGGCCTTACATAATATTTTAAGATGTGCATAAAAACATAAAATGGAGGAAATCCATTACTTAAATGATCTGTTGGCCTAAAGGTGGTAGTGTCATGAAAGTTGATGGTTTGTACTTTGATCGCTCTTTTATATGGAGGTCTAATTGCATATATTATGTATTCATCCTAAAGGTGTTTCATAATTTATGTGACTAGATCTCGGTACAGATACTATTTAATGGCTTTGAGTATCAATGTTAACCTACATTTGAGTTGATCTTTGCATTATCATTTTATAGTCAACTTTTCGGTCAACCATCACAATGTCACTATTGAAACTCTTACTGGTGTCCATTTGAAGAATGGCTAGAGGATGTGATGAATGCTATGGAGATAGCTAAAAGTTGATATAACCATACATACAAATAGACCATCTCCGCCTACATCCAGAAGCTTGAGAGCTCACAAAGCAGCCTATGAAGCTTAGGATCGGTTGACTAGAATGTGTTGCATGACCATTAAAGGATCCATACCTGGCCATCTGCTTAATAGACTTTAGGACACAAACATAGCGAAGGAGTTTCTTGATAATGTCTCCCAAATGTACACAATCTCATCTAATGTTGAGATAAGTTCCTTGATGAAAGAATTATTCTCCCTGAGGTATACTGGAGAAGGAGGAGTGATGGAGTATATATCAAGAATGATCCATCTTTGTAGTAGACTAAAGATGCTGTATATTCCTCTTCCTGATGTCTTCATAGTTCAACAACCTCTAAACACACTCCATCTAGAGTTTAGTAATGTGGTGACGAAATATTACTTGTTAGATGAGGACTGAGACTTCAATGCTTTAATTGTCCATTGTATTGGTAAGGAGGAGAAACTCAAGAATGCTACTCCTAAAGCCCTCAAAGCAACCAACAGAAAGGCGAAAGTGAAGCCTGTTAAGTTTAAAGGTGGACAGTCTAAATCTTTACCACATGCTGATGCTAGTCAATTCAGTGCTGGTAAAGGTCCTACGAACATAAAGAAGTCAACAGTATAAGGCCTAGAAGGAAAAATTGATGGTTATCAACAATGAAGAAGCGGATGTAATATCTATAGGGGATGTATGTTCTGAACCTTGTTGCAAGGTTCATTTTGGTTTTATGTGACACATTTTATATTTGATCTTTGTATCAAATTTTGGAAAAAGAAAGTTATCGTTTTGTAGTTAATGCTTCTGTTGTACAATTGTCATTTAATACAACACATATTGGTACAACTTTTTGTTCATATGATTTATATATAACATGTCTTACCCTGAATTAGATATATATTTCTTCGTATCTTATCGAACAAGTCATAAAAAGGAGAACCCTGATGAAGGATAAGTCAAACATGTTGCAGCATAAAAGTTTGAGCGTCACATTTCCAGAGCTAGGTTAAGAGATTAATTAAGAATAACTTTCTCACAACTTTGGATTTTGATGCTCTGGAAACATATGTTGACTGTTGCAGGAATAAGTTGATTAAAATAAGAAAAGGGGATCAACTTATGCTTCTGGTTTGTTGGGTCTGATACATATAGATATTAGTAGACCTTATATAGTTGTATTGTGCAATTTTAGATATGTTATGACATTTGTTGTTGATTATTTCGTTATAGTTTTTGTGCGCTTGCTTAAGGAAAAGTCTGAAGTTCTTGATGAGTTAAAGATCTTTAAGACTGAAGGTTAAAAACCAACTGAAAAAATTTATCAACGTTGTCATATCTAACCGTAGAGGAGGATATCTTGGCAAGTATGGTATTTCAGGATATGAAAGGTTCGTTTGCCAAATACATGAAATCAGTTGAAATAGTAACTCAGTTCACTATACCGCGTAGTCCTGAGCAAAATGGGGCTGCCCTATTGAGGTGCGATAGTATATTCCTTATGAAAATAGATTTCAAGCTTGTTCCATTCGTTGTTATTTAGTAGGATATCCTAACCACTCTAAATGCTACATATTTTGTTGTAGAGAAGGAGGGGACAAGTCATAAACAACTAAGTTTTTAGAATATGATTTCTATGATGAGGGTGGGTCCTTTCATCCCTCTGATGATAGCAGAATGTATACTATGGTTATTAAGTATCCACCACTCATATAGTAAGGTCTTGTGGATCAAGTTTTGAGTATTATTCCTATAAGGGAACAGGAACCCATATTTAAACATTCAAAGGTTCCTAGTGCACAAGAACCAATATAGTTATATAGATCCACTAGAATGAGGTGAACTGCTATCTCATCAAATTACATAGTCTATTTGGTGAACAAGACTATGATATGAACAAGTTTTAGATCCAGTCACTTTTACAGAAGTTGTTTCTACACCCCATGCAATTTTTTTAGTGAGATGCAATCCATAAAGTATAATATGGTCTAGGAGCTAGTTGATTTTTCACAAATTGCAAACCTGTCAGATGCAAATGACTATTTAAGACCAAAAGGTTTTGAGGATAAAGTTTGGCAGTTTAAGGCTCACTCAGTTGCTAGAAGGTTCATTCAAAGAGAAGGGTTTAACTTTAATGTTACCTTCTCTCTCGTATCCTTAAAGGATACATTTTGAGTGATTATGGCAATTGTCGCTCGTGATGATATAAAGTTGCATAAGCTGGCTGTCAAAATTGCTTTTTTGAATAAAAACCTTTATGAAGAAGTCTATATGGTACAACCTGAAGGATTTCAGGATCTAGATATAACTGACATAGTTTGTACTTTAAGCAGATCAATATATGGTTTACATCAAACCTCTCAAACTTGTTATCTTATATTTGATGAGGTTTTGAATTTTTTTGGCTTAATAGAAAAATAAAGTTGAAAGATGTTTGTATTATAAGATTAGAGGAGCAAAGTTATCTCCCTATTATTGCATGTGGATGATATATTGCTCATGTCGAATGGCTTGACCATGTTGCATGACCTTAAACACCTTTTGTCCAAGCATTTTCACATAAAGAACCTTGGTGAAACATCTTTTGTCCTAGGTATGCATATTCATTAGGACATATCGCAACACTCATTAGTGTGCATACATTGACCATGCACTATAAAGGTATAATATGGTTGACCGTAAACTTGTCTTAGCACTAATCTCTCATAGTGAGAAATTATCTTTGGCATAGTGTCTAAAGAATAAAGTAAAGAGAGAGGCTATGAGGAATGTTACAGATTCTAGTACGGTTAATTGCCTTATGTATGCTCGGGTGTACTAGACCGAACATTGCATTTGTTGTTGGACTACTAGGTCAATATCTGGCTAACCCATGAATAGATCATTAGGATGCAATTAAACGAGTGTTGAGATACTTAAAGAGAATCAAGGATTATATATTGACATATAGAAAAGTCAACAGTCTAAACCTAATAGGGAATCCATATTCAAATTTTAGCTATGTGTCCATAAGATAGGAAGTCCATATCAGGATAAGGCTTCAAGTTTACATTTTATAATTTTGTGAAAGATTGTTAAGAAGACATGGGTGACTTCCTCGACCATACATGCAAAGTGTATGCTATGGGACTACTTCACAAGCTGTTTGAATTAGAAACTTGATTTTCAAGTTATCTGTGGTTGATTTAGTAGATATACCCATTCAGTTGTATTGTAATAATCTCGTTGTTGTGTTATTTAAAAACAACAACAATAATATCACAGGGTTTAAGCATTTAAAGGTCAAATATTTGGCCATAAAGAAGTTGATACAAAAAAAGTGACATTAAGGTGGAGCATTTCAGGACTGAGAAAATGTTAACTAATCTTTTAACTAAAGTACTTCGTCCACTTATGTTTGAAAGACAAGTATACAATAATTATGTTTCGAAGTCCTTAGATATTGTCAGTTAGGGATCATTATGTTTGCTCCATGTACATTTGTACATTTATATTTTTTGATGTATTATGACAGTATAATGATTCATCAGTAAAGATGATCATCGTTTATCCTCAATACTACATGTTATCATACATAGTCATAATACATGTGAAAGTCTTAAGATTTGTGTTGATCTTAAGAATTTGAAAGGTCATTGAGCATATATACAGATTGATCTTTAGCCCATATCATTATGACATATACAATTTAATATGTATATCTATGGATTTTGATATGACATAGGGGGATATAAGTGTTCAATTCGATAAAAGTTCTCTAATACAGCTCAGCATTCAGTTACAAAACATAAAGGTTTTCTCTAATGCAATTTTTGCATTTGGATAGAGAAAATAAGATTTCTCTTATGCAGTTTAGCATAAAGTTTACAGAAACCGAGACCTACAAACAGAAAGATGATACATATTAGATCATACATGTATCATCTGAGTTTGTCACACTTCATTTTCTCATTCATGTTAGTGAGATATTAAATATTAGTGATTATATTAGACTAGTGTCACATATTACACATATGTTTAACATCTTTCGGTATCGAAATCCTTACGAGACGGAATGATGAACTTTTATTATTTTTGGATCAAATGTTTTGTTTTAAAACTTAATCTATCAATATAGTAGCGTGACTTAATAAATTTTTAACTAGTTTTTAAACTTAAGTCAATAACCCAATTATTTATTGTTCAAGGCAGAGAATGTTAGAAAATTTCCATCAATATAGTAGTGTGACCTAACGAATTTTAAACTAGTTTTTAAAATTAAGTCAATAACCCAATTATTTATTGTTCAAGGGGGAGAATGTTAGAAAATTTTCTATTTAGTAGACAACAATTAATTGTAATTTTTGGTTTTTCAATAACTTATCAGTTATCAATTAAGTTACATAATTTGATCCCTATAAAGATAATAAAGTGGCTCAATAAATAATCTAGGTTAATGAGTTGAAGTCCAGGAGAAAAATAGACCCCGATCAGTGTGAACTGGACCAATTTTAAGCTTGTGATGAGGAGACTTAATATGAATTCTATATATAAAGAAGGTTAAGGTTTTCTGTAGCTATTGTAGTAAATCGTGAACATAAGGATATTCTAACTCATTCAGAGGTTCACGTATACAGAAAGCTACAGAAAGACTTTGATGCATCTCAATGAGTAGATACTGTGAAGATGTCAGTAGATTCACATTCGTTTCGGCTTCAGAAAGCCTGTTTGAAGTTATGAAAATGAAATTAGATATTTGTCATATTTCTTCGTTTATTTTCCTTTCATGTTTGATCTGAGACATATACTAAAACTCTTGTTACGTGTTACAACTAACTTATTCCATTTTTAAAACTGAGTTTAACTAGATGTGCAACATATCTAACGCTTTAACAACCTACGCATTCAGATAATTGGACCAAAACTTCTGAGTGGGTTTATTGTTTATACTTAATACAAATCTTTCCGTTGATATTGCTTGTGTTCATATTTTAGTTTTTTTTTGAAACGAAGGGACATGTAGCTGCTACCCTTAGGATGCGCACTAGATAAATCTTTGGATTGACGCAATAATCTGCAAATCATGTCAACCGGTACTCCTCACTAGGCAAGTCCTGTATGACAGACTCGATTGAGAGAGCGTAGATAGGAGGATTCGAATACAGGACCTCTTGGCCCCATGTTCTCCACTCCACCAACTCGACCACCCCCTAGGAGGCATAGTTCAGTATATGATAGGCAGTAGAGAAGAAATACACGAGAATGAAAATTTAATTTGTATCAATTAAACATAAAAAGTTTTTGAGAAATAAAAGGTAGCCTATTACTAATTCATATGCCATATTAATGTTACATTCAACTCGTTGAGATCACAACTCAAAAACATATAGAACTTGAAAATTATTTAAATTAATTCAATTATATACATATAGTATAACGTTTATAATTTGATTAAGTTAATTTATTTTGGAATTTGACAGTTGACTATTATTAAACAAAATTTAACATTTATATATTTAGCTAAAATCAAAGACACATGTGAAACCTTTTGCTAAGTTCAAAATTTTACACATAATTTACAAAAATGTACTATAATCATCAAAATAAGTAATTGCAGCTAAACATCTGCCTAGGCAATTGTTTGCTTTTGACATTTTATTTGTGATTCTGCTTGTACCCATTGAACGCAAGTGCTCTACTAGAATTTGAGCATAGCAGATAA
>JANVCQ010000006.1:25788370-25800622 GCA_025531925.1 Erythroxylum plowmanianum | reverse complement strand
GCTGGGGTTCTTTTGGGTGGTTTAGATAACTTTGATGCACTTTCCTCATTCATGTAGTACTATTGTATTAGGTTTCTAATGATGTACACATGGATAATGTTGAAATTCAATGTAGACTTCGATTTGGTGAAACGTAATGAGGAAAAAGTTGATTTTAAAATATTGTGCTCTTCTCATGATGCTTTATAAGTGAATTATGTTACCATGCCATATAAAGGAAATGTAGTGATCGATCGTAGCTTGCCTTTATCATAGGATATGTATCAGAATGACCTCCGGGTATCCCGGTGTATACCCTACAGTAAGGAGGCGCTACACTAAACCTTTGACAAATCCTCAAGCATTTGGACGCTTTTGGAGCTTATTTTGGTATGAGTATTGCTTGGGCTTAAGTTACACTAAGTCCCACTAAATTGAGGTTTCAACCTTATATGATTTTTGGTGGTTTTTGCAATTACCTGTGTATCATCTGATGGTTTTTTTTGTTCTCATCAATGAAATATAAATATTTTATTTCTTTCAAAAAATGAAATCATAGATAAGGACAAGGGCTTATTTAGAAATTTTGTGAAATATTAAGGTGTAATGTAGTTAGTATTATAGACATTGGTAGGCAGTTTTCTTCATTATATTTTATAAGATTACATGCTTTACAAAATATACTCTTCTGTTATTTGTGGTAAATGTGCATATTAATGGATCATTATTTTCTCTATCTAGTTATAAATTTTCATATTAGTTATCCATTACCCATAACAAAGGAAAATGTACCTTTCGTTAGCGAGAAATATAGTAGTAAGTAGGAATTGATCCCTCAAGGAAATGGCATGGATTAAAAAACCTAAAACTACTAGCTAATGAATAAATAAAAGAACGAATTTTATGGATTTTGATTAAAGTAATATGAAACAAAATAAAACCTAAATAGGTAGATAAGAGAATAAGTAGTAACACAATTGATCAAAAGAGAATTCCATATAATATCAAAATTTAGATAATTACTTCCCTTATTATGAATTTTATTTTATGATTTAATTAACCTAGAATGGTTATATTAAATTGGACTGATATGTTCTTTTATATATTGAAACTACATTCTCTCTAATATCGAGATATAACCATATACTTTTTAGTATGTTGAACTGTATCTATACCAATCTAACAACCCCTGTAAATACTCTAAGATTTATAAGATCTATAAAAGGTTTCATCTTAACACCAAAGATTACATAGGTCTCTCTGAAGCATCTTGTTTAACTCATATTACCTAACTTACGTTCCATTCATAAGTAGGTTCTCTTGAGGCATCCATAAGTGAATTAAAATCAAATTTAGTTGCTGTCATAACAAAATCATACATTAAGACTAATAAAAGACAATTCACAAAATTATAAATGAATCAATCTGTAGAAAAATAAAAACTAGATTTTTCATTATTTATCATATAAAAGTGTTCAGCTATGAATCATAGTCAAAACAATGAAAGAAATAGACAAATATAAGGAAAATGTAATATAAATAAATCTATATAAAGTGGGTGGTAGGGACCGTCGTGAAAGGATATCCGCTTAAGTTCATTTGCGCAATTTTCCATGTCCAGGACAGCTGCATCTAAAGGCAGTCCGTATCCAATGAGAGTCTTGTTCAACTTGAGAGCATAATACATATATTGGCAACCCAGTTACAGCAGTTGATGGAATACATACCCCAGCTCCGTAAGGAGATGGATTAGTTGAAGGGGAGGCGCAGCACTTCATCGTAGCAGTTAGACCATCCGCCTTCACTAATTGCATAGCTCAGTTTTGTTACTCTCAAGTCATTTTGTATGAATTAAATATTTATTGTTGTAGATAATAATTTTTGTTAACAATTAAGATAATGTTTACTTTATATTATCATTTAACTTACTATTTAGATAAATTAAATGTAGAAAAATTTAATATTTTATTATGAGATAACTGCAAAAATTAAATATCAATTATAAGATTACCAATCATAATTAAATTTACAACTTAAATGTATGAAAAACAAAAAAACAATATTGGTGCATTTACCGAAAGAATTATAATATCCTTCAGTAAATTTAGTATTAAATTCACCAACAGAATAAGAACATTTTGTCAGTAAATAATTTACCAATGGAAAAACTTACTGTCGTTAAATTTTTTGACAGAACTTCAACACATAATCATCGTTAAATTTACTGATGCACATACAAATTGGTCACTAAATTTACTTACAAAACATAACTTACCATCGCTAAATTTTCCAATGGATTTTCAAAACTTTGTCCGTCAGTAATATTTAGTGACAGAATAGAAATTTTCTGTTGGTAAAGTTAACGATGGACTTTAACATTCTATTGATATATGTAGCAATGGAAATAAAAATGTTTGTAAATTACTGACAAAATATTTCTATTCCATCGCGAAAGATTACCGTCGATCGTTTCTCTAATGACTTATCGATCGGTAATTTTTGTCGAAAAATTTGCTTGCCAATAGAAAACCTTCACATTCTATCGGTAATTTTTGTCACTAATCACCCATTTTCTTATAGTATAATAGAACTTGATCATGTTATTTTTTCAATATTATTTGCATTTTAAATGTTGACAACGCGTCATAATGCTAGTCAAAATAAAATAACTAGATTATTACTATAGCAATGGTGAGTCTAGGTCGATCCCACAGAGAGTGTTTGTAAAGTTATTGAAATGAAATTAATCGATGTTTAGGTTTATAGGGTTTTGGATTTAAAAAATAAAATGAAACTAGACGAATAAAAACAAATTAAAGAAAATATGTGAAAATGATAAAAATGGGGAATTCGACGGGGACCTAGCTCTTTGGTTCAATCTCAACTTACACCCTAATTAAATATATTTCATTAATTTGTTGTTCTCAAACCTCTCTTAGCAACTATTAATTGTGTGTTAATAATTAATTTGTATTTTCCTTTAGATTTTGTTTAACCAAGATATGATAGTTAATCAAACCTAATCATCGAATAACCTAGGATACGATCTCTAAATTCAATTAGGCAATAGCATTACGAATTACGAATTACAAAAACTGATTAATCAAGACAATAACCACATACGAAGAATCACTTAACCTAGGTCATGTTATCCCTAATGATTATAAATCATTATTCGTTACACATAAATTTCAAAAAAACTATTACAGATTATATTGAAATTCTAGCAATGCGTTTATAAATAAACGATTCAATGAATGCATTAAAATCATCTTTTCATAATACCTAATGGGTTCATAAATAAATAACTGAACAATAACAAAAATCTGATTATCCATACACAACCTAACTCCATATGCCTAGGATAACACAATCAATTCAATAGGGGAGAAAGAAACAATAAAAAATGAAATACACTTAACCTGGGTTGTCAGCATTGATGTCACATCTGAACAGACATTGGGATGTCTAGCCCTTCATGGGTCTTTCCTTGAAAAATACTTCAACCTCCATTAATAACCCCTACCGAAAACCCCTGGCATCACCTCTTCACTGCACCTCTTTTTCTTTATTCACTACTGCTCTCTTCTCTCTTGGTACTATTCTTAAGGTGATAAATTAACATTATGGTCCAACTTACTGTTCACGTTTAAAAACCATCCTGATGTCTTGGCCAAAATGTTTGTGTTTACTGTGGCGTGTCCTCCTTTTAATGTTGCATTTAATGCAAACATCTACGTTAAATGTAGATGTTGTCTACATCGTCATTTTCTCCTAGAATCTGCATTTTTGTTGTTTGGATGTCGCGTTTTGGTCTGTTGGCTTCCCATCTGTGCTGTCGTTTTGACATACTACTGCTTCCCATCTATGCTGCATGGTTTTTATTATGGACTGCTTCCTTCTAGCTGCCTTCATCTACTTCCAGCGCTGCTATTTTGGTTTTCTTCATATTTTAGGATGTTGTCATTTTGGTCTTCGCCTCTCAGTGGATTAGACTGTCCATTATATTTTAAATTCATGTTGTTGCATGAAATATTTAAAGCCACCTACTTTCTTATTTTTCTAGATGCATGCCGTGAACAACTTTAATTCTTATTCTTTGTGTTTTCTTTTTTCTTATCTTTTAATTTTCTTCTTCTTGCTTCATGAAGACAAGTGAAAATTAATCTTTAGAAAATGGTCAAAACGTAAAGCTTTGACTCACTTTAACTTCTCTGCTTTCGAATTGTACCTAAAATTACATATAAGTCAAAACGAGTATCTTAAGCAACTTCATGTCAATAATCACTAAGTGTTATGGAATAATTTCATAATCAATTAAGTACCTATCAATTTCCCTCACATTTAGCTTTTGGCCGTCTTCGAGCAAAACGTTAAAATTAAGCTCATAGAGCCAAAAACAACATTTACTCATTTCCCATATTTTCTAAGAATATATAATCATAACAAAGATGAATGACTTTCAAAAATCATATCAAGAACTTAACATTCCAAGCTTTTACTCATGATCAATCAACATTCATCATTTTAAAAAAAATGAGAAATCTAATGGTAGACTCGGAAAATGTGTTTAACTAAAATATATCCATAGGTACACTCAACACTAATCACATGAAGTATATACCAATCTAAAGGAATCACTTGTACAATTTATGCCAACAATAGATTGAAACCACAAAAGTTAACCTTCTAAGCCAACATCTACCTTATATTAACATATTCAAATAATGCATTCATTACAATTCTAGGAAAATGCATTAATTATGAATAACTTTGTAAACTCGTATGCACTTCCTCCTTGATAAATTTATTTAAACAAATTTTTTTCATTCTTTCATTCTTTTTGATTTTCTTTTCTTTTCGTTTCTTATGCTTTTCTCTTTTCTTTCTTTCTTTTTTTAACATTAAAAGAATCTACATTGACATGGGAATTTTAATGATAAGACATAACAAAATATCCCAACATTAACCAACCTACACATATGTACACCCCCCACACTTACACTTTTGTACACCCATAAACTCACCAATCACAAATTCTCTACTAGCTTTATGACTTTAGTAAGATATTTGGTTAAGTTTAAAAGCATAAAATGTGGTTTATACAAAAAGAAAGGTATAAAGCTCAAAAGGGGCTAACAAAGGAAAAACCATGTCAATAGGGTAGGCTATTCGGCTAATGAGTTCGAAAAAACAAAGAATGCCTAATCCTTTCCATGTTAATGCATGTGATAAAAATGTGGTCTCGAATAGAAATTCAAAACAAAAATAGGATGTACATGTCATGAAGGTCACACATTATCTAAAGACAATGAGACTGATATAAATGTGTCAATCAAATAAGGCTCAAAATCTCACTAACTTTGTCTACCACTAGTCACTATTCTTCTAAAGATAATGCATATCGACCAATGACAAGATTAAAAATACATTGCTAAATTTGCTATGAAATTCTCTAGTCAATTCATTATCTACTCATGACTATATAATCCTATAATCAATAGAAAAGAGAAAATGTTTGTTTTGTTTGTTTTATTCTTTCTATCATTTTGATTGAAAACTTAAAACAAGCAAGAAACAAACTAACAAAGAACACACATGCATAAAAAAATGCAAAAATATGAAGAAAAGATTTCTTTACTTCCTTTGGGTTGCCTCTCAAGAAGCGCCTTTGTTTAAAGTCACTAGCTTGACTTCTTCTTCTCCTCAAGTGACAAAATTGTGATCTTCAGGTATTACAGTTAGCACCACTTCCATGTGAGGTTGTTCCGGATAGGGCCTTAGTTGATCATCATTCCCAGTTAGTGTCCTCCCTATCCTTAGATTTTTGATCTCTATTGAGTCCATGCTTTTTTGAAAGATCTCAAACGTCTCTTCACCTTTTTCCTCATTTAATTTCTGTAACCTGCTAGGTAAAAGTAAAGAGTCATTTTGAACAACAAAATATATTTACCTCCGAGTTAAAAGATATAACCTTTTCTGCCTCGTACTCCTTCTCAACTTCTTTGACGCAAGCAATTCCTTAAGCATTGCTCTTGAAATTCTCAAGCTCTTCATCACTTTGTAAGGTTTTTGCACTAATTTCCATTGGGTATACCTCAGATTGATATGGCTACTCCTCTTCCAGTTGTGATTCTAGGTAGCCGATCCTCATTGCCATCTCACCCATTTGGCTTTCCACATTGTGGTTTCTAGATGTTATATGCCTCATTTCCTGCTGGAACTGTTGCAACTGTTCTTGTAGGCTCTATTGAAATTGGAGATTGGTAGCAATCATAACATTAATCAATTCTTCTAAAGGTGTACCTGAATTATGATAAGAAACTTCTGGTTTGTACGATAATTGTTGTGCGTACTGTAAACTATTATAAAAGTAATTCTGATAGTTATCCTATCCATAACCAAAGTTAAGTTGATCAGTCCAACCTTGGTTATAGGATTGAGAATAAGAGTTAAAGAAAAGATTACTTCCATCCATGTTTTTTTAATATATAAATCATAAACATGGAACAGAAAAATGAGAGGATCATGAAATAAATGAAAAGAAACCAATTAAAAACAAATATATACAAAACACCAATTAAAATCACAAACAAAAACTAAAACATTGTACTTCCCAACAACAACCCTAAAATTGACAGCGCGTCGTAATGCTAGTCAAAATAAAATAACTAGACTAATACTATACAGTGGTGAGTCTAAGTCGATCCCCATAGAGAGTGTGTGTAAAGTTATTGAAATGAAATTAATCAGTGTTTAGGTTTGGAGGTTTTGGATTTAGAAAATAAAATGAAACTAGACTAATAAAAATAAATTAAAGAAAACATATGAAAAATGATAAAAATGGAGAATTCAGTAGGGACCCGATTCTTTGGTTCAATCTCAGCCTACACTCTAATTAAACATATTTCATTGACTTGTTATTCTCAAACCTCTCCTAATAATTATTAATCGTGGGTTAATAATTAACGTGAGTTTTTCTTTAGGTTTTGTTTAATCAAGATACGATCGTTAATTAAACCTAACCACCTAATAACCTATGATACGATCTCTAGATTCAATTAGACAATAGCATTACAAATTAGAAAAATTGATTAATCAAGGCAATAACCATATACAAAGTGTCATTTAACCTAGGTCATGTTATCTCTAATGATTACGAATCATTAGTCGTTACACATGAATTTCAAGATAACAATTATGGATTATATCGAAATTCTAGCAATGAGTTTGAAATAAACAATTCAATGAATGTATTAAAATCATCTTTTTACAATATCCATTGGGTTCATATACAAATAGTTGAACAATAACGAAAATCTGATTGTTTGTACACACCCAAATCCATATGCCTAGGATAACACAATCAAATCTATAGGAGAGAAAGAAGCAATAAAAATATGAAATACATTTAACCTAAGTCATCGAAGTTGATGTCACTTTTGAACCGGCATCAGGATGTCTAACCCTTTATGGGTCTCTCGAAAAAATACTTCAGCCCTTATAATAACCCCTACCTAAGACCCTTAGTAGCACCGCTTTACTGCGCCTCCTTTTCTCTATTTGTTACTGCTCTCTTCTCTCTCGGTACTGTTCTTGAAGTTACAAATTAACATTGTGGTCCAACTTACTATTCACGTTTTAAAACCCTCCTGATGTCTTGGCCAAAACATCTGTGTTTACTGTGGCGTGTCCTCCTTTTAATGCTACATTTAACGCAAACATCTGCATTGTACGCATACGCTGTCTGCATCGCCATTTTCTCCTGGCATATGCATTTCTACTGCTTGGAGGTTGCATCTTAGTCTGCTGGCTTCCCATATGTGTTATCATTTTGGCATGCTAATGCTTCCCATCTATGCTACGTCATTTTGGTCATAGATTGCTTCCTTCCAACTGCCTTCATCTACTTCCAGCGCTGCCATTTTTCTTTCTTCATGTTTTGGCCTGTTGTCGTTTTTGTCTTCGCCTCCCAACGAGTTAGACTGTCCATCATCTTTTAAATTCACGTTGTTGCATGAAACATGCAAAGCTTCCTACTTTCTTATTTTTACACCTACATCGTCGTGAACAACTTTAATTCTTCTTCTCTATGTTTTCTTTTTTTTTCTTCTTGTCTTTTAATTTTCTTCTTGCTCTATAAAGACAAGTGAAATTTAATCTTCAGAAAATAATCAAAATATAGAGCTTTGACTCACTTTAACTTTTTTGCTTCCAAATTGTACCTAAAATTACATATGAGTCAAAGTGAATATCTTAAACAATTTCATGTCAATAATGGTTAAGTGTTATGGAATAATTTCATAATTAATTAAGTACCTATCAAGTTCTTCAATCAAAATAGTGAACAAATATAAAGGTAAAGAATCACCTTGTTTTAACCTCAATATGCTAGACTTCGTACCACTGTTCCTTAATTTTCTTGTAATATCGACCCGCTAAACATAGTTTTAAACATGAAATAAATTTTCTTATCTCTTCAATTTATTAGATTCAATGTTAATATTAAATAATTATTACTATTAATAAATTACTTCGAAATTATATTTCTAAATTAGTATAAATAACAAATAAAAATATTATTCCATGCTTATAAATTATTAATTATCTTATTAATTAGTATTATTATATAAAATAAATATAATTAAAGACGTATTCTACTATCATTTTAAACTAATTAATATATTACTAATTATTAATAGAATAATATAACTTAATATATTAGTAAATTTTAAGAAAATAAATTAATATTAAATATTCATTTATATTTTATAAATAAAAATTTTATAATTTATTTGTTAATATTAAACTTAACTACTTTAACTAATACTTATTTACAAAAGTAGGAATTATAAATAAAATAAGAAATTGATCATTTTATGTATTAGGATTATTACATAATAAATAAAATTTATTAAAGACTTAATTTACTATCATATTAAACTTAGAGGTGGTAGTAGGCCCTAGGCTCTAGGCCCAAGTATGACCTGAAAAATAAGAATAAGATCTCAACCAAACCAAAAGGTCAATTAAGTCAAGCCAACCCTGAAAATTTTATAAAAATATTTATCTTTTTTATTTGTAATAAAAAACGATGTCATTCCTTTTTAAAGATTAATTAACAATTGGTTGAGCTTTGGGCTGAGTTTGGCTAGATTGTTGAACCTGAGCCCATGCTCAGCCCAAAACATAATTTTTAAAAAAAAAAATCATAACCTTATTTGAATATGATAAATTACAAAATCAATTTGCCTTAAGCTCATTGACTTCGGGTTATGCCTATGCTAAATTGTCATCATTAATTAAACTAACAAGTATATTATTATTAATTAGCAAATATATCAATTATTAAATCTAAATAAAATAATTGATATTACATAATAATATTATTATTTTTATATATAATGATATATAAATATGATAAATTACAAAATCAATTTGTCTACACATACCATATATTTTGTGTTGCTAATTTACAATCACTCCTTTACGACGTGGTTTGCTAGGTGTCTAAAAAATGTCACATCACTCAAAGTTAATGACATAACTTAATAGAATTATTGGGCCCTAATGACACCCAAGAGGGGGACAATTTGGATGTTAATGAATTTAAGTTTTTTTAACTTAATAAAGACATTTAATTAATTTTGAATTGAATGACGAAATGCAATGGCAATTTAACTAAGCTTAATCAATTAACCAAGAATAAGGTAAGGAGTGGAGTATAGGGAAGATAAATTAGAAATTGATTTTATAGCAGTTCAATAAGCAAACTGTTAGTCCCTAATGACACCTAAGAGGATGGGAGTGAAATGGGAGTTTACAAAATTTAACAATTTTTATAATTAGTATACTCAGTTAACAACAATCAATATAAATAGGTACGAGGACAGTACTTAATATAAATTAATCAAACAACTGAAAAATAATCTAAAGATGATAGGCCGGAGAGAATGCAAACCAATTTATAGTGGTTTAACATATAACCTTTTCTTACGTTCACTTTTAAAACTCTTCTTGCAATTCCACTATTATTCTTCTTTTAAGGCAAATAATAACCTTTATACAATGTTTCTTGGTAAAAAGGGTTTACAATCTTCTTCAAAGGTGAAGAGAAACCTTAATCCCACTTGGAACACTCCTAAGTACAATATTCAATACCCCAACAATGTATTACAGCTCACAAATATCTTGCTTATTCACTTAATAACTCAAAACTCGTTCACACAAAGATAAGACAATTATGCTTAAATGATTGAAAAACTCTTTGAAATGTGTGTATATAACACCTAGAACTTATTGATGTTAAAACCAATGAGAAAACACCTATTTATAATTTTTTGGGATTGCTATTAACCATTAGAGCCTAGAATAGTACACAATAGTTGACTAGTACACATTAAAAGCTTCAAATTCACTAGTCACTGGAACACTGATGAACCAGTATACATATTAATTGACCAATATGGCACATTAGTCAACCAATACGTTAGCCAATGTTATAGCAAACTCATACTACATCAAATTTAATAACTTTAACCTATACTGGTTGACCATTAGCTCATGTTGGTCGACTAATCACTTAAAAAAAGGATTTTCAAACCTTCTAATTCTTAAACTCAGTTTGATTAATTCAAATATGAATTAAACATGTTCCAAAATGTTTCTGAAAGCTTTTCTTAAATAGCAGAATCCTTTTTTATAAAAACTAAAAGCTTCAATGCCTTTTGGATCATCAAATTAAAAATTAAAATTAAAAAATAATACGACATGTAAAAATGATCTTAATGAGCCTTGACCTTCTTTTGTTCTTATTTTGTTCTTCAGCTCATGGGTTGTAAACTTCAACTTCCCTTGTTTAAGTTCAAGCATTTTCTTGAGTTTATGACTTCACTTTGTTCTAATATCTCTTTTCATCAAAATAATAAACTTATTAGTAGTAATTATACTTCTTATCATCAAAAAACCAAGTCGAACCTCCCTTTGATAAAAAATCTCCCCTTTTTTTGATGATGAATAATAAATACTTAATAGATTATGTTTTATTCCAATATTTAGTGTTTTTCTTGTTTATTTGAGAGTTTTATGTTGTTTTTGGTGCTTATTTGGTTATTTATGTGTGTTTAGGTCTTAATTGCCTTCGTGGATCAAAAGGAGAAGAATTAGGCAAAATCGGGATAGAAAATGGACGAATTGGAGCTATTTTAGAGGGACATGCTTCTGTTAGTGAAGGACATAATCATGTAAATAATGTACAAGACCATATGAAGGATTATATAACTTTGTGAGTATATATAGAGTCACATTGTTTCGTTCTTATGAGGGTGGATAGGCCGTATAAGTCATGTACACAACCGTGTCCATTGTCCTTGTAAGCTTTTGAGAAAGTGTCTACATGCGACTTTGAATAACTTTTTGAGGGACTAGGTAATCACATAGCTTGTGTGGTGGTTTGGGAGAGAGATACTATTTCATCAATTAAAACACATGTATCTAACATATTCGTACCAATTCATCAACATAATCAAAAAGAGAGGTATTCAAACCCTCAATATGAATAAATCACACAACAAATTAGTGATAGACAATTATTTTTCTATATTTATATACCCATATTTAATTTATTTTTCTTGTTATTTAAGAGTTATAGTATTTTGGTAATTAATTTACTTTAAGTGTGATTTTAGGTGATAATTGCCTTCCCAAACTAAGAGGAGATGTATTCGGGTGAAATCATGGCATGGAATGGAAGAATTGAAGAAATTGTGGAGATACTCAATTGTGTATAGTGATCATATAAGTCACTATATACGTGTGGAGCTTCAAAGACACAATTCCTGCTTGTGTGGAGTTACACACCTATATATGTTGACATACAAGGCCATGTATTTTACCCTTGTAAGTTTATATAACTTTGTAAAGTCACAAATTAAGGTGTTTTTGGATATATAGTCACGTACATGACTATGTAAGGGTCTGTGTTGTAACACCCCACTCCCGCATGACCCGAACCCGACATCGATGGTGATATTCAAGTCCGTGCCTTGCAAGAGGTGACGTGCTACATCACTCAGTATAGAAAATTTTTTTTGAAACACAAACATGCACTATACGGGAAAATAATTAACATACACGCTCACCGGTAAATACAATGGCCACGAGGGCCCTTCTCATAAATACGATTTATTTCAGTCTGTTGACTTTACAAATTGACCTAATCATTAATACAAAAATTCAGAAAATACAATTTTATCAGACACTAATGCAGACGCG
>JANVCQ010000006.1:25771417-25788270 GCA_025531925.1 Erythroxylum plowmanianum | reverse complement strand
GATGTTCAGTTGAAATTTGATATAATTGAAGAAGCGATCCATGTGAGTTGATGAAATTTGCATATAAATCGATATATATATATAAGTGAGGCAATATGGACAAGAAAGATAGGAATGTTATGATGATAATCATGAGATGTTTTTGAATAAATTGAAGTTGATGAATTGATGAATTCCAATTGGTATTTGACTGGATAAGAATGATGCTGTAATTGAGGAGGTAAAATTAGGAAGGATTTGCAAGTTTTAACAAGGACAAGATTTATGTTTGACTTCCATGGAAAAATCTGGAATAATTGAGATAGAATTAGCCAAAGTTTCCTTCATGAAAGATGTAGTTCATCTTTTTATCTTTCCGACGCTATAAAGTTTGTAATTTTTGGATGTCGGAGGTAAGAGATATGATTATTACAAGTTATGATGCTGCATAGGACTTGTGCATGTGATAGCTATGGTAATTGATGAGAATTTGTGGTTTTGATGGACCAAATGGATCAATAATTGAGAGTTTGATGAAATGAATTTGATGTCTGAGTTGTTATGAAGTGTTTTAGCATGAGAATAAGTGATTTTGGAAGGATTATAAGTGTTTATGATGTTAGGATGGTTGTAGGAAGCATGAAAGAGGGTTTGGAGGACTTTGGGGAGACCCAATGTCCGTTTAACGGACATAAGGTCCATTTAACGAACCTTCTCAGGTGTGACAACACCCTTTGGCCAGTCTATGTCCGTTAAACGGATATGGATGTCCGTTTAACCGACATTCTCGGGTCATTTTGGCCTCCTAAGCTCGATGCATGTCCGTTAAACGGACATGCATGTCCGTTTAACGGACATTCACGGGAAAGATTGTTATTTTGGACACTGTTAGAGGCATAATCAGACTTTGTGGTCTGTATCAAAGTTGTAGTTCTAGATGTTTTATTTCTAAGGGTCCAAAAACGAAATCAATATGACATTTTTGGTGAAATTTATGGCAATCGCGCCAAGATAGGTTCAAATCAATTTAGGGTTTAAACATGGTTTATCTTTTGGGTATAACTCCCTCATCCGACCTCCAATTGAAGTGATTCTTAGACCAATGTATTCCTAAGACATGTATCTATATCTTCATAAAACTTTATATCAATTGGAGTTAATTTGAGAGCGTTTTCATTAGAACAAGTGAGAGGTCAGTTAGGAGAGCATAACTAGGGTTTGAACACTCTTAGGCTTTTTAAGTATATCTTGAGCTATAGAGCTCCGATTGAGGTGATTCTTATTTCAGAATAAACAAGAGACTTAAAGATATGATTTCTATGAAGAATTCAAATTGAAATTCTGATTAGAAGATTTCCAAATTCTGTTCACAAGCAGGAGAAATGAGTTCAAGTGTAGTGACTGTTTTGTATGGGCACGCCTTTGAACAAATTATGAGGAAAATTTTTTAGGATGCTATGAGAATGAAGATGAATAGATGATGATCAAGGAAATTCCATTGGATTAAGCTCAAGGTTTCATGTTTTCGCAAGAGGTTGGATTCTGGAATTCGGACCCAACACAAGTGATGTCAAAGCAAGTGTTGGACTTTGGAATCAAGCGGAGTCCAACAGATGTATGAGTCCGCAAGAGGTTGGGTTCCGGAATCGGGATCCAACATTGACTCTATTAGAAATAGTAAGGCCAATGATGTCCTACACTAACCTTCCAGAATCATTCTGGGGATATGCCATACAAATGGCAACTTATATTCTTAACTTTGCTCCATTCAAATTGGTGCCTAAAACACTTAGGGAGTTATAGACTGGCCAAGTGCCTTCATTGCAACACTTAAGGACTTAGGGCTACCCAACCTATGTTCTAGGACTTGAATCCACAAAGATGGAACCAAGGTCAGATGTATGTTTGTTTGTATAATATCTTACAGGTACATGAGGATAGTATTTTTATATTCCTCAGGAAAGAAAGGTATTTGTGTTGACAAATGCAACCTTCTTGGAGGAAGGATTTATGAGAAATCACAAAGGACGAAGTGAAGTAGTACTAAAGGACTTAGCTATTTCATCTAACCCAAGAGTTGATTTGGATATAGCAGAATAAGATGTCGAAGCAGCCTCAATATTAAATAGTGCTTAGATGTAGTGGCAGGGTAGTGAGACAACCAGACAGGTATCTAGGTCTAGGAGATTGTGAGACAACTAGATAGGTATCTAGATTCTAAGAGAAGGTATAACTACCATCTCAGACTAAGAAAAAATGGATCTCATTACTTATACACAAGCTATTAATGATGTCGATGCAGAAAAATGGCTCAAGGCGATGGAATCGAAAATAGATTCCATGTACATCAATAAAGTCTAGATCCTTGTGGATCTACCACTAGATGTAAAAGCCATAGGGTGTAAATGGATCTACAAAAGGAAAAGAGGATCTGATGGACTCAAAAAGAGGGTATAGACTATGCGGAGACTTTTTCTCTAGTTGTTATGCTTAAGTCCATCTTAATTCTTTTAGCCATAGCAGCCTATTTCGATTATGAAATATGGCAAATGGACATCAAGAATGCATTTCTTAATAGGGATCTTGAGGAGACCATTTATATAGCCCAACTGGAAGGATTCATTGAGCCAGGTAATGAGCATAATGTATGAAAATTATAGAGGTCCATTTATGGACTTAAGCAAGCATCTAGGTCTTAGAACATTAGGTTTGATAAGTTTATCAAAACCTAGATGAGCCTTGTGTCTATAAAAGGATACAAGATATCAAGGTTACTTTCTTAATCCTGTATTTCGATGACATTCTACTCATTGGGAATGATGTAGGAATGTTATATGTGATTAAGGGATGGCTAAACGAACAATTCTCACTGAAGGATTTCAGAGAGGCTAACTATATTCTAAAGATTAAGCTTATAAGGGATCGTAAGAACAAACTGATAACCTTGTCTCAAATAACCAACATTAAAAACATGCTCAATAAGTTTGTCATGCAAGATTCCAAGAGGGGTTTCACACCTACTAGGCATGGAATCAAAATTTCAAAGGAGCAAGCACCTAAGACCTAAGAGGAGACGAAACGTAAGCATAACGTTCCATATGCTTTGATAGTTGGAAGTTTAATGTATTCTATGCTTTGCACTAGACTAGATATCTGTTATGCAGTAGGACTAGTAAGTAGACTCTAGCCCAATCCAGGAATGGAACATTGGACTGTCGTGAAGTGCAAAATGAAGTATCTTTGTAGGATGAAAAACTTAATGCTTGTTTACTCCGTAAGTAACCTTATTCCGACAGGATATATAGATTCTGATTTCCAATCAAATGTTGATTCAAGCAAATCAACTTCTAGTTCCATATTTATTTTAGGAGGTGGAGCCATGATCTAGAGAAGTGCCAAGCAATCTTATGTTGTTGATTCGACTATGGAGGCCGAGTATGTTGCTACTTGTGAAGCAGCAAAAGAAATAGTCTAGCTCCGTATGTTCCTAAATGATTTGGAGGTAGTTCTTGAGGCAGAAAATGCCATTACATTTTATTATGATAATAGTGGGGTAGTGATTAATTCTAAAGAACCTCAGAATCATAAAGCTACTAATCATATTGAGAGATAGTATCATCTCATAAAGGAGATAACACAAAGTGGTGAGGTGAATGTGGTAAGGATTCTAACAGAGCAAAACCTTACTGGTCCATTTACTAAGACACTGTCTCAAAAGAGTTTTGAGAGAAACATAGTAGGGATGGGAATAAGGGATATGTCAAACTTACTTTAGGGTAAGTGGGAGATTGCTGGAGTTATGTAAATATAGTACCCTAGAAAGCAAATGTATTTACATATAACTTAATCTTCTTCCAGTCACTTTTGTAATGAAAATATTTATTATTAATAAAACAAAAGAGCTTGGTTTTATTTGTGTGAGCATCATATATCTAGTCATAAGGTACCAAGATTCTTTTGTAAGTAATATACATATACATGGAGATGTATGGGAAATGTGTATATTATTATAATCTAAATTAGTTGATTCACAGTTGAATAACCATGTTGGCCGCTTGATTATGGTTTAGACTATAGTGTTACGATTTATCTCTATATAAGTAAAGAGTTTATTTCAAGGGAATGATGAGTTTCATATCATAATAGTAGTTGACTATCGATAATGGCACTATTAAATGAATATGGAATCAAGTATACTTTTAAAGAATAAAATAGGTCATTACTTTAATCTTAAAACATACATGTTAGCATTCTTTTATTACGAACCGTAATCTTGATGAGTGGTGAGCTCATATATGTTTCATTATAATTCTTGATATGATTGGAATGGATTTTTACGAACTATCAATCTAGTGTCTGCATGTTGGAATTATTAATTGAAACATGTATCAGGGAGCATTCACTCAAATAAAGAGTTTATAGTGATATCATCACTTTTAGATGTTTACAGAGATTGGTGACTAAACTAGTGCTAGTAGTTTGGTGGACTAGCTACTCATCAAGTCTTAACACCAAGATGAGATCTGGGTGTGTTAATCACCATATAGAGTAAAACAATAGATCTAGAAGGAAAAGCTAACATAAAAGCAAAATGGTAATTTTACCCTTTATTGTGTGGATGGCTATAATATGGTTCCTAATAAAGTTTGCAATTGGACGTCTTATTTTAAACATGTATTCTCATAATATTTAGTAATTCAAGAGTTCAACTAATTGTCTTTAGTGGAATGACATTTAGTTAATAAGTTGGAATTAATTCTAATGAGATGAAATTAATTTTGAAAGTAATTTTGGGCTTATTCGAGCTTGACTTATATAGGGCCAATTAGATTCCCCACTTGGCTTCTAGCAAGGCTATCAAGAAAAGTAAGAAATATAAGTAAAGGTTACCGAAAATAAGAAAGAAGAAAGGACCGAATTAGACTCAGAATAATAATACCAGTATAATTTAATTAAGAGTTAATTAAATTGGGTGTTAAATTCTATGATTCAATGTTGGGCTTGCACTAATTAATTGTTAATTAGAAGCTCAAATCAACATTTAATTTCGGCTGGACTTTGGTTTGATTTAATTAATTAGATTAATTAAATTGAAACGAAGTTATTAAAGAAAAAAGGAAGGCATATTTTTATTTTATTAGCTAAATGTGCAGCTGCACATTTAGCATTGAATTGCCAAATTTAAGATTGTTTTTTATCATGCTTTATTATCATTAAATGGAGTAACGATCTTATCATTAAATGGTCTAATGATTATCTTTTAATGATGTCATGTAACCTTTTAGCATTTGATTAAGAAGGAGGAGGTTCATTTGATGTAGTCTCTCCCTTCTTTCATCTCATAACCGAAAATGAGAGGGTCTCATTTAGGTTGTTGGTCTTTTCATGTAGCTATCTTAAACAAATGAGCGGGTCTCATTTATTGGCTTCTTTATGGTTGATTAAATAATGAAGTGATGCTTTTGATGTACTTCACTTCTTTCTTTCATGTCTAACTGAAATTAAGAAGGAGAGGAAGACATTATTGCATTGTTTGACTCACTCTCCCCTTTCTTGCATAGACTAGCCAAAACTTGAAGGAGAATAATCTCATTTTTTACTTCTTCAACTAAGGAAAATCTCTTCAAGATTTCTTCTCCATTCTCCCTAAAAGATCTTATTAACCAGGTTATCCAATGAGAACAAGTGGTAGATCAGATTGTTCGAGGATACAATAACGAAGAGAGGATACATTAGTAAGGAGAGGATATAAAAGTGAAGAGTCAAAGCTATAGTAAGGAGTCATTTTGAAATCTATCGTTTTATCCAAATCTGGCATGCTTTTTTTTATCCAACGAATCTTGGCATTTACTAAGGCTAAGATGCTTAGGGCAAAGATGGATGCAGACACGTAGATTATTGTGATCATCAATAGCTTAAACTCATCTTTTCAGTAGTTTAAGTTCAACTTTGAGCTCAACAGCAAGGATTACACCTTAAGTGATGATGAATATCCTCTAGAGTATGGAGGAGATTTTAAATATCAAGGCTAATAGGTTAGAGGCTAATGCAGCATAAGCCCAAGGGTAAGGTAAGCAAAAGAAGAAGGGTCTAATGAAAAAGAAGGCTCAAACAGGGGTCAATGTGGAGAGAAGGGTCATCGGAAAAGAAATTGTGTAGTCTACCTTGTTCGCCCAAAAGGAAACAAGGTATAGGTTTCCTAAGTTTGTTAGGAACTAGAAATGTGGCAGATTCATCTTATTCTTGGATATTAGATTCAGGAGCCACTAGCCATGTTTACAATTCTTTGTAGGGGCTCCAACAAAGGAGAATCAGTGAGAATAATTATCTTAGACTTTCCTAGTGGTCATAGGTTATATTTTAAGGATGTATACTACATCCCAATTATTGTAAGGAACATGATTTCTATTTTTTGTCTAATAAAATCTAGTTAATCCTTATATTTTGAAAATGTTGTTTTAATATATGAGAATAAGGATTTTATTTATAATGCGATAATTAAACAAGGATTATTTTTTATAGAACCTATGATAGGCTCTTTAAACACCATAGAATTAATAAAACCAAGACAATCCAATGATTCTAGCATTAATTCAAAATATATGCGACACTTAAGATTAGGTCATATCAATCAAAAAATACTCGACAGGTTAGTGGAAGATGGGATCCTTGCAGGCTTAGATAATGATCCATTACCTACTTGTGAATCTTGTATTGAAGGAAAAATGGCCAAGGCCTCACTTTTTTCCAAAGGAAATAGATTTGAGTCCACGTTAGACCTAGTACATACTAAAGTGTCTGGGCCTATGAACATACAAGCTAGAGGAGGTTATGAATATTTCATAAACTTTATAGATGATTACTCTAGACAACGCTATTTGTATTTGATGCATAAAAAGAGTGAGTCCTTTGAAAAGTTCAAAGAATTCAAAGCTGAAGCTGAGAAGTAGCTAGGCAAGCCATTAAAACAACTTTGATTGAATTGAGGTGGCGAGTACTTATTTGGAGAGTTCCAACAATTTCTAACTGACAATGGAATTGTTTCCAACTTGTTAGATCCTCGAACACCTTAACATAATGGTGTAGCAAAGAGGAAGAATAGGACTCTATTAGAAATGGTAAGATCAATGATGTCCTATGCTATCCTTCCAAAATCATTCTAGGGATATGCCATACAAACGAAAACTTATCTTCTTAACTTTTCTCCATCTAAATTGGTGCCTAAAACACTTAGGGAGTATGGACTGGTTGAGTGTCTTCATTGTGAAACTTAAGGACTTATTGCTGCCCAGCTCATTTTCTAAGGCTTGAATCCACAAAGATGGAACCAAGGTTAGAAGTTTGTTTGTTTGTCAGATATCCTATAGGTACACGAGGGTATTATTTTTACAGTCCTCAGGACAGGAAGGTATTTATGTTGACAAATGTGACCTTCTTGGAGGAAGAATTTGTGAGAAATCACAAAGGAAGAATTGAAAGTAGTACTAAAGGAGTTAGCTCTTTCATCCAAACCAAGAGTTCATTTGGATATAGTAGAACAAGATATTGAAATGGATTCAAGAGTTGAATCAGAAGAGCAGCCTAAACATCAAATGATGCCTAAACGTGGTAGAAGGGTTATAAGACAACCAGATAGGTATCTAGGTCTAGGAGAAGGCATAATTGCCATCTCAAACCAAGAAGAAACAAATCTCATTACTTATACACAGGCTATTAATGATATTGATGCAGAAAAATGGCTCAAGGTGATGGAATCAGAAATAGATTCCATGTACAACAATGAAGTATGGATCCTTGTAGATATACCACCAAATTATAAAACCATAGGGTGTAAATGGATCTACAAAAGGAAAAGAGGATCTGAAGGAAATGTATAAGCTAGATTGGTAGCTAAAGGATATACTCAAAAAGTGGGTATAGACTATAAGGAGGCCTTTTCTCCAGTTTCCATGCTTAAGTCCATCAAAATTCTTTTAGCCATAGTAGCCTATTTCAATTATAAAATTTGGTAAATGGATGTCAAGACTGCATTTCTTAATGGGGATCTTGAGGAGACCATTTATATGGCCTAACTAAAAGGATTCATTATAGTCCATCAGGTAATTAAAAGGTATGCAAATAGCAAAGGTCCATTTATAGACTTCAGCGAGCATCTAGGTCTTGGAACATTAGGTTTGATAAGCCTATCAAAACCTATGGGTTCATTCAAAACCTAGATGAGCCTTGTGTCTATAAATGGATACAAAAAGGCAAGGCTAGATTCCTAATCCTATATGTCATTGACATTCAGCTCATTGGAAATGATGTAGGAATGTTATCTACCATTAAGGGATAACTGAACGAACAGTTCTCAATGAAGGATTTAGGAGAGGCTAGCTATATTCTAGGGATCCAATTTATAAGGCGTCATAAGAATAAATTGATAGCCTTGTCTCAAATAACCTACATTGAGAACATGCTTATTAAGTTTTCCATGCAAGATTCTAGGAGGGGTTTCACACCTACTAGGCATGGAATCAAACTTTCAAATGAGCAAGCACCTAAAACCCAAGTAGAGGTTGAACACATGCATAACATTCCATATGCTTCAACAGTTAGAAGTTTAATGTATGCTATGCTTTGCACTGGACCAAATATCTGTTATGCAATGAGGTTGGTAAGTAGATTCCAGTCCAATCCAGGAATGGAGCATTGGACTACCATTAAGTGCATACTTAATATATTCGTAGGATGAAGAACTTAATGTTTGTTTACTCTAGAAGTAACTTTATTCTAACAAGACATACAAATTCTGATTTCCAATCAAATGTTGATTCAAGGAAATCAGCTTCTGGTTCTATCTTTATTTTAGGAGGTGGAGCCATAGTCTGAAGGAGTGTCAGGCAATCTTGTGTTGTTTATTCGACTATGGAGGCTAAATAATTGCTGTTTGTAAAGTAGTAAAAAAAATGTTCTGGTTCCGCAAGTTCCTAAATGATTTAGAGGTGATTCCTGAGGTAGAAAAGGCCATTACACTTTATTGTGATAATAGTGGGGCAGTGGCTAATTCTAGGAACCATAAAGTTGTCAAATACATTAAGAGAAAGTATCATCTCATAAAGAAGATAATACAACGTGGTGAGGTGAATGGTAAAGATTCACATAGGGCAAAACCTTGCTGTTCCATTTATGAAGACGCTGTCTCAAAAGAGTTTTGAGGGTCACCTAGTAGGGATGGGAATGAGGGATATGTCAAATTTGCTTTAGGGAAAGTGGGAGATTGTTGGAGTTATGTAAATATAATGTCTCAAAAGAGTTTGATTTTATTTGTATGAGCATTATATATCTACTTGTAAGGTACCAAGATTCTTTTGTAAGTAATATACATATAGTTGGAGATGTATGGGAAATATGTATATTATTAGAATCTAAATTAGTTGATTCACAGTTGAATAATCAAGTCGGTCGCTTCATTATGGTTTAGACTATAGTATTGTGATCTATCTCCGTGTAAGTTAAATAGTTTACTTCAAGGGAATGATGACTTTCATATCATGATAGTAGTTGAATATTGATAATGGCATTATTAAATCAGTCTAAAATCAAGTATGTTTTTAAAGAATAAAGTAGATCATTACTTTAATCTTAAAACATACACCTTAGCATTTTTTTATTATGAATCCCAATCTTGATAAGTGGTGAACTCATGTGTGCTTCATTATAATTCTTGATATGATCAAAATGGATTTTTATAGAATATTAGTCTAGTGTCTACATATTGGAATTATTAATTGAAATATGTATCAGGGAACATTCACTCAAATAAAGAGTTTATAGTTCTATCATCACTTCTAGATATTTTATAGAGATTGAGGATTAAACTGGCACCAGTAGTTTGATGGATTAGCTATCCATCGAGTCTTAACACCAAATTGTATTCACGTAAATTGCATGTATTACATACACAGCTTTTCTACTTCTTTGCCATAAGCAACTTGGAATTTTCTTGTTTATGTTTTCTTTTTATTGTTTCATAAAGACAAGTGAAAATTAATCTTCAGAAGTGTGACTAAAACCATATATGAACTAAAGTGAGTATCTTAAGCAATTTAATGTCATTAATTGATAAATGTTATGAAATAATAAAAGAATCAATTAAGCACATATCAATTTTCCCACACTTAGTTTTTTGTCGTTCTTAGGCACAAGGATAAAATTAACCTCAAAGATCCAGAAACATTGACTCATTCCCCATATGTTCCAAGAATACATATTCATAAATAAAGATGAATGAATTTCAAAAATCATAGTAAGAAGTCAACATTCTAAGCATTTACTCATGATCAATTGTCATTCATCATTTTCAAAAACTGGGCTATCAAATGATAGACTCGTAAAAAGTGTTTAAATAAAATATATCCATAGGTACACTCAATACCATTTATGATCATGTCATTCGATAACTTTGTATATCATGTCATTCCATAACTTTGTATATCATGTCATTTCTGCACCACTACTGCTCACATGCAACATCATGGATCAAAGGACTTTTTATGGTTGTAATATGGGCAAAGGTAAGGTTAGATGTATTTGGGTAAAGTAGCATGAAAGCCATTAAGTTAGTGAAACAAAGCAACACTCATCAAAAACTGGGTACCATCAACTATGACCAATGCAACATTTATATTTCACAAACCCATTAAGCTCTCACACACAAACCACATGAAGCATATACCAATCTGAAAGAATCACTCAATTTATTTCAATAATACATTGAATTCATAAAAGTGAACTTTCCAAGTCAACATCTACCTCATATTCAACATACTCAAATAACATATTCATTACAACTCTAGGAAGAAGCATTAATTATGAATAACTTTCCAAAGTCATATGCACTTCCTCCTCGACACATTTATGTAAACTATTTTTTCTTTTTCTGTTTCTTTTTTGTTTTCTTTTCATTTATCTTTTTCTTTTTTCTTTTACTTATTAAAATTTAAAATAAACTACATCAACATAGGAATTTCAATGATAAGACATAACAAAACATCCCAACATTAACCAACCCACACATATGTACACCCTCGCACTTACACTTTTATACATCCACAAACTCACTAATCACAAATATTCCTCTAGCTTTATAGCTTGGGTGGGACATTTGGTTAAGTATAAAGCATGTAATATGGTTGATATAAAAAGAAAGGCTAATAAGGCTGAAAGGGGGCTCATCAAGGGAAAAATCATGTTAATAGGGTAGGTTATTTAGCTAATTTAGCTTATGAAACAAAGAATACCCAATCCATGTTAATAGGGTAGGTTATTTAGCTAATTTAGCTTATGAAACAAAGAATACCCAATCATTTCCATGTTAATGCATATGATGAAAATGTGGTCTTGAATAGAAATTCAAGGCAAAAGCATGGTGTACATGTCATGAAGGTCACACATTATCAAAAGACAATGAGACTAATATGAAGGTGCCAGACTAATAAGGCTCAAAATCTCACCGACTTTGTCTACCACTTGTTACTACTCTTCTAAAGATAATGCATATTGACCAATCACAAGAGTAAAAATACATGCTAAAGTTGCTATGAAATTCTCTTGTCAATTCACACTCTATTCTTGACTATATAGTCCTAGAAGCAACAGAAAATGAGAAAATGTTTGTTTTGTTTGTTTTACTCTTTCTCTCATTTTGATGGAAAACTTAAAACAAGCAACATGCATATAAAAAGAAAAGAAAAAATGTAAAGAAAAGAAATTTACTTCCCTTGGGTTGCCCCCCAAGAAGCACCTTTGTTTAGAGCCGTTGATTGACTCCTTCTTCTCCTCATGAGATAAAATTATGATCTTCAAGTATTATAATTAGTGCCACTTCCACACGAGGTGGTTCCAGGTAGGGTCTTAGTTGGTCATCATCTCCATTCAGCGTCTTCTCTTTCCTCAGATTCTCAATCTCAACTAAGTTCATACACTCCAGAAATATTTTAAATGTCTCTTTGGCTTATTCTTCTTCATTTAATTCCTTTCACCTACTAGGTAAAGACAAAGAGTCAATCTCAACAATAATTATGAACTTAGTTTTTACCTCTGAGCTAAAAGATATATCTTTTTCTGCTTCGAGCTCTTCCTTAACTTCTTGTTCACATGCAATTCCTTAAGTATTGCTCTCAAAATTCTCATGCCCTTCATCACTTTGTAAGGTTTCCGCACTAACATCCATTGGGTATACCTAGGGTTGATATGGTTGCTCCTCTTCTATTTTTTATTCTAGGTAGTCAATCCTCGCTGCCATTTCACCCATTTGGGTTAACAAGTTCTAGTTTCTAGACGTTATATATCTCATTTCCTATTGGAATTATTACAAATGATGTTGTAGGCTCTGTTGAAATTGAAGATTGTTAGCAACCATAACATTCCTTAATTCTTCTAGAGATGTACCCGAATTTTGTTAGCGCTCCACATCTTAGAAACTAGACCAAGATTGTCGTTCATCTTGCTGGAATTGTAGGGTATTCTGGTGAAGTGGTTGCATACTCTCTTGAAATTGCTGCGTACCTTGTTGTAATTAAAGATGGCCAGCATTACAATTCTAGTCCACATGAGAATTGCTTTATGTCTTGCAAACTATTCTAACCAAAGTTATGTTGATCAATCTAACCTTGGTAATTGGATTGAGCGTAAAAGTTAAAGAAAAAACTACTTCCATCCATGAATTTTTTTATTTATCACAAACACAAAATAGAAAAATTTTAAAAGATCATGAAATAACTGAAAAGAAACCAATTATTAATAAATATATACAAAACACCAATTAAAATCATAAACAAAAACTAAAACACTGCACTTCTCGACAACGATGCCAAAATCGACTGCGCATATCGTAACGCTAGTAAAAATAAAATAACTAGATTACTACTATAGTAGTGGTGAGTCTAGGTCGATCCCATATAGAGTGTGTGAAAAGTTATTGAAATGAAATTAATCAGTGTTTAGGAAAAGGGGGGTTTGGATTTTGGAATAAGAAAATAAAATAAAATTAACCTAATGAAAACAAATTAAAAAAACATGCAAAAAATGATAAAAGTGGGGAATTTGGTAGGGACCCAGTTCTTTAGTTCAATCTCGGCCTATATCCTAATTAAACATATTTCATAGATTTGTTGTTTCTAACGTCTCCTAGGAACTATTAATTATGGGTTAATAATTAACCTGAGTTTTCCTTTAGATTTTGTTTAATCAAGATAAGATTGTTAATTAAACCTAACCACCGAATAACCTAGAATACGATCCTAAAATACGATCTCTAGATTTAATTAGTCAGTAGCATTAGAAATTAGGAAAAATCGATTAATCAAGATAACAAACACATACAGTGCATCATTTAACCTAATTCATGTTATCCCTAATGATTACTAATCATTAGTCGCTATACATGAATTTCAATATAATAATTACAGATTATATAGAAATTCTTGCAATGGGTTTGCAAATCAATGATTTAATGAACATATTAAAATCATCTTTTCACAATACCCAATGGATTTATACACAAACAATAGAACAATAAAAAAAATTCAATTATCCATACACAAAACCAAAATCAATTAACATAGGATAATATAATCAATTTTTAGTTAGAGAATGAAACAACAAAAATAAAGAAATACACTTAACCCGGATTGTCGCGTCGATGTCACCTGTGAACTGGTGTCAAGATGTCTAGCTCTTCATAGATCTATCCTGAAAAATTGCTTTAGTCCCTCCAAATAACCCTTCGAAAAAATGAAGGAAGTAAATGAACAGGAGAAGAGAAAAGGGTAAAGGACTGGTACTTCCTTGATATAGCATATACAGATCCAAACCATTTTGAATTTTCTTTGAAATCATTTTTCCATTAAAATATTTTCTAGCATATTGGAGACATCTGACAAAATAATTCAATAATAAAACAAAATATAAAATGAAAGTAAAATTGTTACTCCTGGGAAGTTGTATATGATAGTATACATGTGGGACTATTGCCCACAGGTTTATGGCATCAATCACTAAAACCACACCTACCATGTACCGTAAGCATAACTCTATAATAGCTTTATCCATCTCCACCTAATCCTCCATCTTCTTCTCTAATCCAATAACTATGTGACTCCTCCCTATACTACTGGTACTATAGGTTCCTTTGCATCCTCCTTACCTACTAGATGTTAGATGTAGATTGTAGTATATTTTCTTGATATTTAAGCGTGTTTTTTAATTGTTTTCTTATAAGATAATTGTTAGTGTTTTATGTGTTTTAATTGTTTAATTAGTTTAGAGCAATAATGTGATCTTAATTTTATGTTTCAGTTAGTGAATAGAAGTAGGAAATTGAAGAAAAATGAAGAACCTAAAGAATAGAAGAAGCCACGATCGTGACAGAGAGCATGGAGCAAATTTAAACATTTCCAACTCATAAGTTTTTTGTACTTTTGATATTTTAGGGTTATTTTTGGAACCAAATTAATTGAGGAAACCCTAGAAAGAACCATAGAATCCTCAAGACGTAAGGCAAAGAAAAGCACAAAAAATGAGGTCGCACATCAAATTCAAAGCAGGTCAAAGAGGAGACATCAAAAGAATTCTGGATTTTCAGCTTTTCATATCGAGACTCCATATAGTTTTTCTTTCTTTACTCTTCATCTATTTCACTATCTTGGATGTTGATTGGATTATTAGGATTTCAAACTTGATTATGGGCTTCTAAATCCATATTAGGGATTGTTCTTGATATGTTTTTGTCAAACTTTATTCTTGTGGAATTCAATAGATATATTAATCTTTATGATATTTGTTATGCTTATACTTAGCAATAAATAGAGAGATTGAATTAAGTTATATGTGCTAAGGTGCACAATAAGATTTGGTAGCTTAATAGACATGCAAATATCAAACAAATAAATAATTTAAGAGAGATCTTAAATGTGAATTAATTATTTATAGGATCGTTTAAAATCTAATGAATAGTTAGATGTAGTCTTATGAATCAAAAGGATGCAATTCTATTATTATTAATTTTAATTGGGATCGCTTTATTAGATCTCAAGAGAGGGTAAATAAAATCTTAGGATATCTAAGATCAAGCATAATCTAATCAACAAGATAAAGGGAATACAAAATAAGGATATAATAAACCTTAAATTTCCTTTATTGACTGTTATTTTAATTTTAGTTACATTATTTTAATTCAATTAATTAAATCTTTTATTACCTTATACAAAGTGCATTCAATTTTTTAGGTAACTAATCAATCCTGTTGGGAATGATATCTTTTATACTATAAGTTGCAATCTGTATACATTGCGGTGATGAAGTTTTTATACAAAACTGTCAACAATTTTTGGGCCCTATTTTTTAGGATTAAATTATCATCTTATACAACTTGAATTCCTTTGATTTAAGGATTGTAATAATTTTCTTATATGATTACAGGTGTTTGATCACAAGACTTAAAAAAGTCAACTTAAAGCTGAGCAACTTGCAGACCTTTTTTCCAACCTAGTGAAGGCATTATAGCTTAAATGAGAGTTACTTAAACTCATATAATCTTTGGTGGTAGAACTATCAAATTTATCCTTGGACTAACAATGTAGTAAACAATATGAGAGAACAAGGTCCACCAAGTTTTCAATATCCTTAGAGTCCAAGTTAGACAAGTTAGTGGATGTGCTAAGCTCTAAACGAAAATGAAAGTAAGAAGAGCATGGAAGCCATAATTTGACAAATAATGAAGAACAACTCCTTTTCATTTCATAATTTGGAGGTTCAAGTTAGGCATATTACCAATATATTATTAATAAGGAATGAGGGGACTCTTCCAAGCAACACAGAAGCACAACCAATATTCTTATTATGTTGTGACAATTGTGGGGTTAACCACTATAATAATCAATAAGGCACCAAATTATATATTGTAGTGTCCATATTACATGTAAAATTGGCCTCAGAATATACTATATGAGTATCCTAATACTGAGCTAGATATAGGATGTTATTGGAGCATATTAATGCTTCAGAATGAAAAGGATATAGAGGTAAATTTCACAAATGAAATTGTTATTCAAGAAAAAAAAGAAGAATAAAGGATAGAATACAAAGTGGATGAAGAAGAGAAGGAAGTCTCCATTCAAAAATTGACATTAGAAGAGTGGACAAAAGTGAATGAGGATGAGACCAAGCAGTGAACCTTCCTACAAGAAAAACTATTGGAGTCAACTGAAGATTCGTAAAGTTTCATAATTACTTATTTTATTAACAATTTGTTATGGAAAAGGACATTAATAGACTTACTTAATTTTCTTAATTTGATTAATTATGTCCTTATTATCTTACAACATTCACATACTACTAAACTGCCATAGGGAGAAACTAGTGGAAGTAAGCCATTGATTATAGACCTAGGTTGAGGTTAAACATAAAGGGTATATCAAATTAACAATGTTAAACAAGTGTTACTTGGAAGACAACCTAAGAATCATAATAGTTTTTATATTTTTATTTCTATTTCATTTCTTAGCATGTTAAGTTAGTTAGGATTTTCATAAACTCTTACTTGTAGGTTTGTTATTTTCTTATTTTTGGAGTTATTTTGGTTGTTGAATCTCATGTTTGGAAAGATGATATAGATTAGGGAACAAGTTCCAAAGGATACACAAGGACAATATAGAGAAAATGTAACAAAATTAGATATTCCAGGCATTCCACGATCGTGACAAATAAGAGGGAGACTCCACTATTATGTTGGAGTTATGTAAATATAGTACCCTGGAAAGCAAGTGTATTTACATGTACCTTAATCTTCTTCAGTTACAGTTTTGTAATGGAAATATTTATTATTAATAAAA
>JANVCQ010000006.1:25679092-25695597 GCA_025531925.1 Erythroxylum plowmanianum | reverse complement strand
AATAATAATAATAATAATAATAAGTAGAAAATTTATAACAATAATTAATAATAATAATAACAATAATTAATAATAATTATTATTATTATTAATAAGTACAAAATTTATAATAATTTATAATAATAATAATAAATTAATGATGACGATGATAATGATGATAATAATAAGTTCAAATTTTCGATTAATAAAATTTATTATAATAATAATAATAAGATAATTAATTTAGTATAATAAAATTAATAATATTAATAATATTAATAATAATAAGAATAGGGGGCTTGGCAGCTTTGGGAGGATGGAGTATTTTCTCTCTTATGATTGGAATCTTTGGTGGGTACAATAGGACGGTCAGTGGGTTTATAATTATTTTTTATTTCAATATTAAAAGGTGGGGTGTTTTTAATTATTTATAATTTATGTAAAAAAGAAATAGATGTCTATGTAAGGTAATTGTAACTATTTTCAATTCTAGCATTAAGATGAGGTGTTTGCAATTATTCTCAATTTCATTGTAAGAAATACTAATAAAAAAGGGAGAATATTTTTATAAAATATTTCTAATTCTACCATTGGAATGAGGGCTACTTAGAATTATTTTTCAATTTAAATTTGGGGATGGAAGGTGTTTATATATAAATATTTTCAATTTTCAATATGGAAAATATTGAGATATTTAATCTATTATCAACAAGTTGAATCAAATCTATCTACTCATTCTTTTTTCAAATAAATTATTTAAAACATGTAATTAAATATATTATTGCATATATCTAAAATTTTATCTAACACATACTCGAAAGATAGCGATTATACATTCTCTTACTATAAAATATTTATCAATAGAAAAAATTGAGAAAAAGTATTATATAACATTTATAACTATTTCTCTTTTTCTTGGAGATAGCAATTATGATTTTTTCTATTTTTATCTTTAAAATGACTTTGTAATCCTTTTCAAATATTCATGTATTGATGAGGCCTTTTGTAATCATTTCCGATTGGGATATGAAAAACATTGTCTGGAGGAATTTTTTTCATAATTATTTCAATTCCAGCAACGTGATGATTAATTAATCATTAAAATATATATACTGTAAAGAATATATATTTTGAAATTTTAAATTAACTTAAAATCTTTAAGATTAAGATGATTTGAAGATAATATAATTATAAGATTATACTCTCTTTACGTTTTTAACAACTTATTTATGATAATGAAATTCTTGATAAACGAGATAACATAGAGCGCTCGCGTCTCACCCCTACCTTCCAGGAGTACGGAGAGATTCTTTCGATGGACACATCAGACCATGGGATTGCCGCACTCTTAGGGCATTGATAAGAGAAGACTCATAGCACAACTCGCAACAAGAAAAGCTGGTCTTGGCAAGATGCAAGGTAATAGCAGATTATGGTCAACATCATAAATATATATGGTTGTACTACCATTCTTTACGTATTTATTCTTTGTAACTTACATCACTATTATCATGTCACATATGCATATGGGTCTATTGGAAATAGCCTCTCTACAATATAGGAGTAAGGCTGCGTACTATCAGGCCCCCCCAGATCCTGCTTCATTGCGAAACTTCAGGATATGATGATGATGATGATGAAATCCTTGATAACTTTAACAACTAACATATCCCCTTAGTATGATGGACAACTTAACATATAAAATTAAAGTATAATTAAAACAAAAGAAGATGAACTAAAGTAAGAGTTTGTCTTTTTATAAGACTTTTTACTTCTTTATGGCTTACCAAGTTTGAACGATGTTTTTATGGTACATGGAATATGGTTGGTGGTAGTTTTATAGTGTTTTGAAGTGCCCTAGTTAAGCCAATGCCAAAGTTGGTTATACCTTACAATTAAACAATTGGTTGTAGTTTAGTGACATAATTATTTAAAGATATTATCTTATATATTTTTAAATATATATGATAAAATTCACAGGATAATTTTACATTGTAAATTAAGTTAAGATGAGATCATAAATGTGAGATTCATATTGCATTTATGTATTATCCTTAAATTGTTTCTAGTCATTATCCTATTAAGATTGAATATTAATAGAGTGTGAAAAGACTTTCGCATATTATATTTTTTCTTATGAAAGAAATAATTGATCTCACAAAGTAAAAATACAAAGAAACTTAAACAAATATGTAGATACTTGTTATAGAACAAGTTCTTTAAACTAACACTACATAAGGATTCTATTTTGAACATTATTTGTAAGTGAATAAAAATTTTATTCTAATAATTATATAAGTGATCCTTTGAATTGAAATCTTTAAAAATCTCATATAGGGAATGATTGTTATGTTTTGATACTACTTATAACTTTTTCTAGTCAAGGATATCTCAATTGGTAGTCACTGGATATAAAATGAACTATATAAAAGATAGCTAAGTGATTAATATATAATGATCACCATAAAGTAATTATGAAATGTTTCATTATTCTCAATTAGTATTGATTTGAAAAATCTTTGGTCAAATTAGAATGACATTATGAAAATAGTTTTCAAATTTTATTAATTAAATTAATTACTAATGGTGGTAAACTAACCTGATTGGACTTAAATAAAGTAGACATTAATTTTATGTTAGATTTCTAATCAACATATTATGTGATAAAAAGATTGAATTGTATGGAAAAATCTATACACAAAGATTAGCCAAAATCACTGTGATATTTCTAAATATCTTGATAGTTATAATGAGTTTCTATATGTTAATGTTAATCTATAGATATAAATTTTTAATTACATAATTAAATATAAATTAAAAGAGTTTAATTTATCTAATCCTAAATATAATTTAAAGTTATAATTTAAATTGATTGCCAACATATTTTAGAATCTAATGAATCACACGAAGAACATGTTGAAGAGATGAAAAGTATTTTAATTAAGTTAAACTTGATACTAAGTTTGAGAAAATTTATGATTAAAGATAAGACATTTAATAAATAAAGACAGAGATGAGATGTTGGATCGTATTTGGGCTCAATTGATATTTAATTCTAATTAAAGTTTAATTAAAATTAGAATTTTAATTGAATTAAATTACTAAAAGGTCCAAACCTATTATAAATAGGCCTAAGTTCTAAAAAAGATAGCACTTCTTTTCTAACCCTCTCTATGCCTATTGTAAAATTCTCTCAACAAGTTTTAAAGGCCGAATACTTGTACATTTGCAATGGTTGAGATGAACTAATTTTAAAAATAGTTTGAAAGAAACAATAAGAAAAAATCAAGTTTTACAATCAGGTACAAATTATGATTCATGCTTTATTATGCTTTGTACATTAATCATTTTATAGATTTTAAAGTGATATTGTCTTTTGAAAAGTCAAATAAAAAGGTTTCGTGTTTATTTCATTGTGCATGAGATTAGATCCTACCCTGGTTATGTAATAGTGTTACTAAAACCATCTTTATTTTTATGACTTAGTTAAAGTTGTTTAGTTGATACTGAATAATTATGGAATCGAAATTGCAAAAATTGCACACCCTAAATCCTATAATCAAATTAGATTTGATTAAAAATAATTAATTATAAAGAGTTATAAACTTTTTAAAAACCCAAAACCTAATTACTAAAATTAATGATCTCAATAATTGTTTTCGAATATGAACAGTTTAGATTAGTTTAAATTTGAAAAAAGCAATCTATTTTATCTAATAAGTTGCAAGCTCGTAATCATTTTATATCTTATCTAAATTATGGAAATTCAAGTCATTGTATGTTTTTGGTATCATAAACCTAAATTGTAACAATGAGGCTACGTTTGGTAGCACGATTAGTAATGGAATGGAATAAAATGTAATTATTCTATCGTTTAGGATGAGAGTTTATAATATAATAGAATAGAATAGGATAGAAGGGGAAGGTTTCACATTACATCATATTCCATCATAAACAGTAAAAATAAGTTACTTCTGATTTTGAGAGTTTAGGAGGGATTATAAAATAATAAATATGTACTACCTAATATATGCTCAATAATTTTTTATAATAGCAATTATACCCTTAACCCTATTAACAAACAGCGAGACAATACATCTCATTATTTCTATTAAGGATAAAATAGTTATTTATTATTATTACACGTATGTTACATTTCATTCCGTTTATTTTTCAAATAATATTTCACTATATTATATTATGAACCCTTCCATCCATCTCAAACAACAATTTTCTAATATTATATCTATTTACATTCCATTCCATTATAAACCTTACATCCAACCAAACATAGGCTGAGGTTTTTAGAAAACCTACCCATTTGACAAAATAAAGCATGGGTTATATGATTAGGAAGATGTTATAGATATTCCACAATTATGTTGGCATGAGTTATTATCGATAATGATATGAGTAGCTTGTTCGGGGATGATATCTAGAGAAGCTAAGAAGATAACTAGTGATGGTGATGAATTGTAATGGCAATATATATAAGATATTGCAACATGAGGAGAAGGATGAAGTTGCTACTGTTGGAGATACATAGAGGTGGTTGGTTGTGCTAGTGATATGAAGTGTTAGCTAAAGCAAATATGGCGGCGGTAGGTGAATAATGGGAGGTAGCTAGGGTTTGTGTATTTTGAGATTAGGGTTTTTGAAGAAGTGAGAAGGGTGGTGTTTAAAGACGAGGTTAAGCATCCTAAGTCTAGAACAAGGATGTTTAACTACTTGAATAAGAGCATTCCATAGTTGATTTTAGTTTGTTTTGTAATAAGGATTAGAGTAATTCAAATATGAATAAAACCATGTTTAGAATAATCCAATCCTACTTAGGAATATCTTGATTCTAATTGGAATCTAAAAGTTTTAAACTCAAAACCAATTAAAAAATAATTATTTTTCTTAATTTGATTAAGATTAATATTTAGATTGCTTTATAGTTAAATTTTATAAAATTTCTTTTAGAATTATAATTAATTGTGTTTCAATTAGATTGAGATTAATTAATTATACTTTTTAAAACTAAGAAAAGTGTTTTCTTAAGGAATTAATAAAGGTGTTCTTAATTAAATTTATTTATTTCAATTTGATTGAGATAAATTAAATTTATGTTTTTATTTATTTAGAGAATTATGATTTTATTTATTTCAAAATTATTTCTTAATTACTTTAAATAAAAAGTTTATTGATTTATTAGAAATGTATTTTTCTTAAATAAATTTAGAATAAGAATTTAATTTATTTAGGATTCAATAGATTTAATCTATCTAATTATCCTAGGAGTTTATTGTAAGACTTATTGAACGAATCAAGGCTTTTTTAACCCAAATATATTTTATTCAAAATTAATGGGGTCCTATTTAACTAGATGTATATGATTTGGATGAGTGACTTATGATTACATAAATTTAGAGGCAATAACATATAAGATATATTTTAACAAGAGTTATCACCTAACATTACCAGTAAGTAGCAAGCATTTAGCCAACTGGTTCTCCTCCATATTTGGATTAATCTTTAAGGATCCCCTATATAATGACCTTATAGTGCCTATATCCCTAAAAGACTTCAATATAATAAGTGTATTTGATAAGTGAAAATTGTTACATATTTTATACCCTTATTTTGTATTATTTAAAACAAAAAATGTTGCATTTATTGTTAATAACTCAAGTTTATTAATTCCTTATTGTATTATTAAAAAGGGGTCTAAATTATGTTGAATATTTTTTTTGTAAGCTTGGTGGACTTAAGGAAAGGAAATCTAAAAGAAAACCTACTAGAAATCAATTCCGATCCATTCAAAACAATGTTTAGTAAAAAAAAAAACAAAGCAAAAGAGCAGCCTAATAGTAGAAAGAAAAAGAGCCCAATAGTAGAAAAAACAAACTAGAGATATCAACGGAAGGACAACCAGAATAGGAGCCTAGCAGAAAACGAAGCATCCTATAAGATGTTTCTCAAGCTATGACATATGTTATTCTTCATTACTTTTGGCAGTTTCTTCTCACATCTTGCTCTAATCCTTCTTCTTCTTGCTCCATGAAGATAAGTGAGTGTGAATCTTAAAAAGACTGCTCAAATAGTATTTTCAACTCACTTCAGCTCTTTTGCTTTCAAATTGTACCTAAAATCAAATATAAACTAAAGTGAGTTTCTTAAACATTTTAAGGCATTAATCACTAAGTGTCAAGGGTTAAATGCATTAACAATTAAGCACATGTCATATGCCTTCCTTTATTAGTTCCTTACAAGTAGCATTCATTGAGAGGAGGAATATTGAGGACAATGTCTTGCGTACTCAAGAGCTTGTCAAAAATTACAACTTGGAGGGATTTGGTAAAAATTATGCTTTGAAGACTACATTGCACAAAGTTTTTGATTTAGTGGATTGGAATTTCATCCTTGACTTCTTGGAAGCTTTTGGATTGCTTGCTCCATTGACATCTTGGATTGGCCAATGTATCTTACTTCTTCTATCTGTGTTCTCGTTAATGGGGAAGTCTCTAAGCTATTCAAGGGTCTTAAAAGCTTCAGGCAAGGAAATACTCTTTCTTCTTATTTGTTTACAATATGCATTAAAGTCCTTTCTAGATCATCTCTCATAAGATTAATTTGGATACTAATTTCAAGTTCCATAAAAAGTGTTTGAATTTCTTAGCACAATTTTTTGTTCTTTTAGGTATATATGTTTTTCGAAAAAAAAAGAATTTCATTACTAGCCAAGAGCCAAAGTTTTTTAAGGAATAATCCCAAAATACCATCTTTAAAGGAAGCTCATGTACCAATTTCAAACAATATGGCATCAAATTAGCTAAACAAGTTTATCCTAGAAAATAGAAGTTTTAACAAGTACTATACGTGTTTCTAACCAACAAAGGAATGGCATAAAACCTTGCACGAGAATTTTAATTTTAATAGACCTTAACTAGCACATTTTATTGTTCTTTTACATTAGATTTGGAGTAGTAAATAAGTTTAATTGTTTATTAGTCTTATAAGAAGTTATGATAAATTATTGCCAGTTTCAAACAGAAATCTAAATAGGAAAACTTGACGTTGGATTATAAAGAATTACTATTAAATTCCAATAAGGGAACAATTACATGACCAATTTGGTTGTTCATTTATAAATTAATGGGTGGTTTGATTCTATTTTTATTTTTTATTTTAATTTTTTTCTATTTTTCTTCTAAATAAAAACAAAACATGTTTTATTGTTAATATCAATGTAGTTATTTTTTCACTGACAATATTTGAATATTAAATAAAACTTAAAAATAATTTTTAATTGATTAAATTTATTTTAATATCTTATATAACATTTATTAATAAAATATTGAAAAAATTATTTTATTTATTGAAATAAATAATTTAACAAGTAAATTTTAATTTATAAATAATATATATTTAAATATATTTTAATTATTAAAATAAAAATTTATTTGAAATTTGCATATTTTGAATATATTTTAAATTTGATCATATTAATTAATAATTATTAAATTAAATTTGTGTAATTTAATTAGAAAAATTAAATAAAATTATTGAGTAAAATTAAATTATTCATAATTCATGTTAATAATTATTTTTAGTTAATTAAATATATAATATTAAGTTAAATTATTCATATTTCTTATTAATAATTAATATATTAAATAATTAAATAATATATATTTAGTTAATAATAAATTAGATTTTGAAAAAATAATAACAAAAACAAAAAACCTTTGTATAGTTTTTATAACTTTTGAAAATTGAAAAAAATAAAAAATTCAGAAACAAAAGAAACTCAAACAAAAGGTTTTTTTATTGAATTGGAAATAAAGATGAAAACGTTAGTCCTTTTCCCTTCTCATTAAGTCATGTTAAGTTTATTTATTGGACCCGAAATAAAAATAAGGTACAATATCGTGTGAACATACGATATCATTAGGTTTCTGGCCGCCAAAGCATATATCGAACCGATCTTATTCTTAGATTAAGAGAACATGATATTTTGCCATTTCTTGTGTACATGACGTGACATAGCTAATCAACGGAGACTGAGTGACAAATTACCCAGAAAAGAAAAAGAAGTATATAAAGTGAGGTACATCATCCACTGCTTTATTTTCTATGCCCTTTTAAATAACAAGATCACAACCTACTATCTTTTTATCTTTGCCTAACCAACTCAGCTTGGCTGTGAGGTGGCAATCTGCTGCAAGGTGTTGCTTGGTGGAAGTGGCTTTGAAGTATCTGCTAGTCCTACTGCAGCAGATGTGCTCATAGTCTGGTACTGAGGAGGTAAGGGGCCAACAGCTTGGTGCTGAGAATGGTAAACTTGATCATGTGTAGCATTTGCATATTCATAACCATAAGGAGCAGGACAAGCCACAGGAGCAACAGATATGGACTGTGATGGAAGTTGGATTTGAGAATACCCCACATATTGTTGCTGATATTGACTTGCAGCCGGAACTTGGACTAGTGAAGGAGTTGGTGCCACAGCAGTTCTGTAAACACCTGCAACCATTTCAGGGTTCCCTGATGAAGCTATAGCCTTTGCGGGGTATATAGGCGGATGAGAATCCTTGTATGCTGTAGAAGCAGCAACAATTGGAGGGCCTGAGTTAGCCGTCAGTGGGCGGCTAGAAGGGGCAGCAGTACTGGTGTCCACGACCATACTAGGCTGCATTGACATGTATTGTTGAGTCTGTGTAACCGGCATGACATATACAGGGTATTGCTGATCAAATTGCTGAAGAGGCTGTTGCGACGGATGTGGATAAACGGGGTAGTAAGGTGATATTGGCACCGAAGCTGTGACAGGATGGGGTACAAAATGTGTGCCTGCTGGTACGAATTGATGTGCTGTTGGCTGATCCAATTGTGAAGGTGATGCATACATAGGATCTTGAACTTGTTGGAGGTGAATTTGAGAGCTTGGAACTGAAACATCAGGCTTTATGTCTGGGCTAGCTGGAGCCCTGCTATCTGTGTGTGCGATATGAGCTTGGTCTTGATAATGCAACGGTTTTGAAAGAGAACTTGCAGAAGCAACGCTGGCGTCACTGCATAGTTTAAACTTGAGTTAGAAAGACAAGACCGAAGGAAATGGAATAAAGAGATGTAATGATTTGTAAAGTTTTCCTCAGCTTCATTTCGTTTGCTGTAAGAACAATACATACAGAGTTGTGTGAGATTCTAGACTATCAGGTGCACAGTAGAATTTAGTGATCTTAGATGTTGACTTGTCAAATGGGCTCATAGTTATGTGTCCTGGCCCATTACAAGGTTCTAAAAGTTTGTATCTGATCTGAATGCTTTATATATAAAGAATAGAAACCAAAATACAACAATAAATAACAAAATATTGGTAAAAATTTTGCTGATAAGTAAGGTCTAAAAAGATTTATTAATATGCAGTTTTATTTAAATTTAATAATATACAATCTTATTCTTAATTAATAAAGAGGTAACGCGTATCTTTACTCTTATCTGGTAAAAAGATAATACAAACTAAGATCAAATTTTTAAAAGATTTAAACTAAAATGGTATATAACTACAATATCCCAGTGTAAATCATTGATCATTGGAATGATATGCAAAAATAGTTTCACAATTAATGTACTGAAGAAACCAATATTAACTAATTTGTACTCTCCCTCAAGTTATCCCTTTTTTAAGATAGGTAATTGTATAACTGGTGCAGATATTGACGAAAATATTACGTCCAGTATGTGGACAAAAGTTTCTTTGGCCCATGAGCTAACCGATGTTTATTAGAGTACCTACTTTCATGAAACAAGGTAAATAATATCAAATGACGACAAATATGAAGATTAAAGCATCTTTATACGAATAGTATGTGATGTGCTGGACTGAGGGATACCTTGCGACCGAATCTGTGGAAGGTAAATTGTAACAGGTACCGGCCTTATGTTGCACTGGCTGAATCGGCAATGGTGGTTTGCGAAAACCGGCCGATACACTCTGATCTGATTTCTCATCATCTGATAAAACGCGATTCAGATGCTCACTAGAACCACCTGCAGGTGTTATTGATGTCACATTAGAAGTATGAGCTATTACTGCAGGGATTGGAGGTGCAGCAACATGCAGATGAGCAATATTCCCATCATCGTTCCTCTGCACAACTTGTGCGACACTCATCTGTGCAAATTGTTCTTCTAATCCAATCTTATGATCCTCAATCCGAACCCGAATTGGTGGCAAGTTGGCTATTGAAGGAAAAGAAGAAGTGGAACTAGTCTCCAACTTAGGCGAGTCAGGCATCGTAGCATTAACATCAGGCTGTATCAATCCATTATTTTCCTGTTGAATCTCACCATCTTCAACTGGCAAACCATCTGCTTGAGCCTCCAAGTCATGATCACTATCTAGATTCACTAAGCAACCCATGGTAGCAGAATCTGACAGGTTTCTTGGAAGCAACCCAGAACCATTAAGCGCGTCTACGAACCATGTCTCTGACTTAGCATCGTCAAGAAGTGACCCCATGGAAGATGCAGTTTCGGGCCTGTTAAAGAACAGGAACAAACGTATACGAGCAGGAGCCAAAGCTGACGACATTGAAGTGACGCGATCATATTCTTCAATCATGCTATCCAGATCTTCATCTGTTGTTACAGATACTAGTGAGTCAAGGTCTTCATGGGGTAACTGATACTTCATTGCAAAAGGCCTGCCATTCAGGAGTGTGCGTGAAAGGCGAGAGCAGAGAGATGAAAGAGAGGAATGGCGGTCCACGGCAACGATTCGAGTCTCGCCACCGACATAGCAAAGAGACTTGTCGTGAGGGCGGGGGATTATATGACCTCCGTAGCTGCACATCAAGCGGAGTTTGGCACCTGGTACCGGTGGTAGTGTGTCATTGAATGTGTCACCGGGATGGGACCTTGGGGAGGAGTCAACAGAATCGGGGTAGTTCAGGTGGATGGTGGTGGGAGGGGCGGTAGTGGTAGTGGGGAGTGGTGGAAGAGGTGGCGGATCCATGAAAAATGGTGGGATGTATCCTCTAGAAGTCTAATTATATACTGGATTTCATTTTTGGTACGTTTATACTTGACTTCAAGAAAACTTTTTTTATTTTTAAGCGTGTAATTGTAGGTTCATCGAGGCGGCGTATGCTTACGCAAAAATCATATTTTAAATATTATGGTTTTTATTAAAATATTAGTCAGTTTTGCTTAAATAAATAAAAATATAAAAATTATATCGATAAATTTTTTTATTTTTAATATTTATATAAATCTTATTATATGACATAGAAGTTAGCATCAAAACAAGGAAAACAGTTTTGAAATTACCTGGTTGGCCATCAATAGGTCCATTGTAGATAGATTTCGCCAATTCATCTTGACGAGTCTGAAGAATTGGAGTAGGCATCAACTTTTTTAGACCCCAATTTTAACATAGTAAAATTTAATCTGTAAATAACCTTAATTATCCTTAATTCCTTTCACTACGTCATCCATGTGTTGAGCCTAACCGCGCGCTTCCTCGTCCTCCTTGTCCTAGTCAACACCACCGTCAAAGGCTCTAATCTCAGGCCTCACACCAATCTCTCGTTGATGCACATGCCACCAACGACACATTTGATTCCCTCCTATTATCTCTTTAAAAAATCGCTCTCTCAGTTCACGACTTCTCACTTCGAAATCTTTCCTCTCCTTTCTTACCTCTGACCCTTTCTCTATTCACGTCTGACTGGTGGACTTGAGGTTTCCGATGACTAATGTTCTCACTCATTTCCTGTTCGCCACTCACAGCTCCAAACACTTCCACATCATCACTGTCGACCCTCCCGCCCACCAAAACTTCCGCCGTCTGGCTGTCAAGCGTTCCTCCCACTTTGATGTCGCCCTTTCAGGTGCTTGGGAACTATTTGCTTATTTGGATACCACCCACTTTGATATCGTCGTCACGCATTCCCTAGAAACAATGCGTATTCTTATTCCTCTGACGAATCATAACTTGGGTTGGGCTTACTAAGTATTTGACCGTTTATCACCTGAGTTTACTCCGCTACGGAAATAAAAAAAAATCAAATTACGAATTTACTAGGACTTGGGGGCTTTTTTTTTTACTAATTAAAGTGTATTATATGATCATAATTTATTAAATTAATTAATTTTTAATTAAAATATGTAAATCTTACAAATGGTATTATATGGTAAAACTCATATAAATATTAAAAATAATAAATATATATCACATAAAAGTTAATGTATCACATAATAAACAAAAACATAATTCTGTTAAAATTTTTGTAAATTTAAAGTTTAAATTGAATGATTTGTAAATATTAAATATTAAAATGTAATTATATATTTTGCCTAAAATTTAAAATACAGTTTTACCGATATGATTATCAAGACGTGTGCTTTTTGTCTTTTAAGCATTTGTAACGAAATATAAGCAAAACTTTTAGAAAATATGTTAGGCTCGGTTCCTCCGAGGCTCAGCCACAGTTTGACTTAAAATAAAGTCATGAAATATGAGCTGGCTGAGCTGTTTTGGACCTTATTGGCTGCATGAATGGGACGTGGTAGTGCTTGTCAGAAGTTTGGCGTTTTCAATATTTGTTGCTTATTGCTTGATAAAGGAAGAGCAAGATTTTGGTTCATTCTATTTCTATGTAATCGTTAGTAAAATAGCCATTTCCTTCTGTTAATTAAGGTTGACAGTTGTGAAGGCTAATTAAGAAAAATGGTTTACATGTTACGTGAAAGTGCTACGCATCTGGACTCCATTTCCAGAGTTTAACAATAATCAAAGGCAAACTTGTAGATGCTTGTGCGTGATTATAACGCTAAATTAGGTGGACTACACAAGACAATGATGCTCACTTTAGTGAACGTTTTTCCCTTTGCTTTACCTACTGATACGAGGAGCCTGTAAGAGAAAAACAGAACCCAAGAGAGCAGATTCGGCGAAGTATGTGGTGAACTATATACGGTGCTCATAATATTCTATCTATAATTAGCTCGCTCCTCCTAGTTTAGGGGAAGAAGAGATTTAAAACTTCTCCTCCAACTCTAAGTGAGATATCTTTAATTGATTCCCATCTTTGCCTCAGTGCCATTAGTATTACCCAAGTGGTTGCTTATCTTAAAAGGACATGACGCAAGCGGTTTTGATGCATAACACAGTTTTAAATACCGGGGTCTTCACATGGGATTCAATGCCTCTGTGTGCTCATTTCAATTAAAAAAAAAACATGTCTAAACAGGCCTATTGGACGAATGTAAGGGCTTTACCGCTTTTGACTCTTCCCTACAACAGCACGAGGAAGTCAATTAGCAATTGTACACGACAGCCTTAGCCATTTGATAAATTGAAGTATATTAAAAAAAATTCTAACGACCGCCCTGTGAAAGAACAGATACTTGAATGTTTCTTTACGAACTCTTTAGAGAGGCATTGTACAGCGGATTTAGGTCACAATAATATTTAGATATAAATGTTGCATTGGTAAGCTTGGAACCAACTTGGATGTTTCTGTTTTGGGCAAATCCTATATAACCTCTTCTTAACTGTCAGGTCTACCAGATATCCTAGTTGAGAGAGTGAACAAAGGTCAGGATCTTAAATCGAGGTATCTACTAGGCATGAATGAAATGTCACTTTCAGTGCTTGCCGTAGAAAAATCCAACGCTGACGAAGTGAATGAGAAGAGCATTGGCTAGTATCATGGTTGTTAGGTAATGTAAAACATCTAGGTCGAAAGTCAGCTTATAGTGAGCTTGACGGATGCAACACAAATGAATACTGTACATAACTGCTACACCCTTTCTTCGTAGACAATGTTATATGTCTTTGTTTTGAAATTGTTTGCTTTTATAAATGTACCTGGATTTGATTAGTTAAAGTTGACGTTCGCCATGATTTGAAGTCAATTCTATTATCCATCTTTTTGTCCTCCTTTTTCTATCTGATTTTTTGTTTCAGGCGGCAGGTTCAGGTTTAATGTTTGAAAGTGACAATTTGGCACGGCTGGTAAAAGGTGTTCTCCTTGTAAACCTCTGATTCTGAATGCTGGACTAGTGGATATATATGAAGGCAAGTTCAATTGGGATTCATCTTGCTGATACAATCGCAAAGCTGTAAGTTCATCAGAATCAGCTGGCTTCATTCATTATACATAGGGACCAATCTAGCACTGAAACTGATCAAGAGGGTCACCTTGAGAAGAGTTGACTAAAACATGGGAACTTTAATAGCATAGACACGCACGTGCATGCGAATGGGAATTGCCAATGATCTAGCTGGGTCTAGCGGCGTTACCAAGTCAAGATCTGATTTGGAACAATTCTTCAGGAGCATATTTTATTGATTTCTATCCAAAATTAATATTCAGTAGGAACACTCCATTAATTAGTTGACAAATTAGTTTCTGATTCTCTCTAAATAGTTAAACAAGTGGAAACCTGGTTTTATTAAATGGCATGATGGGCCACTAATAACAATCTCAACTCTGCTATTAACTGTGGCGATATCCAATAACAAGCGAATTGTACGAGTGAGTACATTTCCCCACAAAATTCTCGTTTATGTTTAATTGAAGACTTCAATAATTAACATTTTAGCTGTCAGGTGTTAAAAATTAATTAAAAGGATGGACCAGAAATTGTGGATCTCTAGTATAATTGTCTTTAAATTTACTGTTCTGGACAACTAAAGCTAAAGCCCAAAGTAATTAACAGAAAACAATCAAGATAACTGGTTAAGATAACTGAGATTAAGAAAGTCCCCTAATAACATCTCCCATCACAAGGTAGCAGATCCCATGGTATTTATGTTGTTATAACCGAAAAACATAAGGAGTCTAGAGTTTGTCTTCCAAGTTTATGCCTGTAAAAATGAAGATACTAATATCTGTCTATTTTGCCTTTCACTTATAAACTTCTCTTTTTCACGATAAACCAACTCACTTTAATAATGCATAATGGAATAAGATAAAATTCCACACATTTGACTCCTTGTCATTGATTTGAAGTATGATTATATGCTGTTATTAGTACCTAATTCTGGTAAAGGCAGATTTCCGTAATATTTACAAGTCGATAAGAATGTTTTTTTCGAAAATTAATAGATTCCATTATAAGAAAAAATATACAATCTAGAGGACAAAACTAGTATAATTCATATAATCTAGATTACATGGAATTACGGTTCCTAGTAATCGTCTACATTTTGAGATCGAGGGAACTTGGGAGACCACTGAGTCTAGTATTACTCCAATCCCCATCTGCTCTTCATGTTACTTGTCAGATTTGCAGCTATTCCTCTAGCTAATATGATCGATCTACAATATAGGAAGATGACCTGAAAAACCATCTCGTTGCTTCTACTTTCTTGTTTGAATACTCTGCAATTGTGTTCTTTCCATATGTAGTATACCAAGGCTGTCTAACTTAACCTGATAGCTTTGAGATTAGTCGCATTATGCACTCTAAATTTCCCCAGCCAATCAATAGTTTCACTCCAAGAATCCATTGGTCAGACCACATTGAGTATAGTTTCAACCGATTCCAAACTTATCTGATATACCTGCATCTAATCATGAGGTGTTCTAAACTTTCCAATTCATTATTACATAAGTCATATTTCAAATTGCTAATGGAGAACCTGATCTTATCCCTTGTAAGCAACCCTTCATTGATTCCCATCCATAAGATGAATGAGTAAGTTGGATTAAGATCACTATCCCATACTAATATTGCCCACTCTTGCCTTGTGCTCTATGTAGCCTGTAATAGTGTTTTACAGGCTTTTGTGTTGAACTTCCTTGAGTTATCTGCTAGCCACTGCATTTCATCTTGCTCTCCTTCTTGACATCGAAGCAAACTCTTCCATGATGAGACTGACACTCCTATTATTGTGCAAGGGCCATATCCACTGATTATTCCGAATGAGCACACTTACTTTGGTAGTTAAATTCACCACCAATTTCAAGCCCTGTACCTCCTCCACCTTATATGAAGGACCTTTAGAGTGCCAATTATTATAGCAAAAAGACATGCTTTCTCTATTCCCAATCCTATGAAACACCTTACTCTGCATCCATTGTCTGGTTTCGAGAATTTCTTTAAGAGTGCTTGACATATTCTACCTTGACTGTAGTATCCATATACTCTTATGCTTAATGAATACATTATGTATCCATTTTACCCATAAATCCTCCTTTTTGTAGCATAACTGTTGGTCCCCGATTCCGGAACCCAATTCTTGCTTTGATACCACATCTGTTAAGCACCGGTTCTGGAAGCCAACTCTTATTTTGATACCATATCTGTTAGGAACCGATTCTGGAACCTAACTCTTGGAGTCATAAAATGTGTGCTTATTACCATGTATGGTTATTCCAATTAACCCTCATTAGTCATCGTCGGTTCAGCTTCATTCTTTGATACCATAAACGTCGGGCCTTATTTTCTGAATCATTCTTATACTGAAGCAAATATTCTATGCTCAACTTCCATCTAGATATTGAACATCTTAGAGGCTGAATTAG
>JANVCQ010000006.1:25668471-25678992 GCA_025531925.1 Erythroxylum plowmanianum | reverse complement strand
TGAAGGGTTTGAAAGAGGACTTCAATATCTACATCTTTCATGAAGACATTGAAGTGAGATTTTGTCATCTAAAGGATAAGAATTAGATTAGACGATACAAAATGAACAGTGATAAGAAGAAGGTTATGGATAGTACACAGAAGATATCTTGTAATTGACATAGCTTTATCTAGAGACATCGGATTAAGGTGTTCTTTAGATGGTTTGAAAGAGGAGTTCAAGATCTACAACCTTCATGAAGACCTTAAAGACAAATTCTATTATCTACAGGGACCAAAATATGACTAGACGATAGGATCAGAAGAACAGTGCACCAGACGATATGACGTTACTAGACGATACGTCCTCATCAGAGGATACGTCCTCACCAGATGATATGTCCTCACTAGACAAAGTGTCCTCACCAGACGATACGTCATCACCAGATGAAGCATCCTCACCAGATGATACGTCCTCACTAGACGATCCGTCCTTATTAGATGACACGTCATCACCAAATGATACATCATCACCAAATGATACGTCCTATACTCCTGAGCACCTCCACCTATAAGGACCATAACTTTTGACTCTGATATCCAAAAATTTCATACTATATACCGTTGAAAAGCTAGAAAGCTAAGCTACAACTTTCTAGAAGAAAACTTTGTCTAACTTAACCTAGATTAATCCAGATTTTCCCTTAAACTCAGAATACTAATTTTTCCTATAGAAGACTTGAAATTTTGGATTTCACAAACTTGGAATGTCCTGAGCTTAACCATTCAGCTACTAAATTGACTTCATTAAACTCTCAAATCTTAACTCATTTGTCTCATCACCTTCAACTACATCTGATCAATCATAATTCCTATTTTCCTTCCCATAACATCTCACTTGTGCATACAACGATTTATGCTCCAAAATCATCAACTTAAGATGATAACTTCTTCACTTATATCTAATTTTAACTCACATCATCTATACACCATTCACATTTCATTAACATCAAAAGAATAACATTTTATAAATCTTTAATGACATTCCAAGCCACATTACATCATCGTCTCAAAATCTCAAATTACAAAAGGTCCTTGAACAAACAAACTTCTTGCTTTCCCAAAATCAACTTAAACTACAAAATAAGCAAATTTGGAGAAATGCCCTTAGGCTCTTGATCACTTGGTCTTTTAGCTATTACTTGAAGATGGGATAAAAGGGGTTGAGCTTGAAAGCTCGTGGGTAACAAGTTTATCGCAAAATCGTTGAAATATTCATTTGTCTTATAAAAATCATAGTGAATTTATGAAATGCTTCCTTCTCAAATTTTCAGTCAAATTCACAATTCTTGTTTAAAACTCATAGTTAAAGTATCATCACATCAACATAGCAGAACACTCAAATTATGCAACAAACTTGACAATTCAAAGATGTAATGCACAAACAAATGGCTTGAGAGTTCTGTGGAATGAAACGGAGAAACCGAAGTTTACACCATGAACAAAACTAGTCTGATTTTTCAGGATCTTGTGGCCTCAAGTGGACAGCTGGGAGAAGGCAATGGCTCAACGTGCACATGACTAACGAAACGAGTTCCTCTTTTGCCCAAACAAAAGCACATATTCATGCTCAAATCATTTGCTCATATGTTCATACTTTCACGCTTTCATATGTTTTCATTCATACAAAATGCCATGACATGTTTCAAGGCATAACATGAATATTTCAAAATCATTTTCCATTTTATTATCAAAATTCATGCACCAACGTGTAGCAATTTCTCAAATCACTCAAAAACATTTAAAACAACATTTATGAAGTAATTGAAATTATTTTACTTTCTTGATTTGTAAAAAGGTTAATGGCTCATAACTCTATTATAAACATGTAACCCATCTTAATTTCCTTGCTTAAAGACTTGCTCAAAATGCCTCTTCTCTTGTTCCTCTTGCTTCTTTGATCCCTTTTATACAATAACAAAAAATCCCACTCAATTGGGTTTTCAATTGAAAATTCTACAAAGCATAATCATTAAAATTGGTGCTAGAATACTTAAACCCATGGATTTTCTAAACTCCACGAACAAAAATTCTTTCAAAAATCCCAAAAGATTTAGGCGATCTTACCTTGATTCTTCACCAAATGAAGAGATCTTTGACTCAAATGGAAGCTCTTCTCTTCCTCTACCTTTTTCTCTTCTTGAATAACTTCAAAATCTCTCTCAAAAGCTAAGAATGAAGAAACCCTAGCTCAACTCTCTTTTTTTCTTTTAACCACCGAAACCTTTCTTCTTTCTCTTTCTTATTTCCGTTCCTCTCTCCCAATTTACGTTTTTCTTCTTCTTCTTCTTCTTAAATAAGACCACATTTTGGTCTTGTCCTTCCAAAAATACCCCTCCTCTCCTTTGGACTTCCCATTTTGCCCATTCTTTCATTTACCTTCTAACTTCTTTAATCTTCTTAAACACCATATTAACTCTAACTTAATTCAAATCTTTCCATCTAATTTCAAATCTCTATTTATGCCCATCAAATTAATGACTCAATTCTAAAAATAAAGAAACAAATAAATCAATAATAATTGAAAAAATTTGGGGTCCAACAATAACTGCCACAAATTCTACCCCCTACTCACCCTATGATTCATCTTTATAGAATGGATACCTAATCCCCCCTTTTGCTTAGGTCTATAAATTTTGTCCCAACTGATCTTCGCTTTGCTTCTGCCTTGGTTTGAGCCGCTCCACTAGAAATCCCTAAGCCTCCCGTCAATTTCCTTAAGGATACTTTTGGGAATGGATAAATGATTGATCCAATAAGTGGTAAGATTACTCAGTATTGTCTAAATTAGCTATAGCCTGCCTCTATAGCTAAGGAACCGATTGCTCCATTGATTGATTCTGCCATGAATTAAGTCCAACAGAGGTTTACACTCCCCATAATTGATTCTTCTTTGAGAAATCGGTACCCCTTGGTATTTGAAGGGTAGCTACCCTTGTGTTAATCCCATCTCGATAGCTGTAGATGCTACCTCTTTACTTGAGTTGCAAGATAAATAGAAACAACTCTTTAGAGGGTTGCATCTTAAACTTGAAATCTCTTGGAATTCCTTCATTGCTTGCATGATTATATCAATTGAGTTTTTCTCTGCCTAGCAAAACAATAAGAGGTCATCTGTAAAAGCTAGGTGTGTGAGCTTTAACCTTTTACATCTGCCATGGAACTGGAACTCTGGATGTCTTCATATAGTATTCACAAGAAGAGTTAACAAAACTTCCGTACATAAAACAAACAGGTAAGGGGATAATGAGTGCCTTTGCCTCAAGCCCCTCCTTGCTTTGATCAGGTTTGTAGGTTCCCCATCCACTAAGATTCCCATAGAAGTAGTAGTTACACATTCCTCAACCCATTCTATAAACAGAGGAGGATAATTGACTGCCTTTAATATAGTAAAAAGAAAGCTCTATTTGATTGAGTCATAGGCCTTCGAAAGGTCCATCTTTATGGTGCAATTACTTATTATCCTCTTAGAGTGAGAGCCCTCTAACAACTCCTAGCTTAGTAGGATATTTGTTCCCACTGATCTAATAAAAGCATTTTGTTCTGGGCTAATTATCTTCCCCAGGCTTGCTCTCAGCCTATTAACTAAGATCTTAGTGATGGTTTTATAAAGAAAATTACAGCAAGCTATGGGCCTGAATGGTTCCATCTTCCTTGCATTACTCTATTTGGGAATAAGGCAGATAAATGTTCTGTTACATTATTTGAGGATTGTTCCTCTCTTATAGAACTCATACACTGCTAATACCACTTCTTGTCCTACAATATCCTAGTGTTTTTAAAAGAATCTCCCATTATAACCATCCGGTCTTAGAGCTTTGTCAGGGTTACATTGGAAAAATAGCATTCTTGATTTCTTCCTTTGTTATTTCTCTTACCAATGCCTCCTTATCGTCTTCATCAAGTTTTTAAGCTCTACCAGAACCTCTACAGGTATATTTCTTACTGGCATTACAGTACCAAATTGTCGAGGAAAGTACTCGAAGGCAACCCTCTTTTTACTTTCAATGTCCTTATGAATCTGCCCCATGTCATTTTCCAACAATCGGATATAATTCTTATTACTCCTAGCTGAAATTAAAATCATAAAATACTTAGTACATCTCTCATCCCCTTCATCCAGAGCATCTGAGATTTCTGCCTTAATAGAGTATTGGTACTATTCAGTAATAGATTATATTTCCCTACCAATGCAGCTTCCTGTGTTCTTAGTTTCAAATCTTCTGGTCTAACCAATATTTCCTTCTGACATTGCTTTAGCTCTTCCAAAGATTAAGTTAGAGCTTTCAATTCTGGTTGGATTGTTTTCCTACTGAGTAATATCAGTTGGTTCTGCACGACTTTGAGTCTCATTGGTGATTTGATATCCTTTTGATTTGGGTATGGCTGCTATCTCCTAGGTGAGTATATTTCTGAAGTCAGGATTATCCATTAAGTGATTGAAGATCCTAAATAAGGTCTTCCTCCTCTTATCGCCTGTTTGCAGCTCCACTAATATTGGATTGTGATCTTGTCACGACCTGAAACCATATCAAGCACATGACAACCACTGCATACCCAGTCTACGGATACTCATGGTACCCTTAACCTAACTATGCAAGGCTAATCGAATATCCTTTGAAAACATTTGGACAATACAGTGACTGTATTTTGAAAATCTCAAAATTTAATTAAAATACCTGTAAATCAGTTTTAAATGCATTTTTATATTCAGATTAAAACTCTACCGCAACTTCTAGACTTTTAAGTCCACTCAAGAGCAATCTTAACAACAGTACAAAAGGTTTATACATAAGGTCATTTACAAACCATAAGACAGTTAAGAGTTAATTTACAAAATCATAAAGCATATAAACATAACTAACTTAATAAAAACCGTTCATGAGCCACTATATAACGAAAGTATAAAACAAAGACTACCCACTTGTGGTAATACCCCGAAAATTTTAAAAAACCATACGTTATACTCAGAGCCTCTAGCTCACCAAATTAACCTGCATGGTTAGAAAGCAGAGGGGTGTGTACACTATGTACTCAGTGAGCAGGAAAAACATATATCGCAAATAGAACTTGATACATACCAAGACGGTGTAAATAACCTATGGAGCGAACATACACGACATAGAAACATATAGGCCTAACTTATGACTTAACCTATACTAGTTAGGAATCATATAGGCCTAGCCTATTAATCACCCATCTGGTGAACCTAGGTTCCAGTTCCAGTACACAAAACCAGAAAAACATCACATGTATAAATCAAATCTTGTCAGAAAACAAATATCATAATAAGCCAAAATAATTATGTGTGTCGCCACTAGTTGGCTAAACTAGTGTACACACCCACCGATTCCCTGTATTGGCTCAACTTTCATTTGTGCTGAGTCCATACTATAGTCGACAAGAGCGTCATGACCCTAGGAGATGACCTTGTCGGTATCCAGACCCTAGGTGTATAATCACACGTAAGTCCCATAAAAAGGTGTCAATACGGGGACTCGACTTTTATATACCAGCATTAAGGGTATGGAGGTCACTTAATCTGTTGTGCCTAGCACACGATTGGCCAATCGTTACCTCACTAATCACAAAAAGTCATATAAAAATATTAGGTATAAAAATCAAGTAAGGCACCATGCCTTTATTTATCAATCCAACTGATAAAATAGAACCGTGCCATAGTTCTAAGCCAAAAGAGAACACATACATGCAATATACATGACTCGATTATGAATATACAAATTCCAAAACATTATTTCATGTAATAAAAGTCATCTTTTGCACTCCAAGTGCAAAGTATTATTTAAAACAATGTCGTTTCTTAAATACAAAAGTATACTAGCATCTATTTGAGATTCAATTCTACTATGCATTACCTAAGTTCAAATTTCATATACAAGTCATCATGCATGTCTTGGGATGTCCTAATCCCATTTGAGAGATATGGTTTCCCCAACTCACCTTAAAAGAAGGTGTACACTCCCTTGACTTCGACATGTATCTTATATTCATACACCACCCTAACCAAATTTATCCCTAATCAATCATCATAAATGTTATTCTAACATAAGTCAATAGGTTAATAATTCACTTACTAATTCAACTCAATGTCTCCTTAACCATGAAGCTAACCTAACTTTATGTGCATTGTTTACACCCTTCTCTTCATAATGTTCCTTTATAACAAGTTGTCTTCTTTTAATCATAACTCTCTCTATAAAAATCCAAATTCCATGATTCTTATGCATCCTGAAGCTAGACTTCCATTAGTCTTATTATATCAAAAAATTAGACAAATAGCATCTCCCTTTAAAATATAATCTCCATCCAAATTCTGTTTTATTTCTGGTAAGAAACAGACTAGCAACCAACACTCAAACGACAATAAATCATTATTGATACATCTCCTAACAAAACCATTTCGCAGAAGCATTAATAAACATCAATAATCATTTTTCATATTTTATACTTTCACTAATTCGGACTTTAAAGTCCTAAAAAATCAGGAAATAATATAAGGCTCCTACACGGCGGTCTATCACAGGTAGTATTAGGGAAACAAGCATAACTCGAGCTCTAGTCACTATTTTGTCAAGCCAATTTTACAGAGGTCAAGTTAAGACCTATATCTAAGACTTTAATTCTTTGAGTTTCTTCAAATTCGTGCTCTAAGAATATGAAAGATAGAAAGAGCAAGATGAAATTGAAACCATATTTTCAACTTACCTTGATAACTTCTTTCCTTCTCCTCTTCTCTTCCCCTTTTTCTCTCCTTCTCTTCTCATTTTCGTTTTTCTCCCTCTTCTAACCTTATGGAAGATTTCACTCTTACTTCTATTGCCTTTTCATCTATTTTCTTTAGAAAATTCAAGAAGGTCAAACTAATCCACGTGTCACCATTCCATTGGTCCATGTGTCACCATTCTATTGGTACATATGTTTTCCTTCTATTGGTCCATCTAATACTATTCTATTGGTCCATATGTCACTTACTTTAGGCTCCACATGTCACTCATTTGAAGCCTCCATATGTCACTACTTGTAAGGCTACACATGTTACCAATTGTAAGGCTAGACAAGTCACCAATCGTAAGGCTACATATGTCATCATTCTATTGCTCCACTTGTCACAAGTCTAAAGTGCCATTTATCACAAACTTAAAGGGTCACTTGTCACAATTATACTCAAGTCATTTGGCATCCATTTAACTGAGCCATTGGTCATTTATTCCTAATGCCATATGACACCATTTCATAGATGTGATCAACCTAAATTCTCATGTATCAATTTGTCTTGCACTTTTAACATTTTTCTTAAAATAGATGCACACATCACCTCATCAATTACTCAATTGTAACAATAAATTCCCAATTCACTAATTATAATCCATTTATTTATGTTATTGGTAAATCAAAATGCACAAAATTAGGAATGTACATTCACATCTCATTCATTTTCGTTCCATACCTCGAAATATGTCAATTGAGTGCATATACTATCTTGCAATGTTTTCTAAATCATGATTCATATGTGTATACAAATATTATGCATGTAAATGAAATGCACCTCGTAAATTCTTAAATGAAATAACTCATGTGACTCAATCTAACAGTTTAATATCTTAATAATTTTAAGAGGTGGGATATTACAGATCTGATAAAATTGGATCATCAAATAAAGTACTAGTTGTAGGGTAGTTCTCTATCCATTTGTCATTTACTATACATTGTTCCAATTTTTTCAGCAAAAACCAATCTTCTGATTGCTTATTGATTCAAGTATAAGCATTACCATACTGGTTTAGATAAGCCAACCCCGTTCTCTCTACCACCTCCTGAAATTCTTGATAGTCGATTTGGTTCCAACATCTCCCACTCTTAGCTTCTTCAAATTTAATAATACAATGATAGTCACCTAATACCGTCTATGGTAACTTCATGAGATGGCTAGTGTTCTCCAACTCTTGCCAAGCTTGTAGTCTTTTGAACTTATGATTGGCTGCATACAATGCTGTAATGGCAATCTTAGTCCTAGTAGCTTTAAGCAAGACATCACAATGTATCAACTGATCAGTTTCAATACCCTGCACTACATCCACCGTCTCAAGATTGAAGCCTATGACCACTCTTCCATTGAAATGATGAGCATGATTGCTTAGAACCCTCTATCCTCTGTCTAGGAACCATAAACTCTTCTCCAATTACTCCATCTTTATTTTAGTTTCTAATAAACCATTAAAATCTAACTTATTATTCTTGATAAACTCTTGAACCACAAGTTGTTTATTCAGGCTATTAAGGCCTCTAATATTCCATACTGTAACTTTAATAATTTTTTTCTTTTTATTGACCCTTCTTCTTTTATGCTTCTTATGCAACCCAAGGGTTATACTTATTAGGTCACTTTTGGTACCAGAAGTTCCCCCTTTTCCATCACTGGAGTGTCGATAGTCCCCTCTGCTTGACCTGTTTTATTGACTAGTAGATCATTCAGTGGCAAACTCATCACCTGCTAACCATCCCTGGGGCCTTGACTATCCTCTACTAATGGTACTCCACTTGCTACCATTTGATGCTCCTCCTTATTCTTTTCAAGTGGTCCATTTCCAATCTCACGATTCTCCTTCGAAGACAGGTTGTGCAAACACTGTACTTCCAAAGATAACCCTCCACCGGTTCGAAAGTCCTTCTCTTGATTTGGACTTGCCTCATTCATCTATTGTCCCTCCTACTATTCTTTCCTTTTCCAAACTTGCTTATATTCTTTCATCTTTGGTTTCCACATGTATATTACTCTGATTGTATCCTCTACCAGATCTCCAATCTCATATAGTTTCATAATTCTTAGGGCATCGGGTAACTTCCTTGATATATCTACATCAATACAAACTCTAGCATACCCAATCCACTTCAATAAAGTCATATTCTCATCGAGTCCTAAAGGTTTTCCTATCTTGCTCACAATGTAACTCATCCCTTCTATATACCAATACTCTAAAGGAACCTTGTGAATATTTACCTATACTGGTAAGGAGGTAATCATATTCCTATCCAAGGTAACTCTAGGATGCCACTTCTTAATCAGTATTGGACTCCCCATTATGAGCTAAGGCCCAGCTTCCAGAATTTTCTCTTCTGTGTTGAATTGGAAGATAAATAATGCATCTTCATTTACCATCGTATTCACTAATCCTTTAGGCTTCCATATAGCATTAGCCCACTTGTTAACTACTGGAAAAGTAACCGCTTCTTAAGAAAAAATTCCACAAGAGCGGTTCGCCACTCTGAGCACCTTATTGTAACACCTCCATCGATGTTTGGATTGGTTTTCCCCCATGGGTCTTGACAAATCAAAGTCTCCCTAGATTTTCAGAGTCTTTAATAATTGAGCTCCAAGTGGGCTTCGCCTTTGCCATTCCCTACTGATTCTTTACTGGAGCTTTCCCTATAGGTGGGAAATCTAAATTGGACGATATATATGAGTTCAATCATTTCCAACAAGAATTTACATCATAGTTTCTCTCTTCTTTTAATCTAGCTGTTTGATGCTAGGTTAAGCTAACTTGCTTAATGATGCTAGGTTAAGCTAACTTGTTTAAAACAAAGAGTTTGTTGTCTAAAACTTTTTTCACATTAGGTAAATAGGAGAAGAGCTGCTAAAATTCAACCATTTTATTATGATGAATATAGTGGTGAAGGATTAAACTTGATGATATATAAGCTAGCATTTTAATATAGTGGTGAAGGATTAAACTTGAGGATATATAAGATAGCATTTTTAGCATCATTGTAAGCAATAAAGAAACAATTCCTATGAAAACATGAGATTGACACCCTTTTAAAGTGAAATCTTTCTTAGTTGGTTCTATTTGGACAAGCATAAGCCTGTTAGCCTATCCTATGTTTGACATTAAATGTTGATCATATTGGAAATCTAAACTTAATATGGTCCAATAGTTAAAGTGTTTATAGTGGACAAAATTTGAGGCTAATTTAAGAGAGAATTTGAAAGGATAAATGTTAGTTATTTTGGGTGTGTAACCTATGGATTTAAAGCTCTTTAAGTCTATTTCAATTAGTGAAAGTTTCAAGTCATTTGGAATTATCTTTAAAATGATATGGCTATTTGGTTAGAATTAATTGTACTGTTTATAACTCCACTATTTATTGTTTTACAAATTTTTAGAGTCTTCATTTGATGTTTGCCTTTATAAGGAGTTGTATTTAGTTGTTATTATAGAGAATCCAAAGAGTTGATAGTATACAAAAACTTGCTTGTTATTCTTCTCTTCCTTTTTACTTCAAAAGTGTCGAATACACTATTAGACTCTAATAAATTGGTACCGGAGCCATGGTAATCTCTAGCATGATGCCGTGTAACACCCCACTCCCGCAAGACCCAAACTCGATATCGATGGTGATATCCGAGTCCGTGCCCCGCGAGGGTGACGTGCTACATCACTCAGTCCAAAACTCGGTATAT
>JANVCQ010000006.1:25643340-25653728 GCA_025531925.1 Erythroxylum plowmanianum | reverse complement strand
CTTTGTTCCAGTTCTTGATTGTGAAAAATATATGTTGTCTTTGCACTAGACATTATGATTTTTATTATTTCAATTTTTTGATTTTTTAAGACATATAAATCAAAATCTTGACTTATTATTATTAAAGTAATTTTGATTTAGAGTGTTCGCATAAATTTGCTCTTAATATTTTATATTTAGAAGTTATATTTTTGTGTGCTATATAACCCGATGAATATCCAAAAACTCGAACAATCTAATGGATTTGGATATGGATAGTAAATCGTAAAAACCGATAGATATGGATTTGGATATGGGTTGAGTCATAAAAATGGATATGGATATGGGTAGAGTAATACCCGAACCGAACCCTACCCATTGTCATCCCTACTAGCAACTATTAATCATGGGTTAACAATTAATCCAGGTTTTTCCTTAGGTAGTGTTAAATCAAGATATGATCGGTAATTAAACCTAACTACTGAGTAGCTTATGATACGATCTCTAGATTTAATTAAGTAGTAACATTATGAATTAGGAAAATTGATTAAGCAAGGCAATAATCAAATATGATGAGTCATTTAACCAAGGTTATGTTATTTCTAATCACTATACATGAATTTTAACATAACAATTACGGATTATATCGAAATTATAGAAATGAGTTTACAAATAAACGATTCAATAAATGCATTAACATTATCTTTTCATAATACTTAATGAGTTCTTATACAAATAACCAAACTATAACGATAATATGATCATTCATATACAAAACCTAAATCAATTAACACAAGAAAGCATAATCAATTCTTAATGAAAGAAAAAAAACAATAAAAACAAAGAAATACACTTAAATCAAGTGTAGTGTCGATGTCACCTCCAAACCCATGTTGAGATGTCTAGCCTTTTACAAGTCTCTCCTAAAAAAATGCTTCAACTTCATTAATAACCCCTACGGAAACCCCTAGTCTATGCTACTTTCTCATTCACGCTGCTTTCTTTTGTTTCTGTCTGCAAAACTCTAGGTACTGTTTAGTGATGTGACGATTTAACTTTTTTGGCCCAACTTATTATGCATGTCTCCTTTTAACCCTTGTTGGTGTCTTTTAAATGCAGCTCTTGTCTACATTTAACGCAATCATCTACGTCAAACGCAGACCGTGTTTCACCGCTGTCCTCCTAGCTGGCGTTGCATCGTTTGCTTTACAGTTGCTCTTTGCTTCCGCTGTCGTTTCTCGCTTCTACCGCCTGCGTTTTGTTACTTTATCCACGTACTTGTCCATTAATTAAATTAATACCATGCAAATCCATGCAGCCTAGGTTCTTCTTCTTTGTGTTTCTATTTTTCTTATCTTTTAATTTTCTTTTTATTACTACATGAAGACAAGTAAAAACTATTCTTCAAAAAATGATTAAAATATAAAATTTCGACTCACTTTAACTTATTTATTTCTAAATTATATATAAAATCACATATGAGTCAAAGTGAGTATCTTAAGCAATGTCATATCAATAATTGCTAAGTGTTATAGAATAATTTCATAATCAATTAAGCACCTATCATATGTAAAAAATACAAAAAATAAATTATATTAGTAAGAGAAAAGCTCACTTTTTCTAAAAACATATTCTAGTTGTACCCATGTATTAGTTAATTAAAGTATGTTCCAAAAGGAAACTTGTTTAAGCATAGAAGAAAAGTAGGGAAATGAGTAATGTTGGAGGTTAAAGATGAAGAAATGGAAAGTTTAAAGAGAGAAGAGAGAGAGATCAATGTTTTCATTTTTCTAGGGCCCATTTGCCACATAGGAAAGACATCTATCAAGGGCCCACAAAAATCCCAAAAGTGCTTTTTATATATAATAGATGACTTAAAAAAAAGTTATTTTAGAGTTTAAATTAAATGTTTAACATGACCTTTCATCCTTACGTTATGTTAAATCATTTAGTTAACAAGTTTCTTTTTTTTTTGCATTTTCTTTTAATTTGAAATTTGGTGTATATATGTATGTATGTATAGATATATATAGGTATATATATGTGATGATTAACTCACCTCTTGCGATTAGTAAATAAGATATATTAGAACAAATTTCCGAGGAAATTGATGCAGAAATCATTGTGAAAAAGATGGGGGATAGACTTGATTCCCTTGTAGCATTCTGATTTATCTTCTTCTCGTCCGGAATTTATCACTTTCTCTCCTCTTTTTTGACTCTATCACTGCCATCTTATTCTGAGTTATAATTTGCAATAATTATTGATTTTAGTTCACAAGAAAGTATCATTAATCATTTTTGCACACTAGTAATATATAATTACCTCATGCATTCATCGCGATAATATTTACAAGTTTAACGATGGTGGATAGAGAGCCATTGCAGTGCACATTCTCTGACCTATGAGAGACCAAATTCTTAATATGTTTATTATCTCGGTGAACTCCTTTTCCTTTTCCATAATAAATCCAACAAATATGTAATTGGTCAAACTGTGGAATTAATATAAAATCAAAACTTAACTGACATGATTCGTAAAGCAGAACTTACTTTAAATACGTAGATCTTAGATTCTTAAATTTTGTCTAGCTTCACTGAATGAAATAAAATATTTTAACTGAATAAAGTAGACCATCATAGATTCTAAGCCTAAAACAGCCACATTTGACCCCCTAAAGTAATCTTTGCACCAAAGAATGCAAATCTGATTGTATTAGGACAATTAATTAGAAGCCTTTCTTAGTGTAAAAAACATAAACGAAAATATATTTTGAGAATTCGTTCCTTTCTCTTTCTTCTCCTTTCATATGTGAGTTAGGCCTCATCCATTTCTTCATAGGATTGTTTATTCAATTACCTAGCTATTGTAGTAATCCATCTTTGTTGTGCCTCATCCATTTCTTCATAGGATTGTTTATTCAATTACCTAGCTATTGTAGTCATCCATCTTTGTTGTGAAAATTATAGTTAAAGTATTAAATTTGAGAATTTTTTGAATCTCATTTCAACTAAATCATTTCATTAATGTGTCAGCTAAGGTTATCAATTTACATACAAAGCTTAACAATATGATTAAAGAAAAAGCCCTTAGTTTTATTCTATGATGTAGCAACATTTAGTTAACATTCATAAGGTAACACCGAGCTCCCCAATAACCATGCGAACCTTAGCCGCTCTAATGAGAAAGTAGTCTCTAAGCTGTGAAAGATCGAATGATCCACATTCCTAAGGACACGTTTACGTAAAAAGATGGCTTCCAAAACAATGGAGAAGAGGATTGAATTCAATGTGTTGTCATGTGGGAACAGCGTGAATTAAACGCCTGTCTTTGTCTAAGCTGGCGTGAAGATTCAATAAAAGTCTAATCAATGTGACAGAGCAGGGGATAGATAAGAAGATGCTCTCTAAAATATTATCTAAAGCACTTGGTTGGCCAATCTATAACAGTTAAAAGCACAAACATACCTCTAAGCCTAAAAGGGAAAGCATAAGAAAAGCTTTCGGAGTATCCAATCCTCAAAAACGGCAAAATGGAACGCATCCACAGATTTATATCTTCATATAACAACAATTAAAGAAGACGTAAGCGAAGAAAAGTATTATATAAAGCAAAAAGTTGGGCAAGCTAGTCAAGATTTCTCTATGCATACTAATCAGATCACTGTGAAATGGAGAAAAAGAATCTGGGGTGTCGACACGTGTACCAATGGTCCTACTGTTCCAAAATATGCAATGAACACCAACCGCCCCACATCGTTTCATCGCATTCAAGTTCCTGTCAAGTTTATTAGTTGATGTCTAGCGAGCGAGCGAGCGCGTGTGGACAAGATGATAAGTTGGGGCTAGGCAGCAAAATTTTAAAGAAAACTTCAAAAGATAAGGAATGTGTGTTGAGGGTTGCTTTGAATTTTTTACTTTTCTTTTCGTGGCAACTTGCAGCTTGATGATAATATTTCTGTGTCTTTCTAGATACTTATGGCAAGGGAATCCACTACTGGCCTGGTTATGCTAATAATGAATGGTTTTTGTGCCCTTGTAGTAGTAGTACTGTATTGAAAAGGTTTATGCATGCCAGTGGTCAACCTGTTGCTTTTCTTTGGTTACTGCACGCTTGATGTATATGTATGATAGTTGATATATACCCCATTTCCTCCGGTAGACGGGGTAGCCATAACATGTGGTCATTAATGTGCTACCTCAGATATCTTCCAACTAGTTGTCACTCTCTTTCTTTGGCATATACTTAGCACCTCTTTTGATGAATTTTTGGAAGGTCAATAAGTTCTTTTCTCTGCCACAAAGTCCTTTATTTAAGAAAAATGAGTATTTAATTGTAGAATTAAAAAAACACTTTTTTAATAAACATGATTTCGTGACAGTCAAAATAAAATTTTTTAAGAAGCTTAAATTTGGAGCTTCTCAAAAAAGCCTTTTAAATGATTTTTTAGGTAAATTTTTTAGATCAATTAATGAGTCTATTTTTTAGTTACTTTTGTCCTTATTATTTACGCATAATTATCATAATACCCACAAATCACCCTTCTGCTCCTTTATGTGTATAATCATCCAAAAAATCGCTATCTTGCAAAGCTCTCATAACCGGCGCCTCCATAATCACGATCCACCATCGTCGTCTCTCACGAATTGACACGACAAGCCACCACCGACGACCACCGAGGTGCCTGCCTGCAAGTCTCCTTTTATTTTTCCTTTTTTTATTAACGGCCTTTCAGATATCTAAAATTGATTTTCTTTTTTTGGATTAGTGCATTGATCGAAGCTCTCTAGCTTTCTTTCCCTCTAAATAATTTCAAGAATCACACATTGAGGTATTTTTTTCATTCTTTTGCATAATTATTTTGACCATAATGTATAAGCATTGAGCATTAATCTGGGTTTTTTTGTTTAATTTTGTGCTTTCATTTTCGTTCTCTTTGGTTGATTCTATTTGTAGGTTTTTATATAATCATTGATTTGTTTTTGATTTTTTAATTCAATTTTAATTCTTTTTTTCTCATTTTGTGTTTGATTTTTGTATCCCATAAGCTAGTTTTGATTTTGTGTGATATGATTCTTGATCCATTCAAAATATACATGTCCTTTGAAAAATAAAAAGAATCTCTTAAATAGAAAAAAACATATTAGCATTAGATCTACTGGTTATTGCCTTAAGTGCTCCATTAAAAAAACTTGACAAAGTTAAGAAGAAATACTGTGATAAAAATTTGATTATGTTATATTTGTTGGATTCATTATTATCTGTAGGGTGTTTTGTTTCATTGTCAAATTTTAATCCTCAAAAGCTATTTGTTTATATATCATGCTTATTATGCTTTAGTCTATTTCATTCTTGTTATGCTTTTATATTTTCTTATACTTGCTAAATTCATTGTTATATGCAATGGAGGTTTTGTTTTCTGGATCATGTGTTGTTGATATATAGCTATTAGTATTTTTTTAATGAGATGAAAACTTATCTTGTTATTGCAAAATCAATTTCCTTTGGTTAATATTATAATTTTTTAATAAAAAATGTCAAATCCAAGTCAAGAAATTCAAGGTGGGATAAATTGAAAAAAAGGGTTAATACATAGTGGAATAATAGAACTCTTGGAATTGTAATTAAATTTTTGTGGAAAAGACATTAACTGAAAATCGACCAAATGGCCACTTTAAGATTAGATGGAAAAATATAGTTTCAAAATTTGCTCATGAAACTAAGAAGAATTTTGAATATAAAAAAATTTAAGAATAAATGGGATGGATTAAAAAAGGATTGGCAGTTTTGCATAAATTTAGTAAGGAAATTGGACTAGGATAGGATCCTATTAATCAACTATTTATGCAAGCAACGAATGGTGGGGAAAGAAATTGAAGGTAAGCGTTTAAACTTTAGATTTATAATTTTCTAATGTTACTTGATAGTTTAATAACTTAAACAATATTATTGTAGGAAAATCATGAGGCTGCCAAATTCTGAACTAAAGATTTGAAATATATTGAATAGCTAAATATTTTATTTAAAGATGCTGCAGCTATAGGGGAAGGAGCTTGGGCACCTTCTTCAGGTTTTGTACCAAATGATACTTATGTGCCTTCTATATGAAGCCTAGTTGATACCAAACTTGATGATAACTTTTTGGAAGACTTTACTATCAATCAAGAAATTGAAAATATTAATAATGAGATTGGTTCGTCAACTCCAACTCTAGGAAATTCTACACAAGGAAAGGGAAAAAAAAAGAAAGAAACATTGGCTACAAAAAAAAAAATTCGGGGCCCAACAGGAAAAGTTATGTAAATATTTGGATTGTATATATGATATAGTAGAGAGTAGAATTTCAGTAACCTTTATTAAAAGAATGAACCTAGTTGTAGCATTTTTGAGGTGATAGACATCTTATGAAGTACGAATGAAATAGAAAGGAGAGGTGAATTGTTTATGTTAGCTACCAAATTATTTTTTAAGAAAGAAATTTGTTGTACTTAAGGATGTTGATCTTTAAATTGAATGGCTTAAACAAATTAAATGATTGTGATTTTTGTAATGAATAAGACATATATTTGATTACTAATATTGGATTACTAATATTGGATTAATTGTAATGTGTTGTACTATAATTCATTGCTTGCAATTTGTTATATTGGATTTCTACTTAGTTAATTTTGTTGTAATGAATTAAATTGTACTTTATTATTGTTGTGTTATGATTATTGCTATATTACCTTATTATACAATAAGCTTATGATTTATTTATATATATATATATAGTTTGATACAATGTCATCTTCTAGTAATAATTTTGATAATATAATGAAGAGATTGAAGAAAAATTTTACATATGGTTCAAACTAGAGTAGCACTAATCATAGACCATTTTATTAAATGTTATATTAAAAAATCATGTAGAACATCCCCTCACACTAGATGGATGTTTGTAATGGAAATACTTAGTGGCTATAGATATAGATGCCATCAACAAGATAGAATGGAAAAGGATGTTTTTATCAAATTATGTAAATTGTTGAATGAGACATATGGATTAAAGGAAGGTACAGAAGTAACAATATAAGAGGCTATAGCTATGTTTTTTATCACTTTAGGTCATGAACTTTGTAATAGAATGATTTAAGAAAGATTTCAACATTCTGGTGAAAACAATTTTTAAATGGTTTGAAATAGTATTAGAGGTCATTGTCGATTGATTTCATAAAATCAAAAGATCCAACTTTTAGAGAAATACTAATCAAAATTAAAGATGATAGAAGATATTAACCTTATTTTAAAGACAACATTGGAGTAATTGATGGAACAAATATGTCAGTTGTAGTTCCAAGGTCTAATCAAATAAAATATATTGGCAGAAAAGACATTCCTACGCAAAATGGAATGTCTACATATAATTTTGATATATACTTTACTTTTACTTGGGCTTGTTGGGAAGGCACAACACATGATACTTGAATTTTTATGAAAGCTTTGCGTAGTAATAGATTACACTTCCTTCATCCATCTAGAGGTTTGTGAATTAAAACTTTATACATTTTTTATTTTATTTTATTTTATCGTAATAAGTCACTACTTCTTTATTTATTTTTTTACTTTGGAATATAGGAAAATATTATTTGGTAGATGCAAGATATCCTCATATGCAAGGTTATTTAGGCCATAAAAAAGTGAGAGATATCATCTTCCTGATTTTCGACATGCTGCTCTTCCAAGAGGAAAGAAAGAAATATTTAATTATGCACATTCTTCCTTAAGATGCACAATCAAAAGAACATTTGACGTTTGAAAAAATAGGTGAAAATTTTTACGTCAAATGCCTGATTTTCCTTTTCCAAAGCAGGTTAAAATTGTAATTGCTTCAATGACTATTCATAATTTTATAAGGATAAATGCTCAAAAGGATGAAAAGTTTTCTCCTTATGATGAAGATGATGAATTACTTCCTACAAATGAAGAAATCAATGAAAATAAAGATGTAGAAGAAAATCATTTAAACGAGCTACAAAATAACGAGATGAATGATGCGGGGAAGCATATTGCAAATCTTCTTGTATTACAATAAAATGCATAGTTTATTATGTATTTAACTATTTACTCAACTTGAATATTTAAGATTTATATAATATTATTTGGTTATTTTTATGTTTTAATATTAATTTTACTTATGTTATAATCCATATAAAAGATTTGGTTATTTTTATGTTTTAATATTAATTTTACTTATGTTATAATCCATATAAAAGATTTGGTTATATATCTTTTCATTTATATTTCTTATAGTTTAAAATTATATAATAATTAATATATTGTGCTTTGTATATTGTTTAATATACTTTAAATAATATATATATGCATAAATAATTTTTATTACAAAATAAAATATAGTTAAAATCAAAAGTACTTTTTATTTTTATATTATCAAACAATCTACTGTATGAAGTTCTTTCAAGAAAGCTCTTTTTTAAATAACAATCAACTGATTTTTTAAAAATGATCTTCTTAGAAAAGATCTACAAAAAAAAACTCTATTAATAGAAGCTTTACTAGTATAAGTCTAACCAAACAAAAACTTAAAATATGATGAAAAAGCTAATCATCTTGTATGAATACGCATGTTCATCATTCTTTTCTATTTTAGTGCTGGAACTTGGTCTGAACCATTATTTATTATGCCCTTCCATAGCGAAAGGAATCGAATCATTATGCAAATTTTAGCACAATTAGTCATGGAAGATTCAATAGGAATATTTGAAAGTTGCAAATTTTGAAAGGACATAAGTCATCTCCATGAGGTGACTCATATTTTTATGCCAAGTCTAGGGTCCCGTTGTTCCTAACTGGATCAAAGGGCATGTTACTTGAAGGCCAATAAGAATATTGACAAAAAAGAATTAGAAATCATTGCTTTATTTTTTATACCATTTAATCACCAAGTGTTCCTGGCTGTTGGTAGGAAACATTTTGGATGAGATGGCATCAAAGAATCATAAGTGATATAAGATGGTTTATCCATCTGAAACTAGCTGCTCTTTTGATCCATACAAATATGGTATATCACCTTACGAATAGATCACGTTGCTCCAAGTTGGATACTATTTAAATTAACTAAGCGCAACATTTAAACTGAAAATGAGACATCTTTGTACACGTGATGGGACCATACATGATGCTGATTTTGTTATATGATATAAATTGGACAAGATATAGGTTGAGCCTATTTTGTACAAGCCACATGATGAATTTAGAGCAATTCTCTCAATAGATGGTCATAGAGATCGACTAGTTTCTTTAGGAGAAGAAGCAACAAAATAAAATCATGGACTTTTTTAATCATATGGGATAGGGTTTCATCTTAAAGGGATAGCTCTGTCCGTAAGAATCCTTTCAAGCATGTCAGAGTATGTCTTTACACTGCAAAGTCTAATTTGTCCACATACATAATTTTCATTTTCATTGCTACAGCCACTTGAAAGCTTCATCTATCTCAGTACTAATGGTAGTGTGTCACACACCATTGATGATAAGTCAACACATTATTGATGTGGAATCACAACAACTTACCAGAATAATCTTGATTATATAACCGCAGCATTTGATGGGAAGGTGATCTTGACTTGAGAAATGATCTTATAAGATATTCTTGATATGCACATGGGATATCAAATAAAACTGATGCAAATCAGTAACTATCAACTTATTGTTAAGGCATAGATATACATATTTTGGTACAATCTGGTATTTTGTTTCTGAATTATTCAACGCTATTCCGTAGATGGTACCTTTTTTTTTTTTTCTCAGATAATAGAGCAATTCTATTTGCATTATGGTATATTCCAAACTCAATAACATATAAAGGGAATAATATTTACTCTCTCATTAGTCCACAAGTAGACAAATCTTTGATTACCTTGGGAAACAGTAAGGTATGATCTACAGATACCAATTAATATAATTACTTCTATTAATTTTATTGAGTTTTTTTTCTTTTAATGCACGAAAATATTTTTGATTAAATTATCTCACTATATATTTCAGTCTTGCAATGACAGTTAGGCTAAATGAAAACTCTTGTTTTCAGTTACTGTTAAAATCCTTGAAGTATATCTTAATCAGAAGACTAATTTAATATTTTCTATTTGTACAAACAAACAAAGCGAAGTGGGTTGGGTTGGGTTGGGGGCATATATGCATGTTAATAGATTAAGTACGTTATAGGGTTGGTGGGAGGTTACAACGGTTGTACTGTAAAACAAATTATATGGTTCTTTTTTTGGGGGGGGGGGGTCCCTATTTTTTTTCCCTCCCTGTGACCGGACGCTCCCCATCTCTCGCCTGGTGTCAGGACCCTGCTGGCCCCAAGCCTGGCCCCATAGCACAACCTGGCCACCCCATTGATA
>JANVCQ010000006.1:25606804-25631187 GCA_025531925.1 Erythroxylum plowmanianum | reverse complement strand
ATGCTTGAGTGTTGCATGAATTGAGTGAACCATCGATGATGGTTACCTCACTGAGTTCGCAAACTCACCCAAAATTGAAACTTATTTTTCAGGACCGAGAGTAGACTCCTAAGTCTAGAGGGACTTTTCCTGCCGTGTAGATCTTTTAATGATAGCATGTAACCTATTAACATTCATTGAATTAAAGAAGAAAGATGTACATTTGATAGACCATCTTCTTTCTTTCATCATCAAAAGCGAAATTGATAGGTCTCATTTAGGTTAATAGACTTTTCATATAGTCATCTTAAAGATGAATGAGAAATGTCTCATTTAATGGCTTCTTTATGATTGATTAAATGAAGAAATGATGCATTGGTTGAAAAATTCTTCTTTCCTTTGTTGTTAATAGAAAGTGTGAGGGAGTAAGAATGTGTTCTTAAATTTTTATCACTTTCTCTCCTATCTTGGATTTTCCTAGTGGTCGTAGGTTATATTGGGAGGATGTTTATTACATGTCAATGATTGTAAGGAGCATGATTTCTATTTTTTGTCAAATAAAATCTGGTTATTCCTTATATTTTGAAAATGTTGTTTCACTATATGAAAATAAGGATTTTATTTGTGATGCGATAATTAAATAGGGATTGTTTTTATATAGAACCTATGACAAGCTCACTATAAAACCAAGACATTCCAATGACTCTAGCATTAATTCTAAATATCTGTGGCACTTAAGAATGGGTCATATCAATCATAAAGGACTTGACAGGTTAGTAAAGGATGGGATCCTTATGGGCTTGGATATTGTTCCATTACCCACCTGTGAATCATGTATTGAAGGAAAAATGACCAAGGCCTCATTTCCTTCTAAAGGAAATAGATATGAATCTATGTTGGACCTAGTACATACATATGTGTGTGGGCCCATAAACGTACAAGCGAGAGGAGGTTATGAATAATGTATAACCTTTATAGATGATTAATTAAGGCATGGTTATTTGTATTTGATGAATAAAAAGAGCGAATCTTTTGAAAAGTTCAAAGAATTCAAAGCCGAAGCTAAACAGCAACTAGGTAAATCATTAAAACAACTTTGATCGGATCGAGGTGGTGAGTACTTATTTGGAGAGTTCCAGCAATATTTAATTGACAATGGAATTGTTTCCACTTTGTCAGCTCCTCGAACACCTCAATAGAATGGTGTAGCTGAGAGAAGAAATATGACTCTATTGGAAATGGTAAGATCAATGATGTGCTACACTAGCCTTCCAAAATCGTTTTGAGGATATTCCATACAAATGGTAACATATCTTCTTAACTTTGCTCCCTCCAAATCAGTGCCTAAACCACCTAGGGAGTTATGGACTGGTCAAGTGCCTTCATTATGACACTTAAGGACTTGGGGCTGCCCAGCCCATGTTCTAAGACCTAAATCCAAAATGATGGAACTAAGGTCAGAAGTATGTTTGTTTGTAGGATATCCTAAGGAAACTTAAGGGTACTATTTTTACAATCCTCAGGATAGAAAGGTATTTGTGTCGACGAATGCGACCTTCCTAGAGGAAGAGTTTATGAGAAATCACAAAGGAAGAAGTGAAGTAGTACTAAAGGAGTTAGTTATTTCATCCAATTCAAGAGTTGATATGGATATAATTGATCAAGATGTCCAAATGGATTCAAGGGTTGAATCAGAAATGCAACTTGAACATCAAGTAGTGCCTAGACATAGTGGGAGGGTTATGAGACAGCCAGATAGGTATCTAGGTCTACGAGAAGGCTTTATTACCATCTCAAACTAAGAAGAAATGGATCCTATTACGTATACACATGCTATTAATGATGTTGATGCAAAAAAATGGATCAAGGCGATGGAACTGAAAATAAATTCCATGTACTTCAATGAACTCTAGATCCTTGTAGATTTGCCACCAGATGTAAAATCCATAGGGTGTAAATGGATCTACAAAAGGAAAAAAGGATCAGATGGAAAGGTGGAGACCTTTAAAGCTAAATTGGTAGCTAAGGGCTATACTCAAAAAGAGGGTATAGGCTATGAGGAGACTTTTTCTCTGATTGCCATGCTTATGTCCATTAGGATTCTTTTAACCATAACAGCCTATTTCGATTATGAAATATAGAAAATGGATGTCAAGATCACATTTCTTAATGGGGATCTTGAGGAGACCATTTATATGGCCCAACCAGAAGGATTCATTGAGCTAGATAAAGAGCATAAGATATGCAAGTTGCAAAGGTCCATTTATGGAATTAAGCAAGCATCTAGGTCTTATAACATTAGGTTTGATAAGTATATCAAAACCCATGGGTTCATACAAAATCTAGATGAGCCTTATGTCTATAAAAGGATACAAGATGGAAAGGTTATTTTTCTAATCCTGTATGTTGATGACATTCTGCTCATTGGGAATGATGTGGGAATGTTATTTATAGTTAAGGGAGGGCTGAATGAACAGTTTTCAATGAAGGGTTTAGGAGAGGCTAACTATGTTCTAGGGATCAAACGTATAAGGGATCGTAAGAACAAATAGAATGTCTCAATTAACCTACATTGAGAATATGCTTAATAAGTTTGCTATGCAAGATTCCAAGAGGAGTTCACTCCTGCAAGACATGCAATCAAACTTTCAAAGGAACAAGCACCTAAAATCCAAAAGGAAGTTAAATGCATGCGTAACATTCTCTATGCTTCGGCAGTTGGAAGTTTAATGTATGCAATGCTTTGCACTAGATCAGATATTTGTTACGCAGTGGGACTGGTAATCAGATTTTAGTCCAATCTAGGAATGAAACATTGGACTGCGGTTAAGTGTACAATGAAGTATCTTCGTAGGACAAAGAACTTAATGCTTGTTTACTTTGGAAGTAATCTTATTTCAATGGGATATACAGAATCTGATTTCCAATCAGATGTTAATTGAAGGAAATCAACTTCTAGTTCTATATTTGTTTTAAGAGGTGGAGCTATATTCTGGAGGAGTATCAAGCAATCTTGAGTTGTTGATTCGGCTATAGAGGTTGAGTATGTTGCTGCTTGTGAAGCAGCAAAAGAAGCAGTCTGGCTACATAAGTTCCGAAATGATTTGAAAGTGGTTCCTGAGGCAGAAAAGGCCATTACACTTTAATGTGATAATAGTGGGGTAGTTGCTAATTCTAAAGAACCTCAAAATCACAAAGCTGCCAAAAAGATTGAGCGAAAGTACCATCTCATAAGGGAGATAATATAGCGTAGAGAGGTGAATGTGGTAAAGATTCCCACGGAGCAAAACCTTGCTGATCCATTCATAAAGAAATTATCTCAAAAGAGCTTTGAGGGTCACCTAGAAGGGATAGGAATGAGGGATATGTCATACTTGCTTTAGGGCAAGTGGGAGATTGTTGGAGTTATGTAAATATAGTGTCCTAGAAAGCAAGTGTATTTATATGTAACTTAATTTTCTTCCAGTTACAGTTTTATAATGAAAATATTTATTATTAATGAAACAAAAGAAATTGGTTTTATATGTATGAGCATTACATATCTAATCAAAAGGTACCGAGATTCTTTTGTAAGTAATAAACGTATACATAGAGATGTATGGGAAACATGTATATTATTAAAATCTAAATTAATTGATTCACAGTTGAATAATCAAATTGGTCGCTTGATTATAGTTTGGACTGTAGTGTTGTGATTTATCACCATGTAAGTAAAGGAGTTTACTTCAAGGGAATGATGAGTTTCATATCATGATAGTAGTTGATTATCGATAATGTCACTATTAAATGAATGTGGAATCAAGTATGTTTTAAAGAATAAAGTGGGTTGTTACTTTAATCTTAAAACATACAACTAGAGCATTTGCTTATTATAGACCATAATCTTGATGAGTAGTGAACTCATATGTGTTTCATTATAATTATTTATATGATCATAATGGATTTTTATAGAGTATTAATCCAGTGTCTATATGTTGGAATTATTAATTGAAACATGTATCAGGGAACATTCACTCAAATAAAGAGTTTATAGTGATATCATCACTTCTAAATGTTTTAAAGAGATTTAGTGATTAAACTGATGCCAATAGTTTGATGGATTAGCTACCAATCAAGCCTTAACACCAAGATGAGATCTTGTGTGTTAATCACCATATAAAGTAAAACTAGAGATCTAGAAGGAAAAATCAACATAAGGGCAAAATGATAATTTTACCCTTTGTTGTACGGATGGCTATAATAATGCTCATGATAGGGTTTACAATTGGACATATTATTTAAAATATGTGTTCTCATAATATTTAGTAATTCAAGAGCTCAACTAATGAATGGCATTCAGTAAATAAGCTAGAATTTATTCTAATGAGATTAAATTATTTCTGGGCTTATTGAAGCTTGAATTATCTAGGTCCAATAAGATTTCCCACTTGGCTTTAAGGAAGGTTATCGAGCAAAGTAAGAAATATAAATGGAGGTTTTAGAAGTACATAATTGAATGTTGGGCTTGCACTAATTAATGGTTAATTTGAAGCCCAAATGTGCATTTAGAAATAAGGTAGATTTTGGTTTTATTTGATTAATTAGATTAATTAAATTAAAACAAAATTTTTAAGAGAGCAAAGTGAAATTTCATTTTCATTAGGGAAGAATGTGTAGCTGCACATTTAACATTAAATTGCTAAATAAAGATGGTGTTTATTATGGTTTATCATCATTAAATGGAGTTATGAACTTGCCATTAAATGGTTTAATCTTTATCTTTCAATGATAACATGTAACCTGTTAGCATTCGTTGGATTAAAGAAGAAAGATGTGCATTGGATGGACCATCTTCCTTCTATCATCATCAAAAAATGAAATTGATTGGTCTCATTTAGGTTAATAGACTTTTCATATAGTCATCATAAAGACAAATGAGAAGAGTCTCATTTAATGGCTTCTTTACGATTGATTAAATGAAGAAAGGATGCATTGGTTGGAAAATTCTTCTTTCCTTTGTTGTTAAACAAAAGTGTGAGGGAGTAAGAATGGGTTCTTACATTTTTATCACTCTCTCTCCTATCTTGCATGAAAAAATCAAAAATTGCATGAGTGTGTCTTATTCTTGGTCTTCTTTCTTCTAAGAAAATTCTCCTCCAAAGTTTTTTTCCCCTTTCCCACCAAAGGATCTTGTCAACCAAGTTGTCTAAGAAGAATAAGTGGTAGATCAGATTGGTTGAGGATATAATATCAAGAAAAGGAAACAATAATAAGAAGAAGAGGATACATCACTTAGGAGAGGATATATTGCCAAGGTTAGGATAGCACAGCGAGGAGTTAAAGCTATAGCAAAGGAGTCGGTAAAATAATCTCTATCTTGTTTAAGTTTATTATTATCCTTATACCATATCATGTATAGATTGGCATGATGATTTGGATATATTGCTTCTATAGCAATTTAGATTTCTAAAATGTTTTGAAATCTAACGTTTCTCCAAATATGACATGCTTTCTTTTTCCGATCCAACATAGGAGTGGTAATAGATAGAGCAAAGCAAGGTTTAACTTTAGTGAAGATTCGGTAAATCAAAAATCAGTGAAGAAAAAGCTTGAAGAAGAAAGCCATGAAGAAAAGAACTAAGTCAAAAAACAACAGTAACTTAGTCTTTCAAGTTAAAAATGAACGTGGGTTTAAAATTTGGACACTTATGTAATTTCTAAAGCTTTAACTAGTTCAATCTTCTGTAAATTTTACTCCAAATTGTCTCTAATTTCTCAATATCATTATCTCACAAATTCTAAAGTCATCTATAAAATTTCTTCGTTATCATTTGATTTTTTTAATTTCCAATTATCTATTTACTTGCCACTTGGAATTTTTCCTAGTTCAATAATACCCAACATTTTCAGATTTTTTCCTAAAATTCACCAAAAAGTTTAAATCAATACATAAATTCTCCATATCGATTTTCAATATAATAAATTCACAATTCTCAATAACATCACTTATCACATATATAAATCAATTATACTCAAAAAATGTCAATGAATGCATGTACAATCATTTTAATGTGTAAAAATAAATATTCAAGTGTAAGTGTATGACATATTATGCATAAGCATGAAATGCACTTTCTAATTTCTAAATAAACTCTCGTATACACTATTCTAGACTTAACAACGATAACAAGATGTTACAATTTGTGATCAATTAGATTCCCTAACTCTCATTAATTCGATCTAATCATTTTTATTTAGTTCACCCTCTCAGTTTGTTACCAAAACATGCAAATACATTAATCAATTCTATCACACAAACCATTAAACATAAAAATAACTAAATCAACATTAACTCAAAGTAAAATACCGAAAGAGAGTTTAGGACATTATCAATAATCCAAAATCTATTTCCATACAATCCATCTCAAATTTATGCAATTAAATGAAAAAAGGAAATGAAGAGAAAATGAAACTTAGGATGGACAAATCGGGAAGGCATCGATGTTAGGATACCATTAGATCTAAGGAGCGGTGGCATTAGGATCTACTTCTTCTTCCTACTTCTTCCTCTTCTTCTTCTCTCTCTTTTCCTTTTCTCTCCTTTTGGGGTTTCAAAGAGTTGTTGAATGTAAAGCTCCTTTTCTCTACATCTTTATGTTTTTTAAATATCCTTTTATGTTTTAAGTAACCTTAGGGTTTTTCTGGGGTTCAAAAAGTCCAAAAAGTACCTCTAAATGTGAAGTTCGTAAGCATCTACGTGTCTGCTTGACACAAGCCACGATCATGGTCCACATTTGATCCTTTTTGTCACGATCACGACCATGATTATAGGCCGTTGTTTCATCCTGAATGTCTTTCGAAACTCATCTATTCTTCGATATTGACCTTAAAAAATAGTAAAATCATCAAGCTCCCTCAAAAACATAATATTTAAATGCAAAGCTTATACTAATCTAACACTTAAAACATAAATAATTAACAAACTTACACAATTCCAACCTAAATACATAATAAATGATTTAATTAATGTCTAAACACATATCAAACTATTTCCCTAAAACATGATGCTATTTACACATATTAAGATCCCCACACTTAAACGTTTACTTCTCCTCAAGCAAATAAAACAACAAACAACACAACAATAGAAAGCACACAATGCAATAATGAGGTAGTAGCTTCAACTTCATGGAAAAAATTAACTCTAAACACAATCATTTAAGTTGTTCTAACTTATTAATAAGTGAAATTTACGTCTAAACACCTTGGACTAAATATACAAACTAATCAAAAGTTTAATGTTGAGTCTATTCACCCCTATCACTTGCACACAAACATTGATAATCATTCAGTCAAAACAAAATTATAGCTATTTCTTAGTAGGTTTTCATAAAAAATCAAGATAGTAACAAATTTGGTAGGTTTATATTTGAAAAATTCTTTTTGTTGATTTTTCATTAAAGACATATACTTAGTCTTAACTTAGTCTTTTTACGCGGAGGCAAACATTTATGATGAATGTCAATCCGATTACCAAACTAAATCATGTTGTTATTAAGCTATTTGGTTATAATGTAATTATAGCCTTTTTACGTGAAGGCACACATTTGTGATGTATGTCGATTCGGTTACTCAACTACATCACATTCTGAACTGACTACTACCTTGATTCATAACCTAAAAGCTCACGAAATAGTTATTTTAGTTATAATTTATAATTTATACAACTTTTTTTTAATCACAAAATTTTGCCTACCTTATTGCTTTAATCATTTTCATGAAAATGTATTAGTAATGCCACTTATTTGATTGGCCTAAAATTATAAATGAGTATGATAAATTCCTAGGGTGAATAGACTAACATTATATCCTAATTAACCAGTTTATTTAGCCTTAAGTAACTTAGGTCACTAATTTCACAAGCTAATACATCTTCATAACCTAAAAGGTTATGTTTAAGGTTAAATCTATCCCTTTAAATCCTAGCCATTCATGCATTCACACAATTAACAATATGTAACCTAAACATACTAACATAACAATATGGAAAATTCACACTTAAAGCAAAACACATAAGTGATAATTATTGCATAATGTTTTAAGGCATAATTTGATATGTGTTTAGTTGTTAATTCAATCATTTAGTATGTGATTAGGTTAGACTTGTGTTAGTTTGTTAATTATTTGTGTTTAAAGTGTTTTACTGGTTGGTACAAGTCTTTGAGCTTAATTATTATGTGTTTGTGGTATCTTGACATGTTTGCTAGTGTTTTAGGGTCAATACTGAAAAACGGAAAAGTTTCGGAGACATTCGAGCTGAAACAATGGCCCAAGATCATGGCATGTCAGGCCACAATCATGACAGAAGCACCAGAGTTGGTCCACAATCATGGCCTAAATGTCGTGATCATGACAAAAGTGTAAGGAAGGTCACGATCATGATAGAAGGCTAGGATGTGACCCACGATCGTGGCCTGTATGCCACGATCATAACAAAAAGCTAGGATGTGGCCCACGATCATCGCCTGCATGCCACGATTATGACAAAAAGCCTTAGATGTTGCCCACGATTGTGGCCTACATTGGGGAGACATGCAAAAAACAAGAACGTCAAGTTTTGAGGGATTTTTTAGACATTTTAAACGCCTAAAAAACCCTAGAGCTGCGTAGAATATAAGGGGATATAAACAGAAAAAGAAAAGAGGCAGGAAGTGAGCTTCTGCATTAGCGATCTTCAGAAACCCTAGAGAGAATTCATCAAGAGACAGAGGAAGAGAAGAAGAAAGAGAGAAGAGTCGACGTACTTCCTGTATCAGGAAGCTTCCCAACGATGCTGCCTCCCATCCTCTATTTAGATTGTATTTCCTATTTATTTTCAGTTTTATCATTGCATAGAACTGGATTGAATAGTTGATTATAGGATCTAGAATGTTAAGGATGTTCTAAACTCACCTTCGTAATTTTATTATTGAATTAATGAAAATCTAACTGCTTATGTGTTTATTGGATTTGTTGTGGTTTGATTCTACGATTGCATAATTTGGTAATAAACTAAGAGGGGGAATCGAATGAAAAATGATTAAATTGGATTAATGAGGGTTAGTGATTTAATAGAACAAGTGAATTAGATCAAGAAATTGTGCAAAGAGAGATATTGCATAGGTTTCTAATAGTTTATTAGACAACTTTAGAACTAATTAAGTTTTTAGATAGGTTGTGAATTGATAAATTGCAACTTCCATAATCTGATTAAGGTTTATAACTTAGGGTTAAAGGTTATAACTCGAGAGAGAGTAATCAACCATAGGATTGTCTAGAACTAATAATCTAATAATTCATAATTAGTTAGGTTAGCATTAAGGATTGGTAAAATTCCCTTTCTCTCAACTAGTAATTTCTTTCGGTTGATTCTTGGGTGTACTGCAATTGGTTAGTAATTAGTATTTCGTGTTTGATTCTTAATTTGAGTTATTGACTTAAATTCTCATTTTAGTTTCACTACATTTTGAATTTCTATTATTTGTTTCCAACTTTAAAATTTATTTAGTTCCCTCCTTGTGGGATCGACACCTTTGGTACTATGCTAACGAACCGTGCATTTACAGATTATTGAGGGTTATTAATTAAAGCCTACACATAACCAAACCACTGATCAACAACCCTCCCCACACTTGAACATCACATTGTCCTCAATGTGAGAATGGTACACAAACAAACCAATGGGAAATAAAATACATAATACAAAAACCATAAGAAGAAAATACTAATAAAAATGAAAAGAGATGGGTTAAAATATGAACTCATCAGGGTGACTGAGATATGGATGGTATCAAAGATGGAGACCCAATGCACTTAATACCGACCTGGGTTCCCTTTCTTGTACTTGATTTAAAGACAATAATAGAGTTAATAATCCAACCATTACATATCATAACAAACTTATTTTAAAATTTAAAACAAACCTAAATACAGAACAGTTTAAATCTAACTACTAAACATGATAATTTAGGGTCATTAGCTCAACTTTGCATCTTGGAAGCTCAACCAGGATCAATTATGAGTGGCTTGCTTACAGCTTTCTCGTTCAACATCAATTTTGTAGCCTGTGAATAAGCTACAAATTGCAAAATGATTAGGAGGACAATATTAATAAAGTTAAGAAAACCAACAAATTTTAGTAATTTATTTTTCACCAACAAACTATTGATAAAATAGGGAATAACAAAATTCCTTGAATCTTCTATTAAGTCTAGCAGTTTGTTTGCCAAAAGGGTAAGTTGCTCTTAATTTTCCTTAATCACTCCCTTTTCTTCTTCTTCTTTTGCTTCACGAACAGATACTTTCATATCTCTCTCAAACTTAATGTCTGTTGTTATCTATTCTTCTTCCTCTTTCTCCTTTGAGATTTGATATCATCAACTCTTATGAATGGTATTCTTGGTGGCTAAGGCCAAAGAGAAACTTAAGGAGGGTCCTCATTCTTTTCTTCATCCTTTTTCTACTTCTCTTAGTCTTTTACAGAGTGGCTTTCAGCTAGTCTATTTGTTAGTTCTCCTAACTCTTTCACACTCCTAAGTATGATAGCCTTAACTTGCTCTCTCGAATATACTTTCGTGTTGCCCGAAAGACTTCCCACGCTTTTTGTGGATAACATATTGGCAAACAATTCCATTTGAACCTCTAGGCTGAGAATAGAAGAGGAATGAGTCCTTGTTATCATTTTGCTCTTCTAACCTCTTTTGAGCCTCATCCATACTTGTAAGTTTGGCCATGATCTTGTCCAATTTGGAATCATAATCATTGTATTTATTATATTGATATCCAATTGACCCTTGATTTCTAAACTGAATCCTAGTATTGTTAGACCAAAAAAAAATTGGGTGGTTATGCCAACCTGACTGGTATGTGTTGGAATAAGGATTGCTATCTCCCTAACCCACGTGTGCTCTATTAAAGTTGAATTGCTTCACTTTGTTGTTTTCCCCTAATAAGCAATCAGTTGCGATATAGCTCTCTTATCCACATGACTCATATTTGTGCTGCATTGTTGTGACTGTAGAGGAAGAGGTGACTTTTAGGCTATTTAATTGCTTGGTTAGGTTGTTGATCTCAGCTTGTAATGTTGTCAATGAAATTGTAGCAATCATTCCTCCTGGCTCCTAAAAGGTTGATTGCTATCTACTTCATTCTGATGTTTGAAGACAACTAGTGTATGCCATGTATACTAATAGATCGTGTGTTGCTTCAACCATTTTCCTCATAAATGATCCTCTAGTAGTTGTGCTTATGGTGCTCCTTATGGATGGATTAAACTCAGTGTATAAGGTTTGCCATAGGAATTCATTAGGTAGGTTGTGATGAGGAGAACTCCTTTGCAACTCCTTATACTACTCCCAAACTTCATATAAGGTCTCCCCGTCATTTTGCTAGAAATTGATAATTTCCTTTATTAGTTTTATTGTTTTGTTTATAGGGAAATACGTATCTAGAAAAACTCACACCAACTGCTCCTAAGTTATGATGTTGGATGGGTGGAGAGAATTTAACCAAGATTTGACTCAATCCTTAAGTGTAAAAGGAAGGAGCCTCATCCTAATAGCATCCTCTGACATCCCAACATATTGGAAGGTGTCGCAAATTTCTAAGAAATTAGCTAAATGAGCATAAGGATCCTCATTGACAAACCTATAGAATTACATGTTGGTTTATAACATGTTTAGCAGTGATGGTGTAATCCCTTGATGATGGGTATTGAGCTATGGACTCATAACGTCCAAAAGGGTCCTTCGCTCTCCATAGTGTATTTCCTCCACCATCTTTCTTTCCATCTCTTTTTAGCATTCAACTCTTGAGATTCCCCATTGTTGTCTGGTGATGTCCAAGTAAATATGTCATCTACTTTATACCTAACTACTTTTTTTCACAAAAAATGGTGAAAATATTTATACTACAAGAATTAAACTAATCTTCACCTCCCCGATAATAGCGCCAAAAACATGATTATGTCATTCAAACTTTAAGTTTTATAAGCCCTCAAATGTCGTAAGTGAACAAGTTACGACTATAGTAAAGAGGTGTTAATCCCACAAGAAAAGTACTAGCCTAATCTAAAGTTATCAAAGGCTAAGAGAAAAGAATAAAAAGAAATAAAAATTATATAAGTGAATACGAAAAATAAATATGAGAAAATGATTTAAGAATTCTAAAGTGAAAATTTCAGCAAAATATAATTAAACTGAGCAGCCACATAAACCACAACATAAATCCATCAAAATAGTTATTCAAGTTATGAGATAGTGGATTTTACCTATCATTAATGCTAATCCAGCCATTTATGTATTTATGAGGTATCGGTTCTAGACAATCATAGGGTTGATTAGTCTCTCTTGAGTTATAACCATTAAACCCTAAATTGTAAACCCTAATCGAATTATGGAACTTACAATCTCTCAATTAAAAAATTAATCATAATTCTAATTAGTTATAAAGCTCTTTAATAAACAATCAAGTCTCGCATAGGATCTCTCTCCATAAAGTTATGAACTACTAAGTTTAGGATTTATAATTTGTAGTTGAATATTCTTGATTAGAGTTTAATAAAGTGTTGGATATTCAATGTGTTAATAGGATTTGTTAATGTAGAACTTGGAACTTGAATATATGAAGTCTCATATATGTCTATTTATGATCTCGTTAATTTTTTTTATCTGCCTAGTTGTGTTTGATATTGAGATGATTCTAGATCCCAAAATGACTTGTTGCATTGACTTACCCATTGCACACACTAAGAGCATTCAACAAGGTTTTAAGAAATGGAGTTCATTGATTAAAACCTTGGACTTAAAGAGTTCTTTAAGGTTTACTATTTGAAACTTAGTGATTCACTCCCATTAAAATTCATTTCGAACTATGAATGCCAAAGCTCATTTTCAAGAGGATACTATCATCATTTGATTGTTGTTTTCATTTTATCGCTTTTTTATTCCCGAAATCCAAAAACACTTTTCATTACATTTTCTTACAATTCACTTATTTTTGTCCAAATTTACAAAGAATAAAACCCCTACTTCCTTGCTAATTTGGTTTGCATATCATGACATATAGGCTAGCTTAGTTTCATTCATCAGGTTCCGATTAAGTGAAACGACCCGAGATTTCGTTCTATATTGCAATCCTTGGAATTAAAATTTTTGATTTGACCTCTAAGGGTAAGAACAAAAGGTTTCGAATCAAAATGGTGCCATTGCCGAGGAACCAAACAATTGATTCTTTAGGTTAGTTGTTGTCATTTTTGCTGCTAAGTGAGGTGAGGAACCTTAGTTTAGATTGCATTTTAGATAGTTTAGCGTCATACTTGTCAACAGTATAGCATTTCATTGATTTCATTTTCTTTCATTAGCATAAAATTTTGAAAACTAAAACAAATAGGATACCAAACTTTTTGCACACCACTTTCATACACCACACACTTGCATCCTTCACATTTCGCCCTTTAATTGACTTTGTATGCTTGCAAGAAATTTTTGATACTTTTTATTTGATTTTATCTCCATTTAAAATTGTTTTCATGCATGCCTAAAAAAATTAAACTTCTACCTTTTTACCCTGAAACTGAGGGACGTTTGAGAAAGATTAGAAAGGAGAGAAGGAGAAAAAGAGAAGAGAAAATTTAGGTAGTTATCGAAGAAGAGTCTAGTCAGACAAGGAGTGAGAGTGAGTTGATAGAAAGAGTGATCATGGTTGAGAACCTAGCTTTTCTGTAAAACCCTAACTTACATGCTAACCAACCTAGGAATGGTAATAATAGAGGTAATGGGGAATATGAGCGGGTTGGAGCGAATAATGGGAATCAAAGAAGGAGAACCATTAGGGAAGCAACAAATTCTGATATTAATTATGATCCATTTACTGCTGCTTGCACTAATTTTGATGTTAATTTTGAAGTTAAAGGATTACTCATTAGCTCTCTTCCTAAATTTCATGGATTGACAGGAGAGGATCCCTACATGCATTTGCAATCTTTGTCCATGATCTGTCAGAGTATGAAGCTAGTGGGAGCCTCACTTAATCAAGTACTATGGAAGGTTTTTCACTTATCACTAGAAGGAAAAGCCCAGGAGTGGTATATGAGCTTGCCAAGGCACGTGGCGAACGCCTACCATAGTTGGGCAAATTTAAGGAAAACATTCTTGGAAAAATATTTTCCAGCCCCCAGAACTTCATCGATGAGGAAGGAGATCTATTCAGCATGGTAGGATTATAATGAATCCCTTTATGATTATTGGAATCGCTTCCAAGATCTATTGTCTAGATGCCCCCATCACTAGATACCTAATGAGCAGTTAGTGCAGTATTTTTATGATGGGTTGAAAAGTCAAGATAAAGGTATGTTAGATGCGACATCGGGAGGTTCTTTAATTGATTTTACAACTACGGAGGCATAAGATTTGATCAAGAAGATGGCTTTGAATCATCAACAGTACAGTATTAAGGAGACCAGAGGAGTACATGAGTTGGGAGCCACAATAGCCCAATATAAAAGAATGGAGAGTTTGGAGTCAAAATTCGACTCTTTGGAGAGTAGAGTGACCTCACAATTATCCTTCATCACTGCAGAACTGAAGAATATGAATGTGCATCACCCGACATCTTTTATGGATCTTACTGCACCCAGTTGTGATACTTGTGGGTCAGTAATGCACATATCCAGTGTTTGCCTCGGTCAATATGAAGAGGTGTCTGTAGTGTATCCAGGATAGACAAATTAGAAATAGGACCCCTACTCCAACACCTATAACAAGGGATGGAAGGCAAACCCTAGGTTCAGTTGGAGGAATGAAGAGAGAAGGGCTCCAAACAGATTTCAACAAGGAGAAGGAGCTGATACTTCCACTAACCAGTTCCCTAGCCAACAGCAAGCCTTGACTTTCCCACCCATGGAGGACATTAACCAATTGCTGCACAATATGATGACTTTGATGAAGGAAGAAAGGAATTCTAACAATAATCAGTTCAATGCCATAGATTCTTTAATTTAGCAAGACTCTTCAAAGAATGTTGTTCGGTTTAATGCTCTAGAAAAGAGAATGGAGCAATGGGAGACGAAAGTTGCAAATATCAATTCCTTTATCACCCAATTGTCCAACAACATGAGTGAGAATCAAGCAAGAAGTAGTGGAGCTATCCCCTCAAACACCGTTATGAACCCCAAAAGTTTAAATGTAATAGCTCTCCGTAGTGGGAAACAAGTGAGGTTCAAAAATCAAGATGAGGAAGAAGGCAAAGAGGACATTGAGAGTGAAGAATTGCCTTTAACAAAGGACAAAGTCAAGAAATCTGAAAGCTCCAAAGAAAAATCACTTTTGGCTAAAAAGAAGTCCGAATCAGGGACAAAGAACAAGTAACAACAAGGGAGTATGTGGAATCAAGAAAGCATGGAGCCAATGAAGCCAATGGTAAGGAGGTAAATCTTCAAGACCTTCCTTTTTCTAATTCATATTTGATGAGAAAATGATTGACTGACATTAAGCATGAACAAGATATCATTGATTTGTTTACTAAAGTGGAAGTCAATATTCCTTTGCTTGATCTTGTGAAACAAGTTCCTGCTTATGCCAAATACCTTAAAGACCTGTGTACCCATAAGAGGAAGTTTAGATCAAATGAAAGAGTTCAAGTAAGCTCGAATGTGTCCGCTATTCAAGCCTTAAATCCCTGTAAAACGCCAAGACCCTTAATCTTTCACTATCCCTTGCACTATAGGTAAAGTGACTATAGGGGTAGCTTGTTATATCTAGGGGCAACCATTAATGTTATGCCTAAGTCTATTTATCAATCATTGTGAGTCAAGAATCTTAAGTCTACACTTGTAGTTCTCTAATTGGATGATAGGTCAATAAGGCATCCTGGGGGCATTATAGAGGATATTTTGGTCCAGATCTAGGGTTTAGTTTTTTCAACTGATTTTTATATGCTTGATATGTCTTCTGAAGTTGTGCAGGATACTTCCTTGATTCTCGATCGACCCTTCTTAAGGACTGCAAGTACTATAATTAACATAAAAGAAGGTACAATCACGATGGAGGTAAGAGATCAACAGGTGAGTTTTAATATGTATGAGGCTATCAAACACCCCCATGAGGGTTATTCGCTCCTAGGAGTTAACATGCTTGATATTGTTATTGATGATGCATGCTCTGAGTTTGAACTCCAGCACGTTTACTCTAACTCTGCAATGAACCCATTCACTGATGACTCCTTGAAAGAAGGATTTTTTATTAATGTTTCAGGTAAACCGAGGAGTGTGGATGTTAACACCGAAGTAGCAAGTAGTCAAGTTGCCTCACCATAGCATAGCTATCATCCAAACATCCACCAGGAGATACAAGATCCATCGTAGTCATCAGGTTATTTCTCATCCTTCACTTACCATTTACCTCTGCTATGTGATTGAATATGACATTGTGGATGCATAAGTATGTTGAATAAGTGTGGGGGAGAAACCATTTCAATAGGACCTAGGATTAGTTTTCAGTTTATGTAGTTTCAATTTAATAATTCCTCTCCCTTTCCACGTTCACGATGTTTTTGATTTGATGCATGACGCATCTTCCATGTTTGAGGAATTTGATAAGGTTGATTGGGTTGCATTTTGTTCCCTTGATTGCATATTTATGTTAATTGTTCTTCACATTGAGGACGATATGATGTTTAACTATGGGGGATGTTTCAATTTGCAATTTTTGTTGTGCATTGTGCATCATTTTCAGTCATTTAATTGCTTGTGCAAGTCAATTGTGCGTAATGTTACAATTTTAAACTTGGTGATTAAGGTCAATCACTTATTTCAAATTTTCTATAATTTTTAGCTGCTACAATATGCATAATTAATTTTTTCACCGTGGTAAATTCTTTCATCATCGCGGCGACATTGCGTAATGAATTTTTTTTGTCATGACAAACTTCTTGCAGAAACTGTTTTTAAATTGCCTCAATTCTACAAGTCTTACTAATTAGATTCTTGTCACTCTTGTATCTCAAAGATTTTATAAGTTTCAAAGTGATCCCTATATTTTTGAAAATATTTTCTACTCTTTAAATGATAGTCGGTTTTGGCTAATTTTATTTTCAATGTTTTCAACACAAAATAAGTGAGGGTATGCTGATAAAGTAGCACTTTATGTTTTTAAACCTTGAGATTGTTAATTGAGATATTAACCTTGTTGGAAGGATATTTGGGCCTGAATTCTTTCATTGTTATGTGTATCTGTTTAATTTCATATCTCTTTAGAACTTGTTTTAATTCTTAATCAAAGCTTGATGCTACAATTTTGTTAACATGATAGAGGCATTCTTTCAAAACCCTGTTGACCCACACCATAAATACTTATCTATTGCTAGCCCCTTGAGCCATCTTTTTGAGTACATGCACTCATATTCTATAGTGTTAATATTTTATTTCTCGTTCTCTTCAAGTTGTCCTTGTAAAATTTTTTCTCTCAAGAAATTGGTTATTGAGAAAAGCCAAAGAAAAAAAGAAAAAAATAGTAACAATAAAAATTGATTAAAAAATGTAAAGTAATAGATTAGGTTATCGTTTGTGTAAATATTGTCTTACAGTTCACATTTATTTCATAATTATGGTGCATGTACTCATATTTTTTTCTTCTATTCCATCAATTTCATCTAGCCTTCCGTACATTACAACCTTGAAAAGTCCTCTTGATTTTTGAAATTATAGTTCTTATAGTGGAGAGGTAGAACTATCAGAAGCTTATAGTAGAGAATGGACTAAGCAGATTTTAGAGTGAAATTATCCTAAAAACAAGTGAGTTGAGAGTAAACACCTTGTCATGAGTGAAATCTCTTTTGCTCAATCTCTTGGATTAAATTCTTATAGCGTTTATTTTCTTGACACTCTTTTAGTCTGCTTTGATTGATTTCTGAGAAAGTAATTTTTAGCAATTTCCTACTCTTATTTTAAACATGGTCAGAATTTTCTTTTGCACTTGTGTCTCTTTGACTCTTATAAACTTTGTCCAGGAGTACAAAGGTCTAAGTGTGGAGGAATTTGATTAAGCCCAAGTTTATTATATAAATTGGCGATATTTTCATGATTTTTACTACACTTCTTGGCTCCTATTTCTAGATTTTATGCTTAATTAGACTCTTGAGTGTCTACCTTTATTTTATGTAGTTTAAGAGTAAAATTGTCACAAATCAGTATTAATTGCACTAATTAATTTTCTAAGAATAATTGGTATTACAAACTACCATTCGTTCATTGTAGGAGACTCAAGGAGAAGAGACTCAAGAAGAAGAAGTAGAGTCAAGAAAAGGCTGAAGTCAACAAGTCAACAAGTGAATAGGTGCAACAAGAAGTTCACCGTGGCGAAAGGATGATGTGTCACCGCAGCAAAGTATGAAGAATTCCAAGCAGAACTTTCAGGAAAAATTCGCCGCAACGAAAATTAATTCTATCGCCGAGGTGAAAGAATCAACAATAAAGCTAAAACTTTCGGGAAAAGTTTACCGCACAAATCTTCAAATACTCAAACCATTTTGAAAAGTTTACCCACTGTGTAATCCGAACCATAACCCATTTCTTTTAAAAACCTACCTATTTTAGGTTAAGGGAGAGAGCCGACAGAGATATCAATATCACACACTCACTCTCTCTACCTTCGGATGCACCTTCATCTCCTTTCATCCATTCCACGCCACCGTCTGCTCCTTCATCTGATAACTACTACCATAGATGCTTCCAGTGGGTTCCTGGTTGTGAATTCTCCTGGAGTTATGCTTGGCTAGGCACCTCTTTCCTCTTGAAAATGTAGCAATGGCTAGAGTTCAATGGGCTTCAAAGGGGAGTAGTTTATTCCATGTTCAGCTACATTGTTATGAACTCCTAGGTTTAGGATTTGTAATTTGTAGTTAAATATTTTTTATTAGAGTTTAATCAAGTGTTGGATATTCAATGTGCTATTGGGATTTGTTGATTTAGAACTTGGAACTTGAATACATGAAGTCTCATATATATCTATTTGTGATCTGGTTAATTCTCTTTTATCTACCTAGTTGTGTTTGATATTGAGATGATTATGATCCCAAAATGACTTATTGCATTGACTTACCCATTGCACACACTAAGAGCATTCAACAAGGTTTTAAGAAAAGGAGTTCATTGATTAAAACCTTGGACTTAAAGAGTTCTTTACAGTTTACTATTTGAAACTTAGTGATTCACTCCCATTAAAATTCATTTCAAACTATGATAGCCAAAGCTCTGTTTCAAGAGGATACTATCATAATTTGATCGTGGTTTTAATTTTATCACTTTTCTGTTCTCGAAATCCAAAAACACTTTTCATTACATTTTCTTACAATTCACTTATTTTTGTCCAAATTTACAAAGATTAAAACCCTCAATTCCTTGCTAATTTGGTTTACATATTATGACACATAGGCTAGCTTAGTTCCATTCATCAGGTTCTGATTAAGTGAAACAACCTGAGGTTGCATTCTATATTGCAATCCTTGGAATTAAAATTTTTTATTTGACCTCCAAGGGTAAGAACAAAAGGCTTCGAATCACTATGGCCCAATCATTATGTAATAGATTGTACATCTTAGTTTTATGATTAATAACATGGAAAATGATTTATTTATCATATTACGTTTAATTTTTATTATAATATGATAAATCCTTGATTAAATTTATACACTTGTCATCATAATGGAGATTATGATAATGAGAGTCAAGTACTTAGGGTTTAATTTAAAAGTGTTCAAGATTATAGGATCATCAAATAAGGACTTTAATAATCCAGTTAGATCAATATGTATGTAATAGTATCTATTGGATAGATATTAGTAGATCTCATTTACTAAGTTACATATATAGATGATGCATATGGAGAAATGATCATTAAACTAACCAAATTAAGAATTCCTAATGGATAAAATTACCTATGAATTGTCAAGTGGGATATTCTCATAAGGATTTGAATGTATATTTTTCTTTTGACCTGAGATTATCATAGTAATCAATATGTCACTTATTATGTTTTGATGTCGGATGTCTAGTGTGTAAAAATGCTAGTTGAATGATCATTTGGATATAATTAAGTACCTATCTGATTAGTAGTGAGTCAAGATAGGGTCCATCGACTCTAGGTAATGAGTTTAAACTCTATGTTGTCTTTGATCTAAATGGTTGTTTCAAGACCTTGGGCAGGGAGATTGAACGAGTAAGAAAAAGAAGTTTTCTACGTCATTCATCAATCATTAATGATCGACATGTAACATAGTTGGTTAAATAATAGGGTTTGACAGTTAAACCATTCCTTAGGATAATCTGGAGTTGTAATGATAAAAGGTAATAATACATTATGCTTAACCAGATTCCATCTTTATAAGATTGTTACTTCACACTATTCGGTTGTTGAGGAGTATTGCTAGATGCCAACCTTGATTAGTAATTAATTAGATTAATTACTACTGGCTTAGTGATGAACCTATGTGGTCGCATACTTACGAATGTAATATTTCCTGTTTATGATTATTTAATTTATTATGAGATAATTTATTAAATATTATTTTTGCTAGTATAGAAAATATAATTAATATTGAAAATTCTCTAGTACAAAATCAGTGAATAAAATAAAATTGTTTTATTTCATTTCATTTTATAAATAATAATAATTATTTAAAAAAGAAAAATAAAAGATGTCAAATGGAAAAGGTGTGGGCCTTTTAGTTTTGGTTTTACAAAACAAAACCAAAACAAAAAGGATGCGTTCGTTGGTTTTTAAAGTTTCAAAAACAATGACGTTAATAACTTAGATAAGAAGATAGTGTATATACATATACACTTATATGTTCATTTTTGTTCATTTTTTGTACGTTGATAAAAACATCAGTGAAAAGCAATATTATCAATTTTTTAAATGTGAATGTCTTACGAAGACAATGTCTAAAAACAAAAAAAAGGATACTCTTTCATTTCATTTTTCTACACGTGGAGAAAAATAAGAGAAAATTATTTTCTCCATTCTTGAAGAAAGGGTTCTTCAAATTTATCTATAGCCATATCAAGTATTGAAAGTGGGACGTATTTTTTAGTATGGAGTATATAGAGACTCCGTATTTTCGAAGTTTTGTATCAATTAATCCTAACATTCCAGGTATTTATTTTTACATGTTCTTACTATTAATATGTTTGTTTTTTTCATGAAAAAATCATTAAAGGGTTTTAATAGATGTTGTATGCATTGTTTAATGCAAAGTTTTTAAAAAGCTTTTGGTTAGAAGCTTTTGTACAAATGTTGTCGTACAACATTAATACAAAAAATTTTAATTATTTTTTATTAAAAAATGATATGATCACTAATGTTATTAAAATTGTTTTAATAACATGAAATCTTGACCTTTAAAATTATTGAGTTTATTTTGATATAATATATGATATTTTATCAAAAAGGATTTTCCACCCAAATAGATAATAATATTTATTTTTGTTTACAAGAAATGACCTAATAACTAGGTAACTTGTAGTTCAGGAATGAATAATATTTTCTATTGCATATGATGCATGTGTGAGGAAAAATTACTTAATTTCATACTTTTGGCCAAGACTACCTAGGGAATATAATATTAATTAATTCTTTATCACTTGGATGGATAACTTAAATTATACTAATAAGAACGACCTACCAACTAAGGGACTTTATAGTATTGAGCCTACTATAAATTTTATATGATAAAATAAGAAGTTTATCACTCTTTAATTATGCATGAGTAACGACTTGACAACCTAGGGACTCATTCGTGTTTTAAAGATGTTACATCATTTAGATAAAAGTACATGTCTTAATGATATATGATTGTGCTCTTATTTTAGTGTTTTCTTTTTTATTAGATTTCTTGAAATGTTTACTATATCATTGCGAAGCATTCTTGATGCTAACAAGCTAGTGGGTGACAATTTTGATGATTGGTACCATAATATGAGAATTGTTCTCATGCATGAAAAGCTTATATATGTAATCAATAAACCCATGAAGGAAGTGCCTCCTGATGGAATTAATGATGCTAATGTATTAGATGCATATTTTAAGTATAATGAACAAAGTACTAATGCCAAGTGTATTATTCTGGAATCAATGAGTTCCAAACTCCAAAGGTAGCATGAAGGTATGAATCCTCCATAGATCATTAATCATATTAAGAAGATGTATACGTCACAAAGTATGATTGTTAGATACTAGTTAGCTAACTCCCTATTCAAGTCTAAACTGAAGCTCAAATCTCCTGTGGGACCCCATTTTCTTAACATGATTGATCTTATCGAACAACTTGAGAAGTTAGGGTGTTCACTAGTAAAAGAGTTATCATAAGGTCTGATCTTACAATCTCTTACTGAAAATTTTTCACCATTCATTGTTAATTTTAACATAAACAAGATGGACGATGATCTTCATGAAATACTCAACCTATTGATTGATTATGAAAATCAAGTAACATCATCTGAGAAGGTGAAAGTATCAGGATTTGAGAACTTGGTTGATAACTCATCTAAGCGTAAGTGGAAGGGCAAGAAGAAGCCTAAGAAAAATAATTTTGCATCCAAAAGTGTTTGGAACAAATACAAGGGTCAAGAGAAGAGAGTTAACTAAAAGATTGCTGAATGTTTGTTCTGTACAAAGGAGGGACACTAGAAGAGAAACTGGCCAGAGTATTTGTCTACTTTGAAAGGCAAGAAACAAGGTGGGACATTTATGAAAAATGTTTTCATGATTTCTTTAATTACTATTGATTCTGCTAAATGGGTATTAGATACTAGTAGCAGCTTTAACATCTGCAATATGTTGCAGGGTCTAAAGATTAGTAGAAGATTGAAGAAGGGAGAAGTTAAGCTATAAGCTAGGAATGGAGCAAGTGTTGATGCCCTAATTGAAGGAACTATTTCACTGGCAATGCCTACTGGAAAGACTTTAGTATTGGAAGATTGTTACTATATTCCTAAGTTCGTTTCAACGTTGTTTCCATTTTGTCATTAGATAAGCATGGATTTCATACAATCTTTAAGAATAACCAACATATTATATTTCATGGTAATGAATTATATATAAGTATGGTCTTTATATCTTACTTGAAATAATTGTTTATCCAATTATGAATGTTTTTGGTTAAAAAGGAAGAGAGATAATCATGCAAATCAAACTTACCTTTGGCATTGTGGACTTGGTCATATTGGAGAGAAAAGAGTAAACAAGTTGCACAAGAAAGGATGCCTTGGTCAATATGATTATGAATCATATGAAACTTGTGAATCTTGCCTCAAAGGAAAAAGACCAAATCTCCTTTTACTAGAACTGGAGAGAGAGCTAGTGAACTTTTTAGACTTATTCATACCGATGTATAAAGGCCTATGAAAGTTCAAGCTAATAGTGGATATTCTTATTTTATCACCTTCACTGATGATATATCCAAATATGGATTTGTGTATCTAATGAAACACAAGTTTGAATCATTTGAAATATTCAAAAGATTATATAGTGAAGTTGAAAAAGAAACGAGTAAGAGTATAAAGACACTAAGATCTGACCATGGCAGTGAGTATCTTAGTGATGATTTTGTTGATTATCTAAGGCAAGATGGAATCTTGTCTCAGTGGACTTCTCTAGGAACACCACAACACGGTGGTATTTGGGAGAAATCAAACTTTATTAGATATGGTAAGATCCATAATGGGGTTCACTGATCTTCCTATCTTCCTATAGGGATATGCTTTAGAAGTCGCTGCTTATTTGTTAATCAAAGTTCCTACTAAAGCAGTCATTAAAACTCCATATGAGATGTGGAAAGGGTGGAAGCCTAACATAATGTTGGGCTCCGATTCGCATTAAGCATGTTTTCTTTATTTTGAGGTTTAGTTTGCCTAATTTCCTGTTTAGAAATTTAATTGAGGTTTTTAGGGCCTAGTTATAGAAATAAATTGAAGGGATTTGGTTAAAATTAGAATTTTGATAGGTTGTTAGATTTTAAAAGAATAAGATGGAGTTAGGGCAAATTAGGAAGTTTGTATATGTTTTTAAGGTTTAAGGTAACTAAAGTGGGCTTTTAGCCCTTTTAAATATTTTTTAATTGAAGAAGAAGGGAATTAAATGGTGAATTGTCGTGAATCAAGAGGAAGCCCATGAAATTTTTAAGTTTTAGGAAGGGAAAGATAAAAACTACGTAGTTTTGTTGTGAGGGCTTAGGTTTAAATTAAAAATCAAGTTTCCTTAAATCTTTTAAAGAGACTTACGACAACTATCAAAGAAAGGAGACTTACGAAATTTTATAAGAAAAAGAGAGGGAGCTTTCGGTTGAAGGAGAAGAAGAAGAAGAAGAAGAAGAGAATTAAGAGCTTAGGTGTTTAT
>JANVCQ010000006.1:25593111-25606704 GCA_025531925.1 Erythroxylum plowmanianum | reverse complement strand
TGCTTTTCAGCTTCGCATACTTCGTCTGTTTTTCTGCTTCGCATACTTCGTCTGTTTTTCTGCTTCGCATACTTCGTCTATTTTTCTGCTTCGCATACTTCGTCTATTTTTCAACTCCGTCTTGTTATTCATCAAAATCATTTACGTAAAGTCATTTTGACTTAACAATGAGTACTTATCTGAAGAGTTCCAGCAATTTCTAATTGATAATGGAATTGTTTCCAACTTGTTAGCTCCTCGAACGCCTCAACATAATGGTGTAGCAGAGAGGAGGAATAGAACTCTATTGGAGATGGTAAGATCAATGATGTCCTATGCTAGCTTTCCAGAATCTTTCTAGGGTTATGCCATATAAACGACAACTTATCTTCTTAACTTTGCTCGATCCAAATCGGTGCCTAAAACACCTAAAGAGTTATAGACTGGCCGAGTGCCTTCATTGCGGCACTTAAGGTCTTGGGTCTGCCCATCCCATGTTCTATGGCTTGAATCCACAAAAATGGAACCAAGGTCAGAAGTATGTTTGTTTGTAGGATATCTTATAGGTACACGAAGGTACTATTTTTACAGTCCTCAGGATAATAAGGTATTTGTGTCGACAAATGTGACCTTATTAGAGGAAGAATTTGTAAGAAATCACAAAGGAAGAAGTGAAGTAATACTAAAGGAGTTAGCTATTTCAACCAAACCAAGAGTTGATTTGGATATAGCAAAACAAGATGTCAAAATGGATTCAAGAGTTACATCAAAAGAGCAGCCTAAACATCAAGTAGCGCCTAGACATAGTGGAAGGGTTGTGAGACAAGTAGACAGGTATCTCGGTCTAGGAAAAGGAATAATTTCCATCTTGGACTAAGAAGAAACATATCCCATTATTTATACATAGGCTATTAATGATATTGATACAGAAAAATGACTCAAGGTGATGCAATCAGAAATAGATTCCATGTACACCAATGAAGTCTGGATCCTTGTAAATCTACTACCAGATGTAAAAGCCATAGAGTGTAAATAGATCTATAAAAGGAAAAGAGGATCTGATGGAAAGGTTGAGACTTTTAAAACTAGATTGGTAGCTAAAGGCTATACTCAAAAAGAGGGTATAGACTATGACGAGACATTTTCTCTAGTTGCCTTGCTTAAGTCCATCAGAATTCTTTTGGCCATAACAACCTTTTTCAATAATGAGATATTGCAAATGGATGTCAAGAATGCATTTTTAATGGGGATCTTAAGGAGACCATTTATATGGCCCAACCAGAAGGATTTGTTGAGCTATGTAATGAGCATAAGATATATAAATTGTAAAGGTCCATTTATAGACTTAAGCAAGCATCTAGGTCTTGGAGCATTAGGTTTGATAAGTCTATCAAAACCTATAGGTTCATACAAAACTTAGACGAGCCTTATGTCTATAAAAGGATACAAGAAGGCAAGGTTACTTTCCTAATCTTGTATGTTGATGACATTCGACTTATTGGGAATGATGTAGGAATGTTATCTATAGTTAAGGGATGGTTGAATGAATAGCTCTCAATGAAGGATTTAGGAGAGGCTAGTTATGTTCTAGGGGTCAAGCTTATAAGGGATCGTAAGAACAAACTGATAGCCTTGTCTCAAATAACCTACATTGAGAACATGCTCAATAAGTTTGCCATGTAAGGTTCTAAGAGGGGTTTCACACCTACTAGACATGGAACCAAACTTTCAAAGGAGCAAGCACCTAAGACCTAAGAGCAGGTCGAACGCATGCATAACATTCCATATGCTTTGACAGTTGGAAGTTTAATGTATGCTATGCTTTGCGCTAGACCGGATATCTATTACACAGTGGGACTAGTGAGTAGATTTCAATCCAATTCAAGAATGGAGCATTGGATTGCGGTGAAGTGCATACTAAAGTATGTTTATAGGATGAAGAACTTAATGCTTGTTTACTCTAGAAGTAACCCTATTCTGATAGGATGTACAGATCCTAATTTCCAATCAGATGTTGATTCAAGGAAATCAACCTTTGGTTCTTAATTTATTTTAGGAGGTAGAGCCATAGTCTGGAGGTGTATCAAGCAATCTTGTGTTGTTGATTTTAATATGGACGCTGAGTATGTTGCTGCTTATGAAGTAGCAAAAGAAACAGTTTGGCTCCATAAGTTCCTAAATGATTTGGAGGTAGTTCCTGAGGTAGAATAGGCCATTACACTTTATTGTGGTAATTGTGGAGTAGTGGCTAATTTTAAAAAACCTCAGAACCATAAAGATGCCAAATACATTAAGAGAAAGTATCATCTCATAAGGGAGATAATACAATGTGGTGAGGTGAATATGGTACAGATTCCCACAGAGCAAAACCTTGCTGATCCATTTATGATGACGCTGTCTTAAAAGAGTTTTGAGAGTCACCTAACAGGGATGGGAATGAGGGATATGTCAAACTTGCTTTAGGGAAATTGGGAGATTGTTGGAGTTATGTAAATATAATGCCCTGGAAAGCAAGTGTATTTTCGTATAACTTAATATTTTTCCAATTACTTTTGTAATTAAAATATTTATTATTAATAAAAAAGTTTGATTTTATTTGTATGAGCATTATATATATAGTCATAAGATACTAAGATTCTTTTGTAAGTAATATACATATACATGGAGATGTGTGGGAAACATGTATATTATTAGAATCTAAATTAGTTAATTCACAGTTGAATAATCGAGTTGGTCGCTTGATTATGATTTAGACTGTAGTGTTACGATTTATCTTCGTGTAAGTAAAAGAGTTTACTTCAAGGGAATGTCGAGTTTCATATCATGATAGCAGTTGACTATCGATAATGGCACTATTAATTGAATATGGAATCAAGTATGTTTTTAAAGAATAAAGTAGGCCCTTACTTTAATCTTTAAACACACACCTTAGCATTCTTTTATTCCGAACCATAATCTTGATGAGTGATGAACTCATATGTTTTTCATTATAATTCTTGATATGATCGGAATGGATTTTTACAAAGTATCAATCTAGTGTTTGCATGTTGGAACTATTAATTGAAATTTGTATTAGGGAACATTCACTCAAATAAAGAGTTTATAGTGATATCATCACTTCTAGATATTTTACGGAGATTGATGATTAAACTGACACTAGTAGTTTGATGGACTAGCTACCCATTAAGTCCTAACACCATGACGAGATCTTGTGTGTTAATCACTATATAGAGCAAAACAGGAGATCTAGAAGGGAAAACCAATATAAGGGCAAAATAGTAATTTTACCCTTTATTATGTGGATGACTATAATATGGTTCATAATAATGTTTGCAATTGGACATCTTATTTGAAACATGTATTCTTAAAATATTAAATAATTCAAGAGTTCAACTAATTGTCTTTAGTGGAATGACATTTGGTTAACAAGTTCGAATTAATTCTAATGAGATTAAATTAATTCCGGGCTTATTGGAGCTTGAATTATATAAGTCCAATTAGATTCCTCATTTGGCTTCTAGGAAGGTTATCAAACAAAGTAAGAAATATAAATAGAGGTTTTAAAGCCTATGATTGAATGTTGGGCTTACTTTAATTAATTTTTAGTTAGAAGCCCAAATGAACATTTAATATTGGGCTCGACTTTGGTTTGATTTGATTAATTTGATTAATTAAATTAAAACAAAGTTATTAAAAAAAGGAGGGCATATTTCGGTTAAGATGGTTTTTATCATGCTTTATCATTATTAAATGGAGTAATATTGTTATCATTAAATGGTTTAATGGTTGTCTTTTAATGATGGCATGTAATGTAACCTTTTAGCATTCATTTGATTAAGGAAGGAGGAGGGGCATTTGATGTACTCTCTCCCTTCTTTCATCTCATAATAAAAAATGAGAGGGTCTCATTTAGGTTATTGATCTTTTCATATAGCCATCTTAAACAAATGAGAGGGTCTCATTTATTGACTTCTTTATGTTTGATTAAGGAATGAAGTGATGCATTGGATGCACTTCACTTCTTTCTTTCATCTATAACTAAAATTGAGAGAGTGTGAAGAAGGGTTGTTGCATTTTTGACTCACTCTCTCCTCTCTTGCATGTGCTAGCCAAAAATTGAATGAGAATCATCTCATTTTTTTTTAGCTTCTTTCATCTAAGGAAAATCTCCTCAAAAAATATTTCCTCTCCTTTCCTACTAAAAGATCTTGTTAACCAAGTTGTCCAAGAAGAAAAGTGGTAAATCGGATTGTTTAAGGATACAATAATGAGGAGAGGATACACTGATAAGGAGAGGATACAAAAGCAAGGAGTCAAAACTATAACAAGGAGTCGATATAATTTCCATCTTGATCTTATGCTAATTATGTTCCTTATACCCTATCATGTATGGCTTATACATGTTGATTTGGTTATGTTGTTTCTGCTGCCTTTTGATTTAAAAAAAAACTTTAAAATCTACCGTTTTAGCCAAATCTCGCATGCTTTTGTTTTCAATCGAATAAATAGAGCACAACAATTTACCAATCAAGAAATCACAGAAGACAATATTAACTAATCATAAGAAGAGGGGATTATTTCTATCGTCAATTGCTAACTTAATTACTTTCGAGTTAATTGGTATCGGTCTTAGAATTTCAAATGATTGATTATCCTCTCTCGACACCTAATCATTAATCCCTAAATCATTATCCCTAATTGAATCCAAATTTCTAATTTTACAATTTCTCAATTAACAAAATAACCCACGATCTAATTACTTCTTATGCAATCTAATAGACAATAGGAACCTTACATAAGATCCATCTTCATGTAATTGCTGATTTGATGTTTATGTGATCTGTTAGGTTGTTGTTTCTCATTACCCAACCTAATCATGTTACTATCAGTTCAATCTCTCAATATGTTACCAAAGTATGCAAAAATGATAAACAATCATACTACCCCAACACCTTAATATCAAAAGCAATCAAATCATAATTGATTCAAGAATTAATCCCAATTGAGTTTATATGATCCTTAAACAAGTATTCTTCATCCTCATATTCATCTCATAATTCAAATGAAATAAACACAAAGAAGAATCAAGAAAATTAACTTGGAAGGATGGTTGGAGGGGCTAGCAACTTTTCTTCTTCTTCTCTCCTCTTCTTTCTTCCTTAACTTCTTTCTCTAATTGGTAAGATGGAGGTTTAGGTCATTAGGGCTATCTTATTTCTTTTATATTTGTTTTGCTTTTTTGGGTAAAAATTAGGTTTTACCCAAAAAGTCCAAAATGACCTTTAAAAAATGAAAACTGAAGTAGATCCCTGGCTCATGCCTTTCACGATCATGACAAATACCCTTGAAAATAATTGAAAATAACTTCAGTCACGATCGTGACCTTATTTGGATCACTTATGTTATGACCGTGAACTCCTTCTCCAAACTTTCTCCAACTTTAGTTGATCTTCTCAATCTAATTTCAAACACTAAAAAAGGCATCAAAATACCTCAAGCACACAAAATTAAATTCCAATAACATGCTCTAAACCATATAATACTCAAAAAATAAACACATCATCACATTACATAATTCTAATCCTAAACATGCACAATTCATCTAATCAACACCTAAAAACACACTAAAACACCTACTAAAATATGATATAAATTACCGCTATCACTTAATGAGAGGAGAACAAAGTGTGGGTTATAAGGGTATGGATACCTCTTCCTCATAGACACATTTTCCCGGAAGGGGAAAGAGCAAAACCATGAGGGTTCTGTGGGTGGGTGGTTTGGGCTGTTACAAATGGTATTAGAGTTGTTACTTGAACTATTGTGCCAACTAGGCTGGGCCCTAAAGGAGGGTGGAGAGTGTGAGATCCCACATCGATTGGAGAGGAGAACGAAGTATGTCTTTTAAGGGTATGGATACCTCTCCCCTATAAGATGCATTTTCCTGAGAGGAGGAATAGCAAAACTGTGAGGGTCTTAGCCCAAGGGGCAAACCAAAGTAGTCAATATCTACGGAAGGGTGGTCTAGGTTGTTACAAATATGAAATCCCACATCGGCTAAAGAGAGAATGAATTATGCCATATAAGGGTATGGATACTTCTTCCCTATAGACGCGTTTTCTTAGGAGGGGGAAGAGCAAAATCGTGAGGGTCTTGGCATGAATGGCAACCCAAAGCGGACAATATTTATGAGCGGGTGGTCTAGGTTGTTATAAATGGTATCAAAGCTGGTTCCCAACCTATTGTGCCAGGTGACGATGTTGGGTCATAAAGGGGTGGATTATAAGATCCCACTTCTGCAGGACAGGAGAACTAAGTATGCCTTATAAGGGTATAGATATCTCTTCCCCATAGACGCGCTTTCTTGGAAGGGAGAAGAGCAAAATCGTGAGGGTCTTAACTTGAGGGACAACCTAAAGTGGATAATATCTATGGGCTATGAGTTTTTACAAATTGTATCAGAGCCGATTCCTGACCCGTTGTGCCAGGTGAGGATGCTAGGCCCTAAAAGGGTGGATTATGAGATCACACATTAGCTGGAGAGGAGAAAGAAGTATGCCTTAAGGGTACGGATAGCTCTTCCCCATAGACGCATTTTTCCTGAGAAGGGAAAGAGCAAAACCTTGAGGGTCTTCGATCGAGGGGCAACCCGAAGAGGACAATATCTATAGACGGTGGTCTGGTTGTTAGAAATGGTATCAGAGCTGATTCTTGACCGGTTTTGTCAGGCGAGGATGCTAGGCGATAAGGGGGATTATGAGATCTCACATCGGTTAGAGAGGAGAACGAAGTATGCCTTATAAGGGTATGGATACTTCTTCCCTATAGACGCATTTTCCTAAAAGGGGGAAGAGCAAAATCGTGAGGGTCTTCACCCAAAGGACAATCCAAAGCAGACAATATCTGTAGGTGGGTGGTCTGGGCTATTACAAATAGTATCATAGCCGATTCCTGACCCGTTGTGCTAGTTGAGGATACTGGGCCCTAAGGGGGCGCATTATAAGATCCTACATCGATTGGAGAGGAGAATAAATTATTCCTTATAAGGGTATGGATATCTCTTCCCTATAGACACTTTTTCTTGAGAGGGGGAAGAGCAAAACCGTGAGGGTCTTAACCCTAGGGGCAACCTAAAACAAATAATATCTATGGGATGGTGGTCTTGGTTGTTACATTTTGGACCTTTTGAACCTCGAAAAAATCCTAGGTTTACCCAAAACATAAAAGAGTATAAAAAAAACATAAAGAGGCAGAGAAAAGAGAGCTCTTGTGCAGCTACTGCTGAAAACCCTAAAGAGAGAAAGAGGAGGAGCAAGAGAAGAGGAAGAGAAATAAGGAGGAAAAAGAAGCAGTCTGTATGTGCTTCTTAGATCATGAGGTTTTCTGACGTTGCTGCCTTCCTAGATTGTCCATTCTAAATGTCTATTTCCTTTTCATTTCAATTTTATTCATGTATAAAGTTATAATGGTTTGCATGATGATAGATAACAGAAGGATGACGATGTTCTAACTCTCTTTTGGGATTTTATTTTGATTTAATGATAATCTAGTCGATTGTGTTATTTGGATGAATGTCATGATTTGATTACATTCTTGCATAATTTGGTAATAAACTAAGAGGTGAATTAAATGAAATACGATTAAATTAGATTAATGAGAATTAGGAGATTTAATAGAAACCTTGATAAATCATATTGGTAATTATGCAGACAGAGATCCTATAGGATATTCCAATAATTTATTAAAGTGCTTCAAATCTAACTAGGTTTTGGATAATTTTTGAATTGAGAGATTACAAATTTCATAATCTGATTAGAGTTTAAAATTTAGGGTTTAATGGTTATAACTCGAGAGAGAGTAATTAGCCCTAGGACAATCTAAAACTGACATTCCATTGACACATAATCGACTAGGTTAACATTAATGATAAGTAAAATCCCCTTTCTCATAACTTGGTAAACTCTTTAGTTGATTTCCATTGTTCATGCTTATTGCTCAATTGTTAATTCCATCGTTTTTAATTTCTAATTTATTTGGTTGAATTTAATTCTTGTGATTACTTTTGTTGCATTATTTATTTTGAGTTTCATATATTATTAGCTTTAGATTTTAATATTAGATTAGTCCCCCTCCTTATGGGATAGACAACTCTTATATTACAATCATGACCTGTGCACTTGCAGTATTTGAGGGCTTATAAATTTTAAAGCTCGAACGATATGATCAAGTTTTGGCGTCGTTGCTAGGGAGGGTGAAGATTAGTTTAGCTCTCTTAGTCTAAGGTGTTTTAGCTAGTTTTAAGTTTTTCTATCCTTCCCATTATTTCTATATGTGTTTGGGCTCTTACATGAACGCAAGAGTTACAAGGAGTTTGAGTCACATAGCTGAAATTGCTTGACATCTCTAGTATAGAATGTTCAATTAGAAGAGCTCGGAGTGAAGATGAAAAAGAGACCGCAAAAGCAATGATGGCTAAGGAGTTTCAACAAGAGTTGGATGAAGGAGCAAACCAAGGGCATCAACCGAGAACCTTATGAACTTTGTGAGACCAGGCCTTAATGTAGCTAATCAACATATAGCTAGGCCACCCGTGTAAGCAGTTTCCTTTGAAACCAAGCCAGTTCTGCTAAATATGCTTCAACAAAATGTACAAATTTATAGTTTAATGAACGAAGACCCGAATGCACATATTGTCAATTTCCTTGAAATCTGCGATACCTTCCATTATCCTCAAATGTCAAAGGATGCTGTAAGAATTGGACTCTTCCCTTTTACCTTGAAGGATAGAGCTAAAACTTGGTACCATTTCCTTAATCTGAATAATGTCACCATTTAGGACCAATTAGTTCGTGACTTCTTGGATAAGTACTATCCCCTTACTAAGACTACGAAGATTATCAAAGAGATCACAAACTTTTAATAAGGTGATGAGGAATCGATTTATGAAGCGTGGGAGCGATATAAAGACTTTTCAAATAAAATGTCCACACCATAACCTACCTCAAGAATTTCTTTCGCAAACATTCTATAATGGAATAAGCCCACAAACGAGAGGCACAATTGTTGTAACTTTAGGGGGATCACTTATGAGGAAGACGATAGATGAAGCAGAAGAGATGTTATAAGAAATGGTGAGTGATAGCTGTTTATGGATGAACGAGTAAAGTAGACAACCCACAAATCTTTGTGAGAAAAAAGGAGTTGTAGTTGTCGATCAAATGATAGAAATGTAGGCTAAAATTGATAATTTAATTCTATAGCTAAACAACATGAAGGCTTTATCCTTAAATTTAGTGAAAGTTGTTCAACTGAAGTGTGGGCCCTGTGGGCAGATGGATCATGTTACAATCTATTGCTTCTTGATGAAGGATAATGGATCAGAGCAAGTAAACTACATGGGAACTCAATATGGTCGAGGAGGGGGAAATATCCTTACTCCAACACATAGAATCCTGGATGAAAAAACCATCGAAACTTCTCTTGATCAAACAATGCTAGAGGACAATTTAGACCTCAAAGACCACCAGGTTTCCAGCAAGAGAAATAGAGTTCAATGGAATCCAATTTAGATAAAATTTTATATAAAATTGAAGGTATGGAGGATGCATATAAGAGGTTGGAAGGCAAGTTTGAGTAACTTACAAAGAATCACTGTAACACCCCACTCTTATAGGTTACGTACTCGACATCTTGGGTGATATTCGAATACGTACCCCACAAGGGTGGTGTGCTAAAGGAATCATAATCTCTTATAAGGCATCATAAAGAAAGAAACAATATTTTAAAACCAAATTCCTCATTTCATTTCTTAAACAATATGTACATTGTAGCTTTGCAATAGCATCCAAATATGTACATCATCCAAAACATAATACAAAACACACTACATGGAAGAGGAATTATATAAAATGTCTAACTAAATCCTTCAGTCTCAACTGACCGACCTTTGAGCCATTTCTTCTTCATAAGAGTACAAGAATTATGCTTCTTGTAAGGTCTCTTAGTAACTAATGTCCTCTCTAGGTCTTAAAAAATCAACGATTCAATTTTGATGAGTTTTGCGAACTTAGTGAGGTTACCATCATCGATGGTTCACTCAATTCATACAACACATCTACACACATAAAATGTAATTCACATATTTTCATTTTGCAAGAAGCATCACATATCATATTCTCATTCAAATATAAGACAATCATACATTTTAAATCAGTCAAGCATACGTATTACAATGTATATGCAATGCTCGTGAGACTCACTTTCAATTATTACATTGTTGTGACTGAGTGCCTAAACTGTCCCGTATCTATTGTGGATACTGGGCTTATTGATACTGTTCCTTATCCCTTGGGGATAAAAGGCTCATTATACATAGTGAGCCTTTGGCTCTTAATCACATTCTAGCTTTAAGCTCATTTTTGGTGGCTACTTAGGTCATAACTTTCATTATTTGATCATGCATTCACGTATGAAATGCATCACATTTGTATATATTCACTCAATCATTTGATTTCACTTACACAATCATATTACATTAACAATACCTAATTGTCATCAGACCCTAGGTCCGACATTCAACAATTTGTTAAGAATCATGTAGTTCGTCACATTACATACAAGGAGCACTTTAAAGATCACATTCATACATCAAAAACCTCAGACCTTCAGTGTTCAAAATTCAACAATAAAATCACATTCATAAGATAATTTAAAATATAATTTAAGTAAATCAATAATTAAGTGAGATCGTCTAGGTTACTCATAGTTTGCTCCAGAAAACCATTACCTCGAAGTCTCAACAACGTCTAGATGTTGTCACTCAATATGCTCTTCTAAATCATGAAATACAGACACATTTATACACATCACAAATTTGTATAATTATAAGTATTCATTTATGCACATATGTATATATGGAATATGTATAATGCATATTCAATGACAATCCTGGGTACATTTCCTTAATACGAGTGTTATAAACAATTAACATGATTTTTGAATCATTCCTTAACACCTAATACACTTTCCTTAGCTTAATCGCTCAATCCAACATCAACTAGGTTCATTTAAGATCACAATCAAGCCTAAATATCTCATGGGTAAAACATTAATAAATCAATCATCTAAAAACAAACATATCTTGAGACAAAAGGCATACCTTTTGCTATAGACATTGGACTAATGTCATTCTAGGATGCTTTCGAAGAGGACTTTGAGATCTATAACTAAGACCTAGAAGAGAGCTTTTTTCATCAAGGGGGTCAAAATCAGAAAGTTCTGCAAGTGTATAGTGTATGTCCGCTCAGTGGACATACATCCCCTCCTAACGGATATAAATAGGGCTGGGACATTTTCCAGACCCGTAAAGGTCTGTTTAATAGACCTTAAGTCCGTTTAACAGACATGGACAAGGCTCGGAGATTTCTTAGACTCAAGGAGGTCTGTTTAGCAGACTTTAAGTTTGTCCAAGGGCCATGAAAGAAACATAACTAACTCAAATGCACTTCCAATGCTTTCTACATCTATTCTAATATCACTTTCACTCTAAATTTTCCCAATTTCACTTCCTCCAATGCAACATCATTTTATAACAATTCAATAACCAATTTGATCTTATTAAACTCTCTAATCTCTACTCATTTGATTCATTATTTTCACTAAAACTTATCATTCATGAAATCCTATCCTTTTTCCATAACATATCTCATTCATAATTATCAAACAATTCATATTCAACATTCATCATTTCAAGTTGATAACTTCTTTATGTAAACGTCAATTTTGCTTCAACATCATCCATACAAATTCATATTCCATGCTTGGTCATAAATGCCCAAAATAGAATATATTCCCATACACTTTTGTCAAACATTTGCTGCACATATTCAACTTCAATTTTCATTCCTAACTATTACCTTAATTCATCTCATTTCAATAACATAACTCAACATCTTGGTTAACCTAAATTTCACTTTCATTAAACCATTGATTCATAATTCATAATATCTACATATAACTCATCACTCATGGTTTTCATACTCTCAAAATAGAACACAAACATGTGCATTCATCCACCAATTTACTACACCCAGTTCTCAACTTCATGTCTAATTTTGAGACTCTTAAAGATAGAATTTAAATTTGATGTCTTTAAGAAAAATGTAGGCTTATGTCTCTTTTTTAATTAAAATAAAAAATCATCTCATTTGGATAACTGCAGAATAAGTTATGGCTAAAATACAGAAACATACTTGAAAAGTCTCATTTAATGCTATCTTTTTGTCGATGTTACAATTTCCCCTATATTGGAAAAGACATTTTTACTGGGAGTTGCTATTGACATGACAAGATGTATCAGCCTAGACCACTCACTCATAGATATTGTCTGCTTTGGGTTGCCTCTCGAGCCAAGCTCCTCATAGCTTTGCTCTTCCCACCCTTGGGAAAACGCGTCTATGGGGGAGAGATATCCATACCCTTATAAGGCATACTTTGTTCTCCTCTCGAACCGGTGTGGGATCTTGCACTCTCCACCCCCTTAAGGCCTAGCATAGCTAGCACAACGATTTGGGTACTGACTCTAATACCACTTGTAATAGCCCAGACCACCCGGCCACAGATATTGTCTGCTTTGAAGTAAATCACGCGTTAGTATAGACTTTATATTCAATGTACAAAAAACACAAGAGGGGGGGGGGTTGAATTGTATATTCTTTTGTGTGAATATAATCCTCTTTTTAAAATTCTTTGAAAACTTGCTTTCTCAAAAATGTATTGAGTAAGAATCACGATGTATTGCAATTAACTTCTATATACTTGTATAAAGTAGTAGAAATTAAAAGTAGAGAGTTCAGAAGTTGACACAACGATTTTCTCCTGGTTCATCCCAAACCGTGGGCTACGTCCACTCTTTAGAATCCTTTCTGAGATTTCACCATTCTTTTCAAACTGTACAAGTAATCTTTTCACAAAGCCTCTTCAGGTCTCTTACACCAAGTATTCCTTTTCTCATTGAGCCTCTTCAAGCTCTCAGCTTTTCTTCTCTCTTACAGAAAGATACTACGAGCTTTGTTACAGAAATGATAACTCTTGTGTTTCTCACAAATACAATGTTTAAAAAACTTAAGATCAATATCTCAAAACACTAATTGAATTCACTAGCTTTTTCTGCTAAGCTTTTTTAGTCTTCGACTCTGACTCGTATTTATAGCCTTTATCTTTAACTACTTCTTGATAACTACTTCTTTCTTCTTGTTTCTTGATCTTTGAAGAAATAGTTATTCAGTTGAGTTATGTAACTAACTCAAACTGATTAACTATCCGACGTAGTATTGAGTCTTCGTCTTATATCGCTTTCGTCTTACTTTTGCTTCCGTCTTAGTTTGCTCCCGCTTTCGTCTTACTTTTGCTTCAGCTTTTGTCTTACTTTTGCTTCTGTCTTAGTTTGCTTCTGCTTTCATCTTACTTTTGCTTCCGTCTTAGTTTGCTTCGCTTTCGTCTTACTTTTGCTTCTGCTTCTGTCTTAGTTTGCTTTAGTTTCATCACTTTCTAATATTATTATTATTTGATTTTCATCAAAATTATTTAGACGTGAAGTCATTTTGACTTAACAAT
>JANVCQ010000006.1:25548110-25570571 GCA_025531925.1 Erythroxylum plowmanianum | reverse complement strand
CCCAAGCACTTCCGAAACAAAATTGAGGGAGCAACCAAAAGCTATCACACTTTGTAGTGGGAAGGAACTTGAACAACCCACAAACCTAAGAGCTACAAACCATCTTCCTGTTGAGAAAGACCAAGAAAAAGAGAAAGACGTGGAAATGAGCATACACCCTCCTTATGTTGCCCCTCCGCCATACCCACCCAAAGTTCCATATCCTCAGTGATTGTAAAAGAATAAGCTAGATGCACAATTTATGAGATTTGTCAAGGCTTCAGAACACATACCCAAATACGTTAAGTTTTGAGGGACGTATTATCGAACAAGTGTACTTGGGAAGAGAACCAAACAATAGTTTTGACTAGTACCTGTAGTTCCATAGTCACAATCTAGATGCCATCTAAGCTGAAAGATCTAGGAAGTTTCACAATACCTTGTATGGTTGGTGAGTTGGCGAATTTGAATTCACAAAGTGCCTCTGTGATTTAGGAGCAAGTGTCAATCTTATACCTTTGTCGATATTCAAGAAATTGGGGCTTAGTGAGGTCAAGCCAACTTCAATGCTAATTCAGTTAGCTAATCAATCTATTAAAAGACTATTTTGGGTGGTGGAAGACGTTCTGATGCAAGTGGACAAGTTCATTATTCCTGTGGACTTTGTGATTCTTGATTTTGAAGAGGATAAGACCTGTCCACTGATTCTTAGGCAACCGTTCATGAACACATGAAAAGCATTAATCGGTGTTCATGAAGGAAAAATGACATTTCAAATTGGTGAGGATTAAGTGGAATATAATATGAACAAGGCTTTAAAGAATCTGAAGGAAAGCAGCCTATGAATGAAAATTGACATTATGGATGAAGGTATGCAAGAACAACTAAAGAGTTGTGTTACAAAAATAAAATCAATAGAAGTGGAGACAGATCATGAAGCTGAGAAGGCAATCAAGGTTGAGTTTGAAGAGAGGATGAGATGGAGGAGTCGAGACTTCAAACTCATTAAGGAATATTAGTCTGAACTGAAGTTCCCAAACTAGCTTTTACAGAGAAACCACCAACTTTCGAGCTTAACCTTTGCCTACCCATCTTTGTTATACTTTCTTAGGTAAAGGTCAAACAAAACCTATCATCATTTCTAACCAACTGGATAGGAAACAAGAGAGTAGGGTGGTAGTTATTGTCAGGAAGAAGATGAACGCCAAAAGATGACAAATATATGATGTTCAAGATATAAGATAAAATGTTTGTATGATGTAGAGCGGTGAGGGAATGTCAACATAAGTTGAACCCTCACATGAAATAAGTGGTTAAGAAAGAATTAGTAAAACTCTTAAATGTGAGGATAATCTATCCCATATCTGATAGTGAATGGGTCAGCCCAGTACAGTGTGTACCAAAGAAAGGTGGGCTGACTGTAATAGAGAGTGAAAGAGGAGAATTAATTTCAATAAGAATAGTCACAGGATGGAGAGTGTGCATAGACTATCGCAAACTCAACAAGGTGAATAAAAAAGACCATTTCCCTCTCCCATTCATAGATCAAATGATAGAAAGAGTGGCTAGTCATTCCTTCTACTATTTTTGGATGGTTATTTGGGGTATAATTAGATATGCATCTACCCCAAGGATCAAGAAAAGACCACATTCACATGTCCTTATGATACCTTTGTGTATAGATGGATGCCTTGTAGATTATGCAATGCCCCAACCATATTTCAAAGATGTTTGATGTTTATCTTTGTAGATATGATCGACGATATAATGGAAGTTTGCATAGATGATTTTTTCAGTTTTTGGAGATTCTTTTGAATTATGTCTAACCAATTTGGACAGGGTACTCCAAAAATGTGTAGAATCACATTTAAAGTTGAATTGGGAGAAGTCTCACTTTATGGTGCAAGAGGGGATAGTGTTTGGACATAAAATTTCACACTAATGATTTGAAGTAGATAGAGAAAAAATTGAAGTTATAGAGAAATTCCCACCCCTAATTCACGTAAAGGGTGTGTGGATTCCTATGCTATGATGGGTTCTATCATCACTTCATTAGAGATTTTTCACAAATTGCAAGACCTTTTACAAACTTATTAGTCAAGAAAGTGTACTTAGTGAACATAAATAGAACTCGATACACACCAAGACGGTATAAATAACCTATGAAATGAACATACATCATATAGAAACATATAGGCCTTACCTATGACTTAACGTATACTGACTAGGAACCACATAGGCCTAGCCTATTAATCACTCATCGGGTGAACATAGGTTCTAGTTCGAGTACACATAAGCAGAAAGATATCACATGTATAAATCAAATCTCGTCAGAAAAAAAAATATCAAAATAAGCCAAATCAAATATGTGTCATCATTAGTCGGCCAAACTAGTGTGTAAACCCACCAATTCTCAGTGTTGACTTGACTTTCATCCATGGTGAGTTTGGACTACAGTCAACAAGAGTGTCATGATCCTAGGTGATGACCTCATCGATATTTAGACCCTATGTGTGGAATCACCCATAAGTACCTTAGAAAGGTATCGATACAGGGACTCAACTTTAATGTACTAGTATTAAGGGTATATGGATCGCTTAATCAGTTGTTCCTAGCACACAATTGGTCAATCATTACCTCACCAATCACAAAAATCAATACAAATATTAAGTATTAAAACCAAGTAAGGCACCATGCCTTTATTTATCGGTCCAACCGATAAAATAAAATCTTGCCATGACTTTAAGCCAAAAGAGAACAAATACATGCAGCATATATGACTTGATCATGCATATGTAAATTCCAAAACATTAGTTCATGGAATAAAAGCCATCTTTCGCACTCCAAATGCAAAGTTGTTCAAAAATGTAGTTTCAGAAAATAAAACATTGTCCTTTGCATTTCAGGTGCAGGTTTCTTGAAAACAATATCATTTCTCAAAATACATAATTATCAAATTAGTTTCAAAACATTGTCATTTATTAAATACACAAGTATACTAGCATCTATTTGAGATTCAATTCTACCATGCATTACTTAGGTTCAAAATTCACCATAAGTCATCATGCATGTCTTAGGATGATCTAATCCCATTTGAGAGATATGGCTTCCCCAACTCACTTCAAAAGAAGTTGTACACTCCCTTAACTTTAGCAATCCTCAGTACGAACTCCTCGATTCACAACTCCCAAGCCTTTATACATAAAAAAGGACATACAATGTATTTACTACTTAAACATGAGTTTCATATTTATAAACCATCACATAAGTGTATAAAACACAATATCGCTATCTTTAAGCTATAGGATTCAACCATTAAACTCCTCACATGGTTACTTCCTTACTATTCATATTAGCTTTTTTTTTAACATTTTCTAAGGCATTTAATGCCTTTAATCCAATACTTACTCATTTTAAAACATAATTAAGCATATTTTTATGCAAGTACATTAGACCATTATTCATCAATCTAAGCAATAATTCAAGTTTACTCTAAGTAAATATGAAAGCCGCTTTCTAACGTATATCATTACAATTCCTTAAATCCTAAGCCAAGTTCACTTAGACATTTTATCAAACACCTAATGTGCATGACTTCCAAGTCATATTTTCAATGTTTTATCATAGTAATTCATGCTCCTATCTTATTATACAACAAATACTTCCAATCAACAACACATTTCACCACTCCATTCAATCCATTTCCCTTCATTTAAGCCATATTCATCATAATTATACAACTCATCACATTCATCAATTCCTTCTTCTATCATTTCGTCTAAGCCTATCCAACATACTTCTTCATTTTTCATCATCAATTCACATTATACATGTTCAATTAACACCATAGAATTCATTTAGACCATCAATTTCAAAAGATATTCAAAAATTCAAAAACTTTCACCAAAAGGAGACATTTCGGTTTTAGCTTGAAGAACCCTCTCCATGACACATTTCATTCATCTAAACTATTTTTCATGCATATTCAAGCATGGAGAACAACATATCTTAACACCAAACTCAAAATCCTAATGTAGAGAGAGATGAAACAAAATTTACCTAAACCTTCCTTTGAGAATTTCTAAAAGCTAATGATAGATTTGAGTTCCTTGACCCAAATTAGCTTAGAACACTTTGATTTGGGTTAGAGAATCAAAACAAAGGGGTAGGGTTAGTAATAGCCAAAAATTGGTCTTCTCCTCCTCTCTCCTCCTCTCTTCTCCTTTCTTTTAATTAAAACAACATGCTTTAAATCTTTAGTAATGCGGTACACGACCTTATATGAAGAAGGGTCTAGAATGTTGACTCTTCTTTAACCAAAATATGGTGAAACTACTATTTTGCCCTTAGGTTATGTGAAATTACCATTTTACCAAACTTTTTCTAAATTTGCAATTAAGCCCAAAATTTGGAGTTACCAAAACTTTTATTTTTATTTTGGTCCTTGGACTTTTAAGAATAATAATTAAGCCCTTAACTTTATAAAATTACATATTGGTCCTCCAAGAATTGAAAAATTACGTTTAACTCCTTTGACTTTTAATAATTGGCAAATAAGCCCTTATATACGTTAATCTTTCCAATTAAGCTTTCTAAATGTCTAATAAATCTATAAATCATGTCTAATCACCTCTAAAGAATTAGAACACATTTAACTCAACCACCATGGTTATATCCATCTAATGGACTCTGTTTTACACATTTAGAAGCTTATATGTCAGAAATTTCCAAGATTTCGCATATCGATGAATTCTAAGTTTATGTAAGATCATATAACATTATAAATCACTGACATATATACCTAAAAGGATTTAAATACATCTTTGAACTCATATACAACCATGTATATATCAATATACAGTAGTATCTCCAAGTACAGAATAATACAAAAGAGCTCAGAGAATCAGGCGTTACAACATTTCTCTGCATGCTATAAGAAATTTAAATAGAATCTTCTCTTTGCAAGTAAAAGATAGGAAACTGTTATCATCATAAGAAGAGTTACTTACTACTACTTTCCATTAGGAAACTGTTATCATCATAAGAAGAGTTACTTACTACTACTTTCCATTACTTCTCTAAAGTTCTTGGAATTTTTAAATAGATAAGTTCCTTAAAGTCCTTACTAAGTTCAATTATTTATGACAAAATCTCCAATGAATGTTTGATTGCATTCTTCAATCTTATGGCAAAAGAGCATAGACATAGCCTTATAGATGACCTTGGCTTAGGAATTTTCAATAATTATAAAAGGAAAATTTCACCAAAGAGTTATGAAATCAACGTGGATTTTAGGAAGGCTTTTGATTCTGTTGATTGGTCCTTCCTTGTTTACACTCAACAAGCTTTTGGTTTTCCTCCAAGCTATGTTGGTTGGATAAATCATTGTATCTTTATTTTGTCTTATTGCATTTTGATAAATTGGTCTCTTAGTAAGCTGATCAAAGGTGTCAACGGGATTAGGAAAAGGGATCCTTTATCCCCTTATTTGTTTACCCTTTATATGGAAATTCTTTCCAGGCTATTCAAACATTATATCAATTTAGAAACAAAGTTCAATTTTCACAATAAATGCATGAAGTTGTGTATTCATGATTTATCCTTTGCTGATGACCTCTTGATATTTGATAAAGTTGACCCACAATTAGTTAAGGAACTAATGAATTTATTGGACACATTTAAATTCATCTCAGGTTTGCCCATGAATAAGGAGAAAGGTTGCTTAGTTATTTCCTCATCTACTGCTCATCTAACAAGCTAGCTCTCCTCCCTTATTAGTTTAAAAGATAAGATCTCTTGTTTACCTACTTGGGTATTTCTATCTTGCATGAAAGGCCTTCATTTGCTGAATTTCTTCCTTTCAAATACCAAGGTGAGGAAAATAATACATAGTCAAAATGCCAAGATATTATCATTTGTAGGAAGATTGCAATTAACTAATGCTTTATTGAATTCTTTGCACATTCATTGGATTGATATATTGCGCTTCCATTTTCTTTAAACAAGACCATAGAAAATTCTAGTTCCTACAAAACTAAAGTAGCTTAGAAGATAGTTTGCTAGCCAAGGGAAATGGGGCCTGAAATAATTCCTTCAAAACTAAGGTAGCTTAGAAGATAGTTTGCTAGCCAAGGGAAAAGGGGCTTGGAAATAATTCCTTTCAAGCTAAGCAAGAGAGTCCTAATCAACAGGATCTGGAGATTGTTAAGTCAAAAAGAACCCTTATGGCTTTTGCGATGTGTTCTTACCATTTGAATTAACAAGACTTCTGGACTTGTGAGCCTAAGCAAGATGCTTCATGGATAATGATTCATTTGTTAAGATTAAAAGCTTAAGTGAGGGATTAGTTCAAAATCAAATTAGAATATGGATTCAATACTAGATTTTGGACTAATTTATAGAGTGATTTGGGATCAATGATGGAGCAAGATAGGTTTCTTCATCTAAGAACACACTTTCCAATACATGCTACAGTCAACAAGTGATTGTGGATAATTCTTTAATCTTGATCGGTATAGAGAGCTTGACAATGTTGTTAAAGTGAAATAAAGAGCCTTTTCTTCTAGTGATTGCATGGTATGGACCAAAAACTCCACCAAGATAATCAATAATAGATCCTATACGGATTCTTTGAGGAGTAGGAATCAAACAGTTTCCTAGTTCAAACTTGTGTGTTTCCCCCAGACTATTCCAAAATCAAGTTTTATTTTGTGGTTGGCTATCCATAAGAGGCTGTCAAACTAAAGATAGATTAACTGGTTCTACCTCCTCTATAGATTGTATTTTACACAACTCCTTAATTGAGACACATGATCATTTGTTCTTTGGTTGTAAATACACAAGATATCTATGGAGTAGATTTCTTAATTTGTTCTCCTTAACATGTCGAGCCTCATCTTGGATGGAGATATAGTTGACTAGACGTTACGAAGTAGATGGGGTAAGTACAAACAATAGGTCCTCTTCAAGCTCTTGTTTGAAAGAAAGGAACTTGTGATTGTTTTAGCATCACGCCAAACAAGATACACTCTACCAAGAGATTGTTAACTAGAAAAGAATGTACACAATGTTGTTTTATCATCATGGAAGAGTAGATTAGCAAGTTCAATATGGATACTCTGAAGTAAAGATTAATGTGTACTAACGGTAGGAGTGAAGCTCCTTTGATTATTTGGTTCAAATTGTATATCGTTTTGAATATTTATAGAATTCATTTAATTTATCCAAAAAAAACTCATACATGATAAGAGAATACAAAAAAAAAAAAAAAAACTCAACGAAATGAATTTATTTGGGCTGAAGTAAATTTATAGTCAATCAGTCGTTATGTTTTGTTGTCGGTGTGTGTTGTATTTTCTAGGATTTTTTATAAGATAAAATGACATTTAGCTCTTCTACTCATTTATGATTTAATATTTTAAACATGTTACGTATAAGTCGGTGAAATTTTTCAACCTAATAAATATGAAGGCGTTTTCCAGTGAATCATATGGTAAGACTTAAACCATGTAGGAGGTGTTTGTCTTTTACTAATTCTGTAGCTAATAATTTTTAAATAGATCATTTTGAGTGAAATAGCAAATATCGTTTACTCTTCACTTTTTCGTTCAATCATGTATTTGATTATGCATTAATTATTCGTTAGGAAAAGTTCTTGTTCTGATATTAAGATTTGATTTTGTCTTACGTCATCAATGGATTTTTATACTTTTAGATGTCGTTCACGTAACCATAAACAATATCTTTTTATGACAGTTTCATTTATTTATCATAGAAAAGATAAAGCAATAAAACAAGGCTCAGTGGTGAAATATTAGTATTGCCTTCAAAAATTAAAAACTTAGAATGACTGGAACTTGAGTTTCCAGGTAGAGTTAATTAACAAAACTTGATGTCAAATCCACGTTAATCCTAGAAACCTGGTGCTGCAGGATGAATCCAACCAAAATCAGTAAATCCTCAAAAGTCAAAACTGATTTACTGACAGAAAATTTTAAAAATAATTAAATAACATTACAGGCTGGACTACCATAACCCCTCAAATCTTCTGTGCCAGCAACCTGACCCTACCTGTGCCACTCCATCCTAACCACCCATAAGAAGCACAGGTACGGATTTAAAATCTTAACCGTATCGAGCAAGCTACGCACAAGGCAAACAAAAAGAGAGAAAGAACATAAAAGGAAATAGAGACTCCATCCGATTCGATTTTATTAATTGTACCGTCTTCTTTCCCCTCGTGCATTATATTTATAAATTGAAATGCCCTCTGGTAACATTCTGCACAAACAAAAGTTTCTCATCTCCATTTATGTGCTTTTGGCATTGCCCTTGCCTAATGAAGTGAAGCTCAGCCTGTAAGGACAAGTAGAACTAAAAGTTTCAGTAGCTACCTCACAAAGGCACAAAATTGAAAAAGTGGCCAATTCTTGAAATGAAATGCCTCCACTTGCTGTAAGTGAGCATTCTAAAACTTGGAGGCTATCTCTTTTGCTTTTGTCAATTTTTAATTTTATTTTTAGTTATTTTTTTAAAAACAAAAACAAAAATATGTTTAATGGTTAATGTCAACATAATTATATTCATATTACTGATAATAATTACATAATATAAAACATAACGATACATTATTTTTAATTAATTAAATTTATTTTAATATTTTATATAATATTCATATAAATTATTAATAAAATTATTTTATTTAACTAAAACAAATAATTTCAAATTTGAGATTTATATTCATAAAATAATTTATTTTAAATATATTTTAATTATTAAATCAACTTTTATTTAATATTTATATATTTTGAAGATAACTAAATTTTATTATATTTATTAATAATTGTTTAATCATAAAATTATTAAATTAAATGGAATTATTTACAAATCTTATTAATAATTACTTTTAATTAAATATATAATAAATTAAATTATTCATACTTCTCATTAATATCTAAAATATATCAAATTACTAAAATTAAAAGAAAAATAAAAAAAACCACTTATAATTTTAATAAGTTTTGAAATCTTGATAAAACCAAAACTAAAAACTGACAAATTTTTTAATGTAAATTTGAAAACAAAAAGAAACAAACTGACCGTAAGTTTTGTAACAGATGCGTTTAGCTTTCAATTTTTACTTATTGTCAATTTGTTTTTCTTCACAAATTCAAACTTTTGTTTACCTGATAAGCGGCTTCCTTTGTGTTACAGGAGCAACAGAAGAGATTACAGGTGCCGCAAGTTCAGCAGCCTGTAATACAACAAACAAACAAAAATATATATATATACACTAGTTAGTTGAAATTCGGTCACTGACCCCTTGATAAGGGTAATAAATTCAGTATGAATTAGAAAAGAAAGCAAAAACAGAATTAATAAAGAGCACCATTAAGTTTACAAGGACAATATAAATAGAGCGGGTTATGTACACATTCTAACACGATTATAGATAATCATGTACTCATTCTAACACGATTATAGATAATCATTCCTAGTTTGACATGACGACTCGGGGGAAATGGTGACCACTGATCATTGATATGGCAGCCAAATTACCTAAACATGCTCTACGGTAACTAATAATCAAAATGGCAATGGTAAAACTTGCATAAATCACTTGAGGAAAAGTACGGAAATGAGAATGATAAGCTGCTATAAGTAAAAGTATACTACTAAACGAAGAAAAGAATTACAGAAGAAAGAGAGAACTGATGCAGGAAAATTTGAAGACATGTATTTAGGTAATACCTCCAGCTCCTCCAAGCCTCTATTAGCATCAATAGGAATGGATGTATTAGCTACATCAATGGAAGTTGACTGTGCAGCTACAGTAGAATCTATCAGAGGTGACACCACCTTACTTGCAGCTAAAGATTCCATCGGGCTGCCTTTTGCAGTTTCGTCAGAAGGTTGGACCTGACTCTGATAATCAAAATCATATTCAAGTTCATCAAGTTCTTGTGGTGTTGCTTGGTGAGAAACGTAAGGGCCAGACACTATTTTCTCAAAGGCCAACTTTTCAGCCTCTTTAGAGGTTGATGTATCATTATTTGAAAACGAAAGTTTGCTCGGTGATCCATTAGACTCCACATTTTCTGAGGGAATGCAAGCCAAACTTTTGGGATTATTGAAATCTTCTACCACAATATTCTCTGCCTTTGCTCCACTTAATTCACTTAGAGCAATTGCACTTTCATGATCACTTCCAATAGAAGAACCACCATTGCCAACAGATGGGCTTCCCCGATCTCCATTCAAAGCTGGTATCGCCTCAAAGCACTTGTTTCTCAAGGCAACATCCACATTGCCATCTATCCGCTGCCGTTTCATCCTGCCTTCATCAGATCCATCTGAAACCTCTTTGCCTTCTAATGACTTGTCTGCTACAAAATTGGTAGAAAGCTTGGCTTCTAAACTACGTTTAATATCCCAAGTTGTTTTAGATGGTCGAGACGGACGAGCCCCACCAGGAAAAACAAAGCTTGGTATATTCCTCCTCTTGACATGAGTTACATTGATAAACATTCCGGGCTTCCAAAATGTGTACATGTTGACAGTGTGTTTAAATTCCTCAACAGTTAATCGTATATCAAACTGTTCGCCTTCATTTACAGGGACTCCCTGTTTACGTTGCAACCCCATGAAGTATGAGCAATGTAAAGGATTTGATTTATCATTAAATTCGCCTGGGTGTGGATGACACTGAAGCATATTGTAAGTATGCCTCTCAATCTGGATGACCCATATGCATGGAAAGAATTAACATAAAATTTGTCAACGAAAGAGATGCAATAAGAGAGGGGAAGAGAATCCAAGAATTAAAGGAAAGAAGTTATCGTCGTCACCTTCAAAGTAAGAGTGCGCAATCGAGATTCAACCCAGCCTTTCCACTGTCTTAAATCATCTTCATTTTCTGCACTGATGTCTATCCGCAAATAATTCTTGTATGCTTCAAAAAATGAAAAAGGCTCAAATAGGGTATTCCAATCAGCCTTGTTTGCCTCCATGGCCTGCAACCACTAGGAATCACTTAATAAATACACAGATAAGGATGAGAAAAATGATGAGACACTAAGATGCTTATGCCTAGACAAGCCACCGCAAAACACATTAATTCTATTAAAGGTTTTAAGGTGCAGCATAAGCAAGAAAAGGAAAATAAATTGATTTACTAATTATTTGGCAGCTCTATACAGATGGATAACTTCTCAGTCTGTCTAATGTAGTAAGCTACATATCGGCGTTCACAGCAACCAGTTTTCATAAGCAGTTGCATACAAAATCATCTTATTTCATTAGGTGACTGATGTTTTGGCAGTCGTGTGAAAATTATGAAGCAGGAAATCACACCCAAATTGTGATTATGATGAATAACTAATATGAAAGTTCCTTAGTGTGACCTCATAACCTAAAAATGTTTTTTTTTAACGTGTGATCAGATAATACACAGCGGCATACCTTGCAGATTTCATTCCCCCTCTGAAATTCTTCCAACATTATTCGCAAAGTGCTTGAGGACACATTGTAGCTAGAATTCATAGATGGATAAGCAGGAGTAATTATAGGCATCAAGTGAAACCTGTCCTTTGGATATCTTCGAGGATCCCAAACTTGAAGACCAAGGGATCCGTCTTCAATTGTACAGAGCATAACTGGGTTTGGCCATCGCCACTGTGTATACACCCTAAAGAATCGAGAAACTAACATATTAGGAAGAGCATTGGGATATAGTTGGCATATGCGAGCAACCAGCAAGGCCCAATTTATACCACCAAGAAATCCTGACACCTACAGGTTGGAGGGCAACCAGTGATTGGTAAACATGAAGAAAGAAATCGTGGAAAGCATAACATAGAATTAAATGTCAAATAAACATCTCATACATTGGAATAAACACCACGTCGCTTGGCCCAAAATCTCATACATATCAATGTTGTGCGAAAATTCTGAATTTCAAAATAAGGAAACAATTAGAAGATATTTCTTGACCAAGTTTGTGAACTAGAAGACAGAAAATGAGTGGAAACAATAAAGAGTTCCAACAACCTGAATATTTGGTACCAAGCGTAAAATCTGGTCAGTAACTCTGCAACCATTGAGACTGCGAACAGTTTGCTCATCAGTGTTCTGAAGAATTGAATCTTGTGAAACATCTAAATCCTGTATAAAACCATTGGCGTTAAAAGCCAAACATGACAAATTTTCTACGTGTTCTATATGACATATAACATGTGCTTTAAGTTACTGAAAGAAGCTTATTGTCAACCTGTAAGTCAATATGCAAAGGTCCACCGCATGAACACCATAATAAATATTGAGCATACTTTTGAATAGTTAAAACGTGTAGGTCCAAAACAACCTAAATTTCACGAAGCACCTGAAGCGACAACAAAGCCTATAACTGATGAATGTTCCACCACCTAATTTCCTCCTTTCTATTGCTTCATTCAGTGTGTTCCATTCCTCCTGTGAAAACACTTTATCCAAAATCCTTTTTTCTTAAAGTCAGTTCTCTCTTCAGTCATCATCAGTTTTTTCAACTTCAAAATTTTTTTATAAACAAGCTACTCTCTTCTCTTTATTCCAATAATTTCATATCACTTCATACCCAAACCTTTTGGTACTTCAAAATATTGTTATGAAGTCGGTAACAACCCTTAAACCAAAACCCCAGGCCACCACCATTTTTACTTCCATAACAACACATCCTATCCAGGTCAAAACAAGGAAAAGGACTGAATATGATCTTAAAATAAAGGAAGAATAACAAGCTCATTGAGATAATAATCCAGTAACTGGAGGCCTTCTACATGGCTTATGGACAACAAGGAGTTACCATAAGTCAACTATCAAGACAAATGAAAAAGGAAAGCACATAGATTTAAGCCCACTGACATAAATGCCAATCAATTTCATGTCATTTCACACAAGAAGTTACTGGTTCCTTTCACCGCAAACCTAAACCTTAGGCCACCCAACTTTCTACCCTGGCTTCCCATACTATCCAGGTAAAAACAAGGAAAAGGCCGACATATGATATTAGACTAACAAGAAACAGACTTAAAAATTTTAGTTCACTAGTTCGCAGTAACCAAGTAATAATGACTACATGAAGCATACCAAAATTAAACCTAAAACCATATAAATATCACGAAAGCAAAACAAAGAGAGAGCATTTTTCATAAAAACTGCCAGTACTTACTTCAGGAATCACCCAAAGAGACAATTTGGCATAAAGAAGGTCTATGGAAACTCCTTTAAATTTGAATCTCATAATTGGAACGTGCGCATCAGGAACAGGATGCAACTCTGTCACTTCAGGCATCTCTGACAACATTCTGTGTAGCTCACCAAAAAAATCTTCCTGCAGTGATGACAAGTATCTTTGAATTTATTAAACAAATATAACTAAAATGAAGGAAAAATGGTTGCATCACAAATAGAGCAGGGTTGATCGCACTTCTCTGGTTGCATGTCTGGGTCCCACACAGAGCGTGTCTATGTCTGCACCAGGGCCGTGCACCTAGAAGGTGAAGGAAGAAAATTATAAATTATATCATCAACGTGAACAGAAACAGTTATATGAAATTATCGGACATTATTAACCTGGTTGTACCAACATGGATTGTTTGGAGTATTGTTTTCATTTTGCATAAAGAGACTAATCTATATGAAAATCATCAATAAAAACATGAAAATGAAACATTAAAGATGCACACTTTATGTCAATAATATTGGCTTTTAACCTCTCCAAGTTGAAATTCTTTTGTAAAAAGAAACTGAGACAACTAAATTACCAATGCATAAAATGAACTAACAGAGTTCAGCCCCATCCCTCATTGGTGACAAAGACAAACGATAAAGGTGAAGAAATACCAGTGTGTTCACCTATGTAAACATGAAGCTGATAAGTCATCAACATGCAAACAAATATCGCTACTTTGAGCATTTAATTAAAGCACAGCAGTAGCAATTAATCTTTTCCCTTGTTTCCAAGGTGTTTTTCTTTGATCTCATTCTACAATAACACTACTTAATAAGCAGACGAACAGAAAACAAGTGTTTAACCATCAGCAACACTTAATTGCAAGGAAAAATTAAACAAAATTAAAATTGTCATGGATCAGATCAAACCTTAAAAACGATATTAAAGAATATCATACCCCTAAACGATAAGAACCAAAGGTGAAAATCTTAGCATTTGCTTCTTGCACCAATTGCTCATTCAATCCTTTTGAACGGCTAATGACTTTGACCCAATTCTTCACAATCTGTGCCATTTCAATCACCAAAAGGTAACACTTTACCAACACAATCAAAGAGTCAAAGAAAAATCCAAAACAGAGACGAAGATATTCATTCTATAATCAGAAAACAAACACAGAATCAAGAAGTCATGTAAAATCCAAAACAGAGACAGATATTATTTCTATAGTCAGAAAACAAACTAACATAATAAATACGTCATTACAGAAACTATTCTAAACCTGATCCAGTCTTCCCAAGACTTCCTCTCTAGAAACAGCTTCTTCCTGACTCTCATACAATCCCACTTCCCGCAAGCACTGAACATGCCCACAGACACAAAATCAGCATATAGAAAAGTAATACAAGAGATAAGTAACAAACCTAAATGTATTGAACAAATATGATTAAACCTTTTCAAGTTCATGGGTCTTCACCACATCGTACTCTGTTGGCCCACCCAAAGAAATGGGTTCTGTAATGCCTAGTCGCTGTTGCTGCTGTTGCCCATTATTCCGATTGCCTGATCCAGGGCTCCCCATTGTATTTTAATGTCAAAAGAATTTGTTTTCTTATTATTTATTTCCTTTAATGATTTTTCACTTTTTCTTTTTTTCTCTTTCTCTTTTTTTTTTTTTTGAATATGGGGATATCAATAGAAATTATTAAGAAGAAATTCCAATGAAACCTCTTCAAAAATAAAAAAACATGATAAAAAAAAGAATAACATGTTAATTGTACAGTACTTGGTTGAAGATAACTACAACAATCACTTGGAACCTTAACAAATCACCCCAAACAACCACCAAGATGATAGAAACCAAAAAAAAAAAAAGCAACTTTGCAAATCAGTTCGGAAACTACAGAACAAAGAGCACCAGTATAGGGCCACTCGCAATCTCCAAACCTAATGAGAAAGGAACTCTAATCCTAGATTCAGCATAAAGCAACTATAAAATAATTCAAGTACAGAGATTCTGTGAGGTGATGGCGAAAAGCCTCTTCCTTTCAAAACTTCATCTTAAACTCCTTAAACCATGGGTAGGGTCAACGATCAATTAACCATGTCGAATCTCCTGAAAGGACCCTACAAAAACCAACAATTTGAGCTGAACAAGGGTCTGACTTAAGTGTAATAACTAATAATTTCATGAAGCAGGTTGGAAAGTTGATAAACAACCAACCCAACAATTTGACAACAAGAATCCAATCAAATTCAACATGACAAATTAGATCAAACTGAAGCAGATTGAGGGGAATAATTCACTGCAACCATTCTATCTTTTGAACGCTGAATTCAGGTAGTTTCAAACCCTGAAACATCTTATCAGTTTGACTTACCCAAACATATTTTTTCCCCAATTAACTCTTATGCTCCTCCATCTGAAGTTGTCAAAGCAATTAAACAGGACTTGAGATAGCAATACGCATATTAAACGAGTAGTGAACAGGATCAAGTGGATAGTTCCACATATTAAAAACAAGCTAGCAAAACACAGGAACGTCAAACCATCTCCCAAGAACTTATTACGAATTTAATAGCATTATCAATCTTCTTAAAGGATTTAAGGATTTAAGTTTTTACAAAAAAAAAAAAAAGATCAAAGCACGATGAAAACATTTTCCAAAGATCAGAACTTTCTCCCTTAACTAAACAATCAATGATCTTTGCAGCCTCGCAAAGTCAAACTAACTCAATTTCAAAAGACAGAGAATATAATAAAAAGAAGAACAGCACAGATTCAATCAAAAAATAAACAATGAAAGATATGGTATGAACGAAAACAACAATGAAAGATATGGTATGAACGAAAACAGCGACATATAGAGAACACGGAAACTCTCCACCTTCAGGTCCGTTGAGACAGCAACTTTGGAATCAAAAATCGACGATGAACAGAAGCTTTGAAGAGAATGGAATAACGTCGAGAGCAATGAGTGATGTTTTGGCGATGAGGACGACGATGGAGCGTAGGATTAGGGATTCTTTTTCTTATATAACGCTTTTGCGGGCGACGTCGTTTGCAAGCATAGTCGCATTTTTTTCTTCGAAAAGCATTTGATAAGCCCTTTATAAGTTACATAAAATGACCGTTTAATTTTTACTTTTATGTTCACGTAGTTTTTTAGTTTTTATTTTTTATTTTAGTTTTTGTTTTTAAAGTAAAAATAAATCGTTATTATTAATGTTATTGTAGTTATATTTTTATTACTAATAATAATAATCATATATTAAATTAAGTTAAATAATAAATTAAATAGATCTATTTATTTATTTTAATCTTTAATATAATAATTATTAGTGAAATTATTATATTTTATTAAAATAAATATTTGAATAATTAAATTTTTATTTATAAATTAATATTTATTTGTTAATATATTATTTAATTATTAGAGCAAATTTTATTTGAGATTATATTTTAAAGATGCTTTAAATTTAAATTATAATTATTCAATAGTTATGAAATTAAAATTTTTATTTTAAAAAATTAAAATTAATTATAAACAATAAATTAAATTAAATTATTTTCTTATTAGTGATTGATATTAAAAAATATATATATATTTAGTTGATAGTAAATCAAATTATGATAAAAACAAATTAAGAAAATTAGTTTTTGTTATTTTCATAAGTTATGAAAATTAGAAAAAACTAAAACTAAGAAATAATTAAAAATTCAAATAAACAGAGTTTTCTTGTTTAATTTGAAACTAAAAACTATAGTAGAAATAAACATGCCTTAGACAAATGCAAATAAAGTGTCATATATGTTCAAATAAATATTACATCTGATATCCACTAAGCATAAGCTCGTCTCCTAAATTTAGAAACTCATTTATAAGGTCTTCTAACAATCCATAAGTAGTAGTAAAGCTTGAGTTTCCATTAATATGTGATTATTTACTTTATCATTTGGAATAGGATTTTTTTTCTTTGTAAGGTTTATATTATTAAATTTTCGATATTCACATAATGAGATTTGGATATGTTAGGGACCAGTTCTAAGTTTTAAATCACCTCTGATTATACATAGTAAGGGAGGACAAAAGCATGCAAAAGGTGAGTAAAAGAGAAACACCACTTCACTCCTAATTTTTGAACTAAGAAAAATTATAAGGTTAAGTATAAAGGTACTTATATCAAAACCACCTAACTTTGTTTTGTAGGAATATGTCAATCAATGTTGTAGATCTATAAGAAAGTTAGATCAAGTTGAACAAGAAAGCTCTACTTGTATACATTTACATCAATTGGCATTGTCAGTAGGGATCTATCCAAAAAGACCATAATTAAAATGAGGAATCTTAACGATTCAATATTGGAGACTTCAATAGGAATAAGGATTATGCCTCTTAAGAATTAGCATAAAACTTTTAGAAGGCCAACAAAGGCTTTGTTCAATAGTTTGAAAAAGCAAATCATAAGGATAATAGAATTGCTTCGACATTAACAAGGGACCCTTAGGAGGACAGAAGGGCTAGCAACACCATTGAACCTAAGTGATCACAAGTATGGAGCGGAATTTTCAGTACTGGAATCAATAGAAGGATGAAAAGATATATCTACCACCTTTGATGTCTTGTGAAAGAAGGCCTCATTAGCAATGATAGTTCTTTTATCCTTAACATCGCAAGCTATTTACTTCTATCCAAGTTCAAGTTACATAGATTAAAGGCTTATAATGGGATGAAAAATTTCATGGATCATTTTGCTTGGTATCAAAAGATGATGAATTTAGTATTAGACCATCTTTAAAAGGTTTGTATCAAATTTTGGACAACTTAAGTTCATTTTTAAAGCTCACATCATCATTACCTAAGAATATACAAGGATTTCTCTACCCTTTTTGACTTACACAAAGGCAAAGAGAGAACATTAAATAATGCACTTAAAGGTTTGATGTGAAAATTACTCATGTGTTGAGCTTGAATTCCACTATAATGTTTGAAATAGATTTGTGTTACCATTAGTATATATGAAGATACCTTCTGATGGATATAATATACACTTTAGAGGAACTGAAGGAGTAAGCATAAAGGTTCACACTCTAGAGGAAGCAACGAATTATTTAGAGAGAATCAAGGGATCTTCTTAAAGGGTTAGGTTAAAGAAGGTAGAGAGATTATGTTAGGGTTATCCAACAAGAGAGAGTTAGGGGAAAGGAGTGCAATATAAGGAGTAAGAAATCTCATAGACATAACAAAATTTCCCCTTGGGATAGTTGAAGACATTTAGGTCATATCCTTTACGAATGAAGAAAAAACCTGATTAATCCTCTAAAGCTATTATCGAATAGACTTAAAGTCAAAGGTTCAAAATAGTTATGTCGCTTCTATAAAAATTATGGAAATGAAATCAATGATGAGGCAAGATTTCGTAACAATTCCTACATATGAGAGTGTAAGGATAAGTATGACAGCATAAGTATGATAGCGTAACGTCGGGCTCTTTAAGCCCTTTCGTATTATTATGTTCTTGGAGATACTACTATATATTTATATATACATGGTTGTATATGAGTTCAAAGATGTATTTAAATCTTTTTGGGTATATATGTGAGTGATTTATAATGTTATATGATCATACATGAACTTAGAGTTCATCAGTATGCGAAATCTTGAAGATTTCCGACATATAAGCTTTTAAATGTGTAAAACTGAGTCCATTAGATTGATATGACCATGGTGGTTAAATTAAGTGTATTCTAACGCCTTAGAGGTTATTAGACATGATTTATAGACTTATCGGACACTTAAAAAGCTTAATTGGAACAGTTGATGTAAATAAGGCCTTATTTGCAAATTGTTAAAAGTTAAAGGACTTAAATATAATTTTTCAATTCTTGGAGGACTAATATGTAATTTTATAAAGTAAAGGGGCTTAAATAGTATTCTCAAAAGTCTGAGAATCAAAATAAAAATAAAGATTTTGGTGATTCCCAAATTTTGCTTTTATATTCTGCATCATTACTTTGCATGTCATATCTGCATGTAGTTCTCTTGAAAATAGCCTCTCTACTATGTAGGGAGAAGGCTGCGTACTATATGACCTCCCCAGACCCCGCTTCACTATGGGATTTCAGACTGGGTGCGATGATGATGATGATGAAGGAAAAGTTTCGAGGGTATAACGGTAATTTCACATAAACTAAGGGCAAAAAGATAATTTTACTATATTTTAGTCAAAGAAGAATCAAAATTCTAGACCCTTTTTATGTGTGGCGGTGCACTTCATTGTTAAGACTTAAACCATCTTGTTTTAATTAAGAGAGAGGAGAAGAAAGGAGAAGAGAGGAAGAAGAAGAAGTTTCAGCCATCACTAAAATTTACCCTTCTTTTTTATTCTTCAACTCTAATCAAGGTGTTCTAAGCTAATTTGGGTTCAAGGAACTCAAATCTATCATTAGATTTGAGAAATTCTCAAAGGATTTGAGGATGCCAACAAAGGAAGATTTAGGTAAATTTTGTCTCATCTCTTTCTACATTAGGATTTTGAATTTGGTGTTAAGATGTTCTCCACGCTTAAATATGCATGAAACATGGTTTAGAGGAATAAAATGTGTCATGGAGATGGTTCTTTAAGTCAAAACCGAAATGTCCCCTTTTGGTGAAAGTTTGTAAATTTTTGAATATCTTATGAAATTGATGGTCTAAATGAATTCTATGGTGTTAAAAATCAAGAAGAAGTATGATGGATGGGCTTGGATGAAATGATGGGAAGGAGGAATGGATGAGTTGTATAATTATGATGAATATGGCTTAAATGAGGGAATTCGATTGAATAGAGTGGTGAAATGTGTTGTTGATTGGAAGGTTTTGTTATATAACAAGATAGGAGCATGAATTACCATGATAAAGCCTTGAAAATATGACTTGAAAGTCATGCACGTTAGGTGTTTGATAAAATGTCTATCTGAACTTGGCTTAGGATTTAAGGAATTGTAATCATATACATTGGAAAGTGGCTTTCATGTTTACTTAGAGTAAACTTGAATTGTTGCTTAGATTGACGAGTAACGGCCTAACGTGCTTGGATAAAAATGTGCTTAATTATGTTTTAAAATGAGTAAGTATTGGATTAAAGGCATTAAATGCCTTAGAAAATGCAAAAGAAAGGCTAACGTGAATAGTAAGGAAGTAACCATGTGAGAAGTCTAATGGTCGAATCCTATAGCTTAAAGAGAGTGATATTGTGTTTTATACACTTATGTGATAATTTATAAATATGACATATATGTTGAGTAGTAAATACATTGTATTTTTTATATATAAAGGCTTAGGAGCTGTTAATCAAGGAGCTCATACCGAGGATTATTGAAGTTAAGGGAGTATACACTTTCTTTTGAGGTAAGTTGGGGAAACCATATTCCTCATATAGGATTAAATCACCCTAAGACATGTATAATGACTAGTATGTGAATATTGAACCTAGGTAATGCATAGTAGAATTGAATCTCAAATAGATGCTTATATGCTTATGTATTTACGAAACGACATTGTTTTAAACAACTTTGCATTTGGAGTGAAAAAGATGACTTTTGTTACATGAAATAATGTTTTCAAATTTATATATGCATAATTGAGTCATATATGATGTGTTTATTCATAGCATAAAATGAATCCACTCACCCTGTTCTTGACTAATAACAAATTGGAAAACGGAGACAATTTTAATAAATGGAGACGTAACCTTGACATTGTTCTTCAATATGAACGTATTTCATGGGTGTTAACCGAAAATGAGCCTACACCTCCAGGTGGAGATTCAACTCCTAAGCAAGTCCAACAACATGAGCGTTAGTAGAATGCTGACAAAACTACTAAGTGTTATATTCTGGTTTCTGTCAGCGGCATGTTGTAAAAGCAAATTGCTTGTATAAAAACTGCTAGTGCAATGATCCATCACCTACATGAGATGTTTGGTGTGAGGACTAGGTCTGCAAGAGTGAAAGCTAACCAAACCTTTCATAATCTCAAACAGAAACCTGCTGAACCGGTGTGGGATTAGATGATGAAGGTAATGTAACATCCCACCCTCGACAGGAAGGGTAAAATAGTAATTTGGCAAAGGTCGAGAGTGATTAGGACTAATTGGATAATGTTATGCATACTGGTACTGGTGATCAGTGAAATTGTGCACATGCAATAACTGTATATGCATTCATGATTATTTCCCGGTATTGGGCCTAAATGAAAATTTATTGTGAATAATGTCAATTTATTGGACTGCGTTTTTATGTATTTTACATTTTACGGAAATTATAGGAATTTTTTTGGAATTTTTCGGAGCAAATGCCCGGATCGGAAAAAAATCGTCAAGTGACGAACCGATTGATTTTCGGTAGCGAAAATTGCTATCCAATGGCACTGTAATATTGGTTATATTATTTTGGGATTGAAATGAGGGCCATTGGAATTGATTGGATCAAATTTCATTAGGGTTTCTTAATATTTTTCCTCAAATGCCAAGTGTCCTTATTCATTTAAGGAGTTTGTCTTATTCCCTTCACTCTTTCACGAGTTTTTCTCCTTGCAAAGACCAAAATCAACTACTTTGAAAGCTTGCATCCGTAGCCTTATTTTTGTCTTGTTCTAAATTAATGGACAAGTCTCTTTATGCTTTCATGCACCACTTACGACACTTGTTATTCAAAGACTTTTGGAGTTTGAATTTTAGGGCTTCTCTCCTTGCTTCTTCGTGGCTTCTTCTTCCCCTTGCATTACCGTGGGTGCTCTTGCTTGCTTTGAATCTTTCCCTCACATAAAGACTCTCTTAACTTACTTACTCCTCTTCTTAAGTGCACAAAAGCAAACCTAAGTCTTGTAAGGGTGAGGGTCGTAGGTGGTGTTGAGAGGGAGTGAGTTGGAGTAGTTTGAGCACTTGAAGACTTGAAGCTTGGAAGGTTGAAGAGTTGAAGCTTGGAGTTTTGTTTAGGTGAGAATCTTAGTTCATGTTCTTTCATTTAGTAGATAGAAGCTTTTATTGTGATTTATGTGCCTTAATGTCATAAAGCCTAGGGTTAAATGCTATGTGTGTTGTGTGCTGCCAAATCTTGGCCATAGATGCAAGAGAGTGTTTAGGTGAACTTAGGGCTGAATTAGAGGTCCAAATGGATGCATATTGATGTAGGTAAAGTGATGAAATGAAAGAAGTTGAGTTGAATGTGAAATCTGGAAAATGTACATTGATCATGGTTTAATGTTTTTGCCATAACTAATTGTGTGGTTAAG
>JANVCQ010000006.1:25495873-25511008 GCA_025531925.1 Erythroxylum plowmanianum | reverse complement strand
GTAGAGGCACTCCCGAATTCAGATCCTTCACAACAAAAGAGTAAGGAAAAAATTCAATTGATGTTTGATTGTCAAGGCAAAATTTGGAAACTGAAAGCAGATTATATGCAATGTTTGGAGAGCATAAGGTATTGGATAGCTAAAAATTGCGATTCGAAGCATTAAGATAAGTTTTACTAGTGTGAGATATTGGAATGGAGTTACCATTACCCATTGTGATCTCTGTTGGACCTTGATAGTCATACATATGGACTAAGTTTCCAGGATCAGCAGTCATGTGGTGGCTGGCTCCAGAGTCTACCACCCATGTTTGTTGCGGTGGTGGATTGTGATTGGCATAATTGGCTCGAGCCTGAAGATGATTGTGTGATTACAAGCGGCAAACTTTAGCCGTGTGACCAACACGATCACATAGCTGGCATCTTGGTTTCTCGGGTGTTTGAGAATTCCAATTTCGCTGCTGACGCCAGTTAGGATTGGAAGAGCTGCCTCTAGATGATGAACGCCAATTTTGATTCGAATTGGACGATTGCTTGCGAGGCTTTTTTTATTTTCTTCATTTTGAAGAAATAGCTCGTGATCGAGAAGCTTTTCATAAAGCTCCTCGTATGAGATTGGTGTTGATCGAGATCGCATTGCGGTAGAAATAGCTGTGTATTCAAGCCCAAGTCCCTGTAAAATTCGAACCATTAACTGAACATCGGTTAATGGTTTCGCGGCAGTGGCTAGTTCATCCGCAATTGAGCGGATATCATGAAGATATTCAGCAATGGATCGGGTATTTTTGGTGATTCTGGCAAGTTGGTCTTGTAAATGGATTAGCCGAGTTTGGGATTTGTTGGCAAAAGCTGTTTGAAGGGAGAGCCAGGCGTTGTGCGCTGTTGGAGCATTGGCTACAGTCGAGGCAAGGGATGAAATGACAGATGCTAGGATAGCATTTTGAATGAGTTGATCTTGTTGAAACCATTTAAGATAGGCTGGATTTGGGGTCGTTTGATTGTTGACAGTGACGGTTTTGGGTGGAGCAAGGATTGTGCCATCGAGATGGCCAAAGACATTGTGTCCATGCATTAGCATGGATACTTGAGCTTTCCAGGTGGTGTAATTTTGGCTGCCGGTGAGCTTGATTGGTAGTTGGGAAGCCGGATTAAATTGGACGACAGTGTTGGTGTTGGGAGTGTGGTTGTCAGAGTTGATTACGGTAGCGGCCATAGATTGATTGATTGGAGGATCGGCTCGTGTGAGACTAGAGCTCTGATACCATAAAGAAGTTTAAACAATTGAGATGAATAAGGCTTGTATCTTTCTATTGATGAATTACAGTTTATATACAATTACAATTGATATCTCGAGCAATCCTGATATACTCAACAACTTAGTTTAAACGATACAAATGCTAACTAATTGATAAGGAGAAAAGACCAAGTCAAATATTTTGAACTTAAGGAACGTTATCCTTGTTAGTAGTTAAGCCCAAGTTGGTTTCACTTGATTCTTTACGTGAACTTGCCTCTTTTGTTTCTCTTTTTGGCTTTTCTTAGAGCAATTACTTGAGCATGGGTGCATTTACCTATGGTAGATTGTAGTAGAATGATTAGCATTCCCTGGAAATGTCATTCTTTTGATTTCTGGTACGTGTAAAATGTATTTAAATGATTTTCTATAGATAACCAGTAGTTAGTGCCTGCTTTCTGCCAAGTTTTCACTCTCTTTTGTTGTGTCATTTTATATCATAGATGTTGCTTCTAGAGAGAATGGAGCTAGTGTTACTTGAATTGTTTCCTATGCTTCCCGACATTACATGACATATGAACAACATTGGAAATGGATCGTCCTTACTTTTTCGGATATTGGGAGGGGTCATATACTTTCTCTGGGAGCTGGTTTGTTTGCTAGAGGACTCGACTTGCAACCCTTGTCACACATGCACCACATGCAAGTTAACATCATTATATATTGAACTACATATAATTGGAGTTCAACGGAGTTATGGCAAACTCATTTGACAAGTGCCAGCTAGCACTGTCATTCTAGACACAACTACATTACAGTGGGTTAGGCTCTTCCTTATAAAAGCTCCAATAGCAAAGGGAAATTCCTTTTTACAGCCCTTTCTCAATAAAAAAAGGTCTTGTGAAACTCGTTTAATTACACTTCTTCTAATGCTGTAGGTTGTTGGTTCATCAGAGATTAATATTCGTGATGTAGCTAGTAATGAACAAGTTTGTAGAGGAATTATTGATTGTTTCTCCAAGACCTTCAAATACTCTAGGTTTAGATGTCTCAATCAAGGCATAAAGACCCACAAAATTTCTTATTTTCTAGATCTCTGCCACGTAAAACTAGGGATGGCAACAGGGATCTAAATTCAAGTTTTTTCAACTAGGGAACTCACAAGCCAGGCTTAGGCCTAGGCTAGCTTGAGATTCAACTATTTTAAGTAAAATTACATTATTTTAATTAGAAGAGTTAGACTTCGAATAAGTCTAGACCTGAACAATTCAAACTCAGACCTAATTAAAAAAATATTTTACACTTTGATTTAGACTTTGAGTAAACTTGAACTTGAGCAGACCCAATTAAAAAAAGATATTTTATACTTTCAATTTTAAAAAAAATTGGCCCGGATAGCCTTTGCCATCCCTACATAAAATACACATAATATAAATAATTAATAATAAAACCCAAAAAAAATTAATAATTAATGTTATCTTTATGACAGATAAAATTATTTCTTTACTTTAAATTTAAACTTTATTAAAACTTTGGAGTCCAATTTGACTTATTTGCTAATATTCTTAATAAGTGAAAACGTATGCAACAACACATGAGATTCTGATGGCATAAGTCATTAGGAGTTCATATGCAACTACGAACACTGACCAGGCAAATTGCTACTCTTCAAGCAGTCACATACTGTACAGGCCATATTTAAACTCCGGCTTATTGTTTAAAGGAAAGAGAGATCGTTCAAAATACTAATAATATGGCACATGACATCACTGACATGGCATTATTTCTGAGACTACTAGTAGAACAATTGAACACAACATCTACCTAGACACACTTTTAACACTTGTTATACTCAATTGGACACAGTATCATCGAGGCATCGTTTACATAGATTATATAATTTCAATTACACCTAAATAAAATTTCCAAAGACATTTCATCTACATCACTTTCAGGTCTTTGCTTTTCCTTTTCACCAGGTTGACAGCTGAGACCCTCATATATCTAAGCACATCATAATTATTGTAATCATATGAAACTTAATGCTACAAGATTTGACAACGTTCAACTTGAAGCGGTAAAAAGTTACAGAAGACAGCATAAGTTCAAGGTTTTTTACTTTAAATACTAGAACTGGTATTTATTTTCGTCACCCTGTAAACTCGCAAAAACTTAAAAGGTCGAATCAAACCAGATATTTGTAAAATATATATATATAAAAAGACAGGTTCTATTTCCAATTGCATCTAGTTCAGTAACTTTGTTAAGTCGAGCCAATTCTGTAAAATCGCTACACCTTTACTACACTTAAAAGAGTGAAGAAATAAATGAACCGGCGGATAATTTCCTAAAGCCCTGCTTTCTAGCGAGGATACAAGCCATCTTATACCAGACGGCAGAACATGGTCGCATGACAGGCCTTACAATCAAAACTAAGAAACTAGGAAGCACCAAAGCCTGATAAATTGTTCTCATTATTCTACTGTACATAATATTACAGCTGAAAAGGGGATTGTCCCATGTGGCTTTACAACAAACTTCTTGAATTTAGACATGCATTCAACCAATCAAGAAGAAGTGAGGAGTTGGGTTGTAGGATTTACAATAAACATACGACTAACAGAAAAGGCAAGTTCGGTACTTCGAATTAATATAGAAATCAGAAAACATGATGCAGATGACGAGAACGGAGGTACATAATTTGTTGACCATGCAACTGCTGATAATCATCTTCAATTCAAAGCAATTTGAACGAAGACACTATAGCCAAGGACGTGCCGGACAAAGAGTTCCATTCTCTATGAACTAGCTTCATTAATTACATATTTATTGACTGTTGATGCGGTTCTCAAGCTACCCAAAATTCTCCTAAATACGGGTAACACCTTTTAAGAGGCTGAGCACTAATCAGGTTGTCAGTAAATATTTTTACAAAATTCCAGGCATGCTGGTACAGTCTAAACCATAGTCATTTAATTGCATAATTTGCACACACGTCCGTGTTCAATGTTAAGAGAACAGAAACCAACTTCAAAGCGCTTACCAACAACAGCAGTATGGCTGCAAACTGAAGTCGGGAACAAAGTCATTGTACAATCATTACAGTAATTACATCTGAACTCATGTAGTCGATTCACCATCTTGTTTAAGCAATTCCTGTTGAAATATCAGGTCTCATGAATACAAATTCTCATTCATGAGTAAAACACTTTTTAATAGATGAATGATAATAGTTAAAAGGGGCAGCTTTTAGCGCATAGCATTACATACGATAAAGGTGCAAATACTCCTTGAGTATGTGTTTATGTTTCCCCTCCTCTGGGAGTTCTCACTTCAAATTGTTGATACAAGTATAAAAAAAAAAAAAACTTTTCATCCAATAAACATGCCGCTTACAAAGTGATGCAACTATGCTTCATCTGTCAGTTATTCCTTCAGTACCAACATTAACAATTACCTTCTTTTTTTTTAGATTAACAAATTGTACTGCAACTCATAACTGTTTTATTCTTTGGATAAAAATTAAAACAAAGCCATAATACAACATGAGCAACCTCCTTAGGAGGTAATATTTGAAATTAAACAATCCATTTTAGAAAGAAAATCTACTATGCTTGACGCCACAAAGAAAATAAAGATGATTAAAAAAAGGGGTGAGTAACTTACACTATCATTTCACCTCTCCAAAATGGAAGGAACAGAAGAAAGAAATCCAGATTAACATTGCATAAAGTGTCTTAAAAGCAGAATGAATAGACATCAAATCCCTACAACTTTTCATCTAAATCTTTACACTGATAGAATGAATGCCGCATCTAGCAAAACAAACAAAAGAAAACAATACCCAACAATCAAGTTTAGATGGTGGGCTCAACTTAGTTTTCTTTAGAGATAGGTTAACAAAAGGTCTAAGCTGCTAGGCATACAGACCATGTCAGATCAAAAAGGACATCCTCACTCCAGATGGACGTCTCTCACGAATTACACAAGCATGCTATTGTTTTATTTTGCAGCATATTTATACATGTAAAGTTCCTTAGAGAACCTACATATGACTACTAGTCCAACAATGACCTCTGTCAAGCATCCTGAGTAATGGGAAGTAAAATCAAAAACTGGCCTCTTATTTCCATGAAGACTTTTTTCTTTTTTTCCCCGTTTGCACAGGCAATTAAAGTAGTAAAACATCATAGTAAGTTTCACAATGACCAACAACAATTAATGGACCAATTAAAAAAACAGAATCAAAAGGACATAGAATGAAGTTCTATGTTTTTCTACTCTCCTCTCATTAGTTATAGTCAATTTACATATAAGGCGATGGAAAAAAAAAAAAAAAAAATTACCGATTTCGTAGCAGCAATAGACAACCGTTGCCTTTCTTGCTTCTCACGAATGCATTCTCCACACCAAGTAGAGAAATCTTTTTGATATTTTTTCATCTCTCTAAAAACAGAACTGCAAAAGGATCACAAGATGAACGATATTAACATGAAAATAAAAATGAGTGTGGCCATAGAATAGTAAATTCCAGAATTGTGTGACAGAAACCTCAAATATTAGAATGGTGTTTCACATATACAAAAAAGAACATAATCATCAACTTGATCCTACTATTAGCAAAGGAGCCCAATAATTTTCATTCTGAATGCACATTATTTTGCAATTGTTACTGTCATGGAATAAGAGTTCTGCTCAAGCAACAAGGGCTTAAAACGACTCAACATAGGTCTGCAATTGTTAGTGCCATGGAATTAAGAGTTCTTCTCAAGCAATAACAGCTTAAAAGAACTCAACATAGGTACTAAAAGAAATTCCATGGAAGTTCTCCAAAAAGATCCAGAAACTAAGTGTATTTTTAGCAATATATGGCTAATCTAAATATAAAAAATGGCATGACATAACTGAAAATGAAAGGGATACTTTGCAATTATTCGAAAATGATGACCACCCAAAACATGGATTAGAATGACAAAGATTACTTTTCTTGCAGAAAGTCAAGGCAAACCATCTGATAAAGGAATATAGTATGTACTGTAGGTACAGCAAAATTTGAAGTACCTTCTACACCATATGAGTAAATTGATCCTGTGACCAGATGTTGTGGCCCTAGCTCCATGCCTGTGTCGACCACGATGAAGTACAGCTCGACCAGGGACATGAGTGAAATCAAAGATTTCCTGTTTGCACAGAACAAATCTTCATGTAACAAACTGTATAGATGTATGATGAAAAAAAGTTCAAAAGAATGAGAGTTTCATTTGTAAAACATTCTCAATAATAGTTAACTACAGGTTATTCATAAAAATTCTTATAACAGATGCAATCTTCAATACTGTGAAAAGCAATAGCCCGCCATCTGCTTTTTGAGTAGGTCTCCTAAAATAGCATTTCAATCAGCACCCCAGAAACATAATATTTTACTTTTTCTTAGCAGGAAAGGAGAAAATGTTGTCTAGCCCCTTCCTGGAAAGTTATTGGAGTTCTGCAGAAAGATAGGTTCTCAGTTTAGCACCAACCATTCTTTCAGTCGGATATTGTATCACGGGATAGCTTGTTAAACCATGCATAAACACACTTCAAATTATTCAGGAACATGGATTTGGCACAATAACATTAAACAAAAATATTTTGCCAGCCAGAATGCCCATACACACTAAAAAATCAGACGCCAGTGGTATTTGACAATACGACCAAGGATATCAACAAAATGGACTGAGAATGACCAGAACGGCATTCATTATGAACAATAAATTAGGACACACTCAAGTAGTTCATATTGGATGAATATCTAGCACTGCAGTCAACACATCATGAATAAGCAATAGCACCACCAACATCAAGAATTACCAAGAACAAATCGACAATGTAGTTTTGAATAGGGCCATGAAGTTTTTTTCCTGATCAGTTATTCCTCATAACAGCCTGAATAACACTACAATTTAAAGATTACATACCTCTGGCTGACTTCCAGTATTTACATGTTTATCACATCTTGTACCCCGAAAAAACAATTCTCCACCAGAAAACTGCTTACCCAAGCAAACATTCAGAGATATTTCCGAGTCATCCACATGAAAGCCTGCAAAAACAAAATTGTAAGAAACTGTTTGGGAGGTCAAGATAATTGAAATGAAATATATGTTTTCTACACTTTCATTAGGCAATATCATATCAACAACACACCTAGAATTCCTGTAAGCCTAAAGCAATTATAAACCATCTAAAATACATCAGAAGGTGTGACAATCTGCTGCTATACTATACTCCTTTAGGTGGTATAATCTTTTTTCGCCTTGTAATACCCTGTCACTGAAGAGAGAACGTCTGCTTCTCTTTCAAATATGAAATCAACTTGTTTGATCATATTGGCAGCTAAAAGACAGCCTGTAAGCTCTAATTCAACCCTTATTGTTTTCTTAATAAATAAGTTGAAAGCCTCACCTAGAACAGCTTTATCAATCACTAAAATGGTTGAGTAAGCTGTTGATCAATGTTTTGCATCATATTCCTTTTCTACCATGACAATTCAACGCCAGTTATCCAAGTACCTTTTGTTATTATTCCTTTCTCCCCTTTTCTTTTGTCCCAAATAAATGATGAAAGTGCCAACATTACAATGTCGCAACATCAGAGTTAACTTTTTGAATGACCAATTTAAAGACTCAAGATGCTATTCTCAATCCATATTACTCCTAAGAAGAACAAATGAAAAATGAAGACATTCCTTGAATATGCTTCAATTATCCTTTTACACATCAGTTGTCTTCTCCCATTTAACCTTAATTGCAGAAGTTACACCTGATAACATCATGTGTATCATGAAACAATCAAAAGAATCTTTTAAATATCATAGTCCCCAGTTCCTATTGATAATACATGATTCAAAGTCTCATGAAACATTCTACCCATGACTGGAATACAAAATTCCTACAGTAGTATCTAAGCAACAAAAGGAAATTAAAAACAGCCTACTTATCTTACATATCCCCACTGCGGCTATATCAAGTACTAGGGCTAAGCCCCTTTAATAGGCAGGTTTTACAAACTTGTTAGGCTTAGGGGGAGCTTATCAAGGAATCTTCCCTTCTACTTTCTTAGCAAGTTTGACCTAGTCCTTTTAGACATTAGCTTCTCCAATATCACAGCATCCTCTAAATAACAGTCTCCAAATGATCTTATTATAAAATACTACACAATTATTCCACATATTCAACAATCTTCTCAATCATAAATACTCCTTAACAACTCATCTTTTAGAATGCTTTTACTGCATTAGGATTTAAATCTTCTTTCACTAAGATTTATACTCCTACAATTTGTCATTGAGGATGCTCCTCAAGTGACATAACCCACTAACATCCAAGAAGTTCAAATGCAATCCAGAGTCATCTCCTTCTTGCATGTCACACAGCATTCTAAGTCCCTAAGACTTCTAGTCCTTTTAGTCCCTCCATGACTCCTTTAGTTTGCAGGCATAACATGAACATAACACTTAATTCTACATTTACTCACAACAGAAACTTCTTGAAGCCATACACATCAAACTCGACAATACAGTCCGTAAATCTCATATGCTAAACAAGTTATTAACAGCTTGAAGAATGTTTGACACAAAAAATTGAAGAAAGCACCTACCCAAGTCGAGATCCCTATCTTCACCATATTCAACAATGAAACCATGATGAGAATCCAGAGTTGATCCACCAACTTCATGAAAGAAAACTGTGACATGCAATAGTTAATTATAAATTGGTCATCAATGTGCAGAAAAACATGTATGCATGGGCACACTAAACAAAAAAGGGGCAGAGCAGCAAATAGATAATCTCTAACAAACTAGTGATTCAACCATCCCAAATAAGAAGATATGCATCACCTTTAGCTATAGGACGAATATAACCATCCATAAGCTTGTCAAGCATTGTTTCAAGGCCAAAATCATCAAGAACAGCACCATATTTGTTCATTGTATTTGGGCGCATGATTCGAAGTTTTGAGGCATCAACCCACTTCTCAAAATTTTCAACCTAGAAAGCCAAATCAATGTAAGAGCAACAAATTTTATCCAAAAGAAATTGGAGAAATCTAAGATTGCAGAAGTCATGCTACAGATAAACCTAACAAATAGTACCTCTGCCAGTAGCATATCACAAAAATGAGGCTGCAACATCTCAAATGTAAAGACACCAGGAGAAGGTTCTGACATTATGTTCCTCAAGCTTTCCTCCGTGTTATCACTGATTGCCTTGATAAAGGATGGGACGAAAAAGGTAGCAGCATGTAATGTGTACAATTCTCTATGTAAAGGCTGCTTAAACATCACATAGTACCTTAGTAACAATAAATATTCAAATTGTAATGCAAAGACAGCAAATAAATGAAAATTAAACAAAATGCATTCCCTCTTTGCAACACAGATAGCCAATTTAGAGAGAACCTGTGTTGATAGGGTCATTATGAGTGCTTATCAAATACAGAAATAGAGGAAAAGGGCATGTCTATGATAAAGTGATGCAACAATATAATTGCCATGTATTTTGACTTTATAGAAGTCCGCTATCCTAAGTAAGTGCATCTTGTCTTCAGTCCCATTTTTTAGCACTTAAAATTGCAGGCACCGTCAGAAACATTTACTTGTTAAGCTGAAGGGCACACAATCTTGCGAGTAAAATATAACTTCAGAATTTTCATCATAAAAAAGTGAATTCAATAACAACAGCCCATTTCATTGTCCTTCATTATCTCTCCATTTATTGTTTTCCATAGCTATTTTCATCAGTTTGACAATTGTGCTTATCATGATTGTAATTGTTGGTGCTATGACTATTATCATCATCATATTATTATTTTAGTTTTACTATTTATAATTACAAAATAAGACATTCACTAACTCTTTCAACAAAGTTTACTCACACATTAAAGTTAGTGCAGTCAAATCGCAGTAAGGTCTATTCCTAGCCCAGAATAGTTGATAATCCAAACTCTACAATTTTCCTAGCAGGAGGCAAGTAAGTGCAGCCACTGTAAAAGGATTGGAAAGAAAAGTCTCAAAGAAATTGCCCACATTAGTCAGCCATGTAAACTTAGCAAGAGTAATCATGCTTCAGACCTGATAATGTGATATTATTTTCTGCCTATATTCTCTCTGTCTCTGAACCTGAAAAAGGAGGGAAAGAGTTTCAGTCTGTTTATGTTAACCACAATGTTTAAAAAATGAAATAAAGTTCAAAATTTGATACAAAATATGAGGTCCAACAACAAGGTACAAGTAAATTGGATTGCTTTAGGACTTTATACCTTCTGTCCAAGCTGTTAAACAAAGCGTTGAGTAAATAACTACTTGGTAGAATCATTGTGTTCAAATTGATTTTACACTTAAAAAATTGGAATTTTATGAATAATAGAGAAACCCGATTAAAAAAAGAGATCAATGATTTATAGCATAGCATAACATAACACACGAACTTGCATGCCAGTGCACTAGAGATAGACAATAATAATGCAAATATGTAACTTTGTTTGAGATTTTGAACTTTTGAACAAAGATGTGATAACATTGGGATCTTTGAAATGATATAAAATTGTCTATCTTCACTTAAATTTTCTTATTTAAAAAAATAACTCTAAAATCTCAGAGTTGGATTGTCCTCAAACACATCCTAAACTTTTTCCATTTGAATTGCCAATGCACCCATCCACCAAAAATTCTAAGAACTCAGAGGGCTAGAAAAGGTAACAAAAATGCAGCTTATAATCCCAGAACAAAGATCTGTATGCCAAATGTCAAATTCTGTTTTAATTTGTTAACACATGTAACCTAAGTTAGACATTAACTAAACAATTTAGTCTGAGATTTTGAAGTTTAAACAAAGATGTGATAAAATTGGGATCTTTCATATGATATAGAACATTCCATCTTCACCTAATTTTTTATTTAAAAAATAACTTTATAATCTCAGAATTGGATTTCCCTCGAACACTTCCTAAAAATTTTCCCTTTGAATTGCCAACACCTATCCATAAAAAATTCTAAGAACTCAGAGGACTAGAAAAGGTAACAAGTGATACAGCTTATAATCCCAGAGCACAAATCTGTATGCCAAATGGCAATTTCTGGTTTAGTTCGATAATATGTGTAGGCCAAGATAGACATTAAGTCAACAGTTCAGTTTCAAATCTTTGTCCCTAAAAGATCCAAGTTCGAATCTGCTCAAAGCCAATCTTACATACCTTCTATACCAATTTCCGCAATGTAATTAACAACTTCCAATTCTCCACCCTCAGAGTTCTGGAATCAGAACCAAGTGTATTCAAACATACCCGCTTTTAGGTAGAGAGACAGAGAAATTTCTAAAGAGATGAATTAACCAAACACATAGATTTTCTAAAAACCTTTTCTATCTTAGCAGAAAATTAACAGGCCCAGTAACAACTATTCAAAAAGCCATTATCCCAATCGTTTTAGTTTTTATTCCCTCAACATGCACTAATACAATTACAAAAGTGACGATTTTTTTTCTTTTTTTTGTTGGTTATAAAATTATGACTTAATTTGCGCATATATTCCCACAAGTGCCAGCACACTTGACGCCGTTAGATCAGACTATGCGACATTAAACCATGAAAACAATCAGAATATCCGAAGGACATTACCGTAATTTCAGCTAATACTCATTAGACAAAAAAGAATGAAGTGAGAAAAAATGCAGCAACTTGAGCTCTCCCGCCCTGTGATCTTATTTACGACTAGGGCTCTTAACGATGTGAAAACCAAAAAGATAAATGACTCAATTTAACTCTCTTCATTTCCTTCCGGATTCCATCCAACCAAATTAAAAACACGAAATTCTGTTTTTATATGTTTGCAAGAACGTACTCTGGTTCTCTCTCCATGAGGCAAGTACTTCAACAGAATCTCCCTCATGAACTTCACCTTGTCGTCTCTACTCACGCTGAACATGCTGGGAGGCAGGTACCGCTCTAACGAACTGAAAACCGAGGGAGCGAAATCCAATTGCAGATCCTCGTAGCTCTCTGGCTTATGATCCTTGTTAGGGTTCAGCCTCAGCCTCTGGCTCGGCGCCACCGACATGTTCACCTGAAAATTCGGCTTGACCGATTCGGTCACAACACCGTTACCTCCTCCGTCCACCGTAGGGGCTTCCCGGCTATCGCCGGACATGGTGAAGATGAAATATGTGGGGATTTCAGGGACGATTGGAGAGTTTTGGTTAGGTCATTGGTGGAACTGGGAAAGTTTTAGGGTTAGGGTTTGATTTTGTTCGAGAATTAGGGTTACTTGTAGGTAACGGGAAAACGAGGGTTTTCGGTATGTTTCATTTTATCTTAGGGTTTCTCAAATTAGGTGGGGCTAATATTAACGGAAGCTTGACAGGTCATTGTCAAAGGTGAATAGATACGTAAAATACAGGAAAAAGGATCATGTTGCTTATAGTTTCAACAAATTTTAAAATCTTTAAAGTGTCCTTTTTCTAAATTTTTAAAGAAAATTTAATTGTTTATTATAATTATTTTAAGTTATTTAAATAATAAAGTTAAGTACTTATATATTTAACAAAAACAGTGAAATGTGCTTAACTCTTCGTGATGCGATAATTTAAAGCTCAAAAAAAAAAAAAAACAACATCTTAGAGACTAGGAGCAGAAGCTCACAGCTGAGAACTTACTGAACTTGAACTCCAGAAGCTTGGAGTTCCAATTTGAGGCGTTCAATTATGTCCATTAAGTCATAGCTATGAAATCATTAACATTACATTTTTATAAAGTTTAGGTTCCCGGAACACCCGTGTCGCTCGATTAAAAACTTCAGGAGCTAGAAGAGAAGTTGTTGGTGTCTCTCGATCGATTTCGAGTACAATGGAAGCGAGATAAGATGACACCAGCTTCTAAAGTGTTTTTATTCATCCGCTCTTTATTGGAAAAAAAAGCGATGATTGAACTTGAAAAAGTATCCCTTTCAAAAATGTGAATCCAAAAGTAAAAGTAAGTAAACAGTTCAATTGACTTCGATGGATGGTATTAACAAAATCAAATGCTAACTACTATTTATTGGATTAATTTGAATTAATCTACCAACTTGTCATCAAACATTTATTTTCAACTACAAAATTGTTGACATAAGGATGGAGTGTAGATCAGAAAAAATATTTTTATTTTTTAACGTCATTTCTATTGGGGATTAAAATTAGAAAAAGATATTATTTTGAACTATATACATTTTATATGAATACGATAGATAAAAAGATAGAAACTAAAAATCCCTCTTAAATTATATGGAATAAAAGCTAATTTAAATAAGGTACTCCTTTAGATATTAACTACTTTCTCTCTCTATCCAGCTCTCTGTCTCTCAGTGGTTGCATGTCGGTTTCTTTCACACTATCGTCTCAGTCACCGTTCACGATTATCGATCTCTCCAATCTTTAGTCTCCGAGCTGTCGAATCTAGTAGATCTCTGTTCATTCTTGTTTCTTTTTGCCGAAGAGAACTTTTTTGTTCGTTTTCATCTGGAGCTCTAACTTCGATCTCTTGAACGCCGAGGAGACCGAGGGAAGCGAGCAATTCGAGAATCAACCTGCTTAAAGTCGCGAGATTTTATATAGTACCATGGCAGTATCGTTAAGATTTTGCCAGCTTCCTGCTCCACCAACTGGGTTTTCAGGCTTAGGCGCTTCTCTCTTCGTTCGCTGTCGTTGCCAGGCCTTTCACCTCGTGCCGCCTTTTGTTATCGTCCTGTTTTTTATTGGGTTATCTGAGTTGTTTTGTTTGTGTAAATCGATTCTAACCAAAACTAGTATAGTTTCTGTGTTTAATGTGCGGTCTTTTATTTTATGGATTCAAATATTTCTCTAAAGTATAGAGATTCAAAGGGAGAGAACCATTCAGGATTTGCTTGGTTCTTATCTGGGGTTTTTTTGTTAAGAATTTAGTGAAAAGGCAACGCAATCAAGGAATTTCTGAGTTGGGTATTTTCTGGATTGAGTGCTCCGTCAATTGTTGCTACGTCTGTGGCTACTCCATCTCCTTTTTTTCTGAACCATCGTCTCCTGCCTCAGCAATTCTTGCTTCTACTCTTTAATCTCTACTGTTATTTTAGTTTTTTTTTTTATTACACAAGAGAATTACAACACTAAATTAATGCACGTGGGTATAGAGCGCCCTGCGTATCGCGGCGGAGGAGCTCCTGAATCCCAAAAGGAGGCTCGTGGAGTATATAGAAACCCAGACTGCACACCCCAGCGAGTTGAGCTAGGATGTCCGCGCACTAGTTTCCTTCCCGGTACACGTGCTGCAGCTGAACAGTCCACTCCCGCTGCAACAACTGGTGTACACCTGTCACCAAAACAGAAATCTCAGTCAGTACTCTAAGGGGAGTAGAGAGCAGATTAATAACCTCAAGGGAGTCAACTTCGAGAATAACAAGTCGAAAGCCCAAGTCCCAGGCCAGATGGAACCCCGAGATGACTCCCCATAACTCCGCAGAAAGCAGTGAACCCTGCTCAATATACTGCTGGAAACCGCCTCGCCACTTCCCATAGCAATCCCTGATCAGACCCCCAGAGTAAACCCTGTGGGAAGTGGGGTTCGTAGCGCCATCGGTATTAATTTTAACTTAATTCTTTTTGTTGCCGCATTTCCATTAATCGCCCATAGTTTCGCCTGCACCGCTACTTCTCTGTAGTAGCACAATTGAGCAACCAAGTTGGTCACGGCGAAAGGTGGTGACCACCAGGGTCTCACTGTTGGGAAATCTGGACCGGATCTGATCCGACCGTAGCGGAATAATCACGAAACGTTTTCGTGACTTTTGATTTCCCGAAAACCAAGATCTATTTATTCTATAAAATGATTAACACGAATCATAATAAAGCGGAATTT
>JANVCQ010000006.1:25483553-25494859 GCA_025531925.1 Erythroxylum plowmanianum | reverse complement strand
TTTCCATCTAATTTCAAATCTCTATTTATGCCCATCAAATTAATGACTCAATTCTAAAAATAATGAAACAAATAAATAAATAATAATTAAAATTTTGGGCTCCAACAGTAATTTTGGTGATTGACTAGTTTGGGCACACTACCCTTATAGGATGATAGCTAATGAGGGTTCATTGAAATAACCTTATAGGATAATATGCTCACGGTATATGTCTACGGATATTAGGCTTCGAAAATGGGGTCCAACACTTATGGTATTAGAGCGACTAGGTTTAGGAGTATCTTAGGCATGAAATGAGTAGTTCAGGATATGAAATGAACATGCATTATTTTAAATGAACAACTTGCATTGTTTTGAATTGTTTTACATTATTTGAAATTATTTTGCATGAACTAAAATGGTTTTTAAATAGAAGGAGTGATTATGCTGCCTTGAAAGAGAACTTGAGGAGCTACGACTTGATCTTGCTCTCGCCAAGGGAGCACAGATGAATCCTATGTCCCATAAGATGCGGGAACACATTCTGCTCCTAATTTTGAGGCGCTTAGTGTGCAATATGAGGTGTTACCACCTCCTTCTCCGATGCCCCAAATAAACCCTCTAGATCCATGATTCTTTCAAGCATTTGCTCAGGCTTTCTTATATGCTATCTGCCAAGGATGAAAAGTTCTGATGCTAGCTCCAGTGGAGAGGAGCGGACAATATGACAAGATCCATAAGTATAGAGCTGTGGATTTTAATGGGACTACCAATCCTAAAGAGGCTAAAGCATGGTTAAAGAGAACCTAGAGATTCCTGATTTAGATGAATGCTTTGATGAGGAGAAGTTAGATTATGCATTCAGTTTATTATAGGGGGATGCCCTCCATTGGTGGGAGTCAATGCCCCATAGTCAGGTCATACCACCGGTAATGAGATGGAGAGACTTTTTGGAAGCTTTTAGGAGGAAGTATTGCTCGAGGGTCTATATCTAAGAGAAGGTTAGAGAGTTCCTAAATCTCATACAGAGGGACATGAATGTGAGTGAATATAAGCTGAGGTTCACCCAGTTCTTTCGATATGCGGCCAACATTGTGGCAAATGAGGAGGATAAGTGCCGCAAGTTTGAGGGAGAACTTTATTTGGGGATTAAGGAGAAAGTCTTGATTCACAACTTCTGTGACTACCAACAGTTGGTAGATGCTGCACTCTAGGATGAAAAACTAGAGAATATAAAGAATGAAGTGAGTAGGAAGAGGAGGAACCGGGAGTAGTCTTCCAAGAAGGGGGTGAGTGCTCTAATGCCTGAGAGGGGTATGAAAAGATTCCACATATAGAGTGAGGTGAGGAGTAGTGCCTCTGCTAGGCACAAGTAACCAAGGGCAGCTTCAGTGCAAGCCTCAACTGCAGGGGTTAATAGCGGGGTGGAGAGGAGCAAGAACATGAACTCCCAATGTGAGCATTGTGGGAAGCTTCATATGGGAGAGTGCTTCAAGTTACTTGGAGCATGCTTCTGATGCGAAGAGAATAGACACATGATCAGAGACTGTTCCCAAGTAACAAGGCAAGAGGGGTCGTAGTTGCAAACCTCGGGAGAGCAAAAATAATGGGAACCAGACCAGTCGTTGAGGTGGGCAGTTCTGGAGCTTCAAGGAAGGCTATTCCTCCAGGAAGGCCCAGGGGCCAGGCTCAGGCAAGGGTGTTTGCCTTAACTAGAGAGGAAGCAGCAGCAGCACCTGAAGTTATCACAGGTATGGCTCAGTTATTTAATTCTGCAGTATATGTGTTGATTGATTCTGGCTCCACGCATTCATTTTTTTTCTGCAAGCATGATTTTGTATTATGTGAATTTGGTACCATTGGATAGTCCCTTGATCGTTAGCACTCCTTTATGGATGAAGGTGATAATAAGTCAAGTATATAGAGATTGTGAACTAGTTATTGAGGATGCTAGATTAGTAGTAGACTTATTGCCTCTAGAGCTTAAGGGTCTAGATGTTATACTGGGTATGGATGCCATGGAGAAATATTGTGCGAAGTTAGATTGTAACCTCAAGGAGGTAGAGTTTGACTTTAGCAATGGTGAGAAGGTGATTTTCAGAGGAGATAGGAGAAAATCATCACTCAAAATTATTTCAGCTTTGCTCGTCGACCGGATGATGAGAAAAGGATGTGAAGCCTTCTTGACACACGTCGTGGGAACTGATGTAAATGAAAAGAAGTTAGAAGATTTTTCAATTGTGAGGGAGTTTCCAGACGTGTTTCTAGAGGACTTACCTAGTTTGCCATTGGTGAGGAAAATCAAGTTTACTATTGACTTGATTCCTAGAACCGCACCCATTTCTATACCACCGTATAAAATGGCTTTGGCTAAATTAAAGGAGCTCACGAAACAATTAGAGGAACTGTTAAAGAAGGGGTTCATAAGGCCGAGTTCGTCACCATAGGGAGTGCCTGTTTTGTTTGTTAAGAAGAAGGATGGAACATGACAGATGTGTATTGATTATAGAAGACTCACCAAGGTGACTATTAAGAACATGTATCCTCTTCCCTAGATTGATGATCTGTTTGACCAGTTGCAGGGAGCAAGGGTCTTTTCCAAAATTGATCTCAGATTAGGCTATCATCAACTCAAAATCAGGGAGTCTAATGTGAACAAGACAACTTTTAGGACATATTATGGGCATTGTGAGTTTCTGGTCATGCCCTTTGGATTGACTAATGGTCTGGCTACAGTATGGATCTCATGAATAGGGTCTTCAAGAAGTATATAGGTTGATTTGTCATAGTGTTTATAGATGACATTTTGGCCTATTCCAAGAGTGAAGAGAAATATGAGGAACATCTCAGGATGGTGCTGCAAACACTGAGGGAGAAGGAACTTTATGCCAAATTCAGCAAGTGTGCATTTTGGCTTCATAGGGTGGTATTCCTTGGACATGTGATTTCGAAAGATGAAGTACATGTTGATCCGAGGAAAGTTGAAGCAGTGATAAACTGGCATTCACCCAAAACAGTGACAGAAGTGAGGAGTTTTCTGAGATTGGCAAGCTATTATAGGAGGTTTGTGGAGAGATTCTCTATGATAGGGGCTTCGATGACCAAGTTATTGAGGAAGAATCAGAAGTTTATCTGGAGTGATGAATGTCAGAGGAGCATTAAGGAACTTAAGCACAGATTGACAAGTGGACCAATTCTGACTTTACCTATAGTAGATGAGGGTTGTACAGTTTACAGTGATGCTTCAAGAAAGGGTTTGGCTTGTCCATTGATGCAAGGAGATAGGGTGATAGCTTATGCTTCACGGTAACTAAAGCCTTATGAGTTGAATTATCTGACTCATAATCTGGAATTGGCAGTAATAATTTTTGCCTTGAAGATTTGGAGACATTATCTGTATGGAGTTAAGGCAAAGATTTTTATAGATCATAAAAGTCTCAAGTATTTATTGAGTCAGAAAGATTTGAATTTGAGACAAAGAAGGTGGTTAGAGTTGCTCAAGGATTATGGCCTGTTGATTGAATACCATCCAGGAAAGGCGAATGTAGTGGCAGACGTCTTGAGTAGGAAATCCTCTATAGCTCATGTTCGAACAGTTTATCTATCGTTATTGGAAGAGATAGCTAAGCTTAGGATAAGCTTGAAACAATAAGAACCAAATTGTGATCCTGCTAATTTCGGAGTGAGACCAATACTTAGAGAAAAGGTTAGCGAGTTACAAGCATAGGATGCAGAATTGAGCAAGCTGCAAGAAAAAATTTAGAATGGCAAGAAATCTAAAATGGTATTGAGGGATGATGGACTTATGGTTATAATAAGAAGAATCTATATTCTAAATGTCAAGGAGGTGAAGGATGAGATACTGGATGAGGTCTACACTGTGTCTTATACTATGCACCCGGGTAGCACCAGGATGTACAAAGATTTGAGAGAGCATTTTTGGTGGAAAGGCATGAAGAGGGATGTAGCAGAATATGCTAGCAAATGTTTAATGCGTCAGCAAGTCAAGACTAAACTCCAAGCACCTTCAGGCAAGTTGAGGCTAGTAGGAAGCATGATGTTATATTGCTTATTGTTGATCGTTTGACAAAGTCAGCCCATTTTTTGGCAATTAAACAGACTGATTCTCTGCATGTGCTAGCAAAGAAGTATATTGATGAGATAGTGAGATTACATGGGATTCCCGACTTTATAGTTTCTGACAGGGATCCTCGATTTACTTCGAAATTTTGGGGAAGCTTATAAGAGGCTTTGAGAACTAAGTTGAATTTTAGCACGACTTTTCACCCCCAGACAGATGGTCAATCTGAGAGGACCATTTGAACCTTTGAGGGAATGCTTAGGGCATATGTGATAGATTTCAAAGGAGCTTGGGACGAGAATTTACCATTGGTTGAGTTTGCTTCCAATAATTCGTACCATTCGAGCATTCAAATGGCTCTTTATAAAGCACTATATAGAAGGAGATGTAGAACCCTGATAGGCTAGGATGAAGAAGGAGAAAGGAAACTGATAGGGCCAGAGTTACTTTAGATGACAGTAGACAAGGTCAACCTAATTAAGCAACAACTTAAGGCAGCTAAGGATAGAATGAAGAGCTATATTGATGCACTCCGAAAAGAGATGGAGTACGAAGTTGATGAGAAAATCTTTCTTAAGATATCTCCTTAGAAAGGAGTCATGAGGTTTGGCAAGAAAAGCCAGTTGAGCCCAAGATGTATGGGTCCCTACGAGATTGTTGAGAGCATTGGACCACTAGCCTATAGGTTGACGTTGCCCCCAAAAATATCACAGATACATGATGTCTTTCATGTGTCCATGTTGAGGAGGTATAGATCGGATCCCTCGCACATCATTCAAACTACTAAGGTTCAGCTAAGAGATGATCTGAGTTATGAGGTAATTCTAGTGGAGATTTTGAACACCAAGGGTCATCAGGAACAAGATAGTTCAACTAGTCAAAGTCTTGTGGAGAAACCATTCTGTGGAAGAGGCCATGTGGGAGCCTTTGGAAGCCATAAAGGAGAAGTATCCACACCTCTTTAATGACTCAGGTAAGAATTTCGAGGATGAAATTCTTTTAAAAAGGGGGGAAATATTGGCCCCTAAAATTTTTTTCTTGATGAATAAACACGATTTAAATTAATTTTGAGGTCTTCGTAGATTAATTTATTTTTGGAGTTAATTAGCATGTTAATGTGAGTAAGATTTTATAACATAGGTTAATTGAATTAAAGTGTTAAGGTGGTAAGTTTGTATGAGGGGCATTTTTGGAAGATCACTTAAGTTGGAAAGTCTTTTGGAAGATCACTTAAGTTAGAAAGTCTTAAGGCATTGAAGGAAGGGAAAAATAGGAAGAAGGAATTGTTGTCTTGCACTTGAGAAGATAAAAACATGAGTGAAGAGTGTAAGAAGAGAGAAAATACGAAAATAAGAAAGAAAGGGAGAGAGAATGTCGAGGGTTGAGAGAAAGAAGAGAGTTGAGCTAGGTTTCAATTTTTCTTAGTTTTAGACAGTGATTTTGAAGTTGTACAAGAAGGGAAAAAGAAAGAGGAAGGTTAGAGTTTCTATTAGAGCCAAGAAACTCATTGTTTGGTGAAGATTCAAGGTAAGTTTAGGTTTAATCTTTTGGATTTTGGAAGAGTTTTGGTTTAAAGAGCTTAGGAAATGCATGGGTATAAGTATTCTAGGATCAATTTTATGCATATGTTTCTTTGAGTTTTACAATTTAAATTCTTATTGAATGGGGATATTTTTGTCAATGTTGAAGGTAGGCTAGAGAGGCAAGAGGAGCAAGAGGAGAGGCATCCTTGAGCAAGTTTTCAAGCAAGGAAATTAAGGTGGGTTTCATGTTTATAATTGGATAATGAGCTATTATGTTTTCTTTATTGGATAATGAGTCATTATGTTTTCTTTTAGTCGAGAGAATAAAATGATTTCTCATTTTTTTATAATTGTGGCATTTGTTGCTTTTGAATGATTTGAGAAATTGCTATATGCTTGGTATATGAATTTGGTTGATGAATTGTGAAATGATGATAGAAATGCATATGAAATATTTCATGTTCATGAAAAACATGTTTTCAAAATGTGTCATTTGGGCAACATGTTTAAAAGTTATGAAATGCATGCTATATGGGTTTGGTTTGGTCACTTAAGTATGTCAAGTGCACTTTGACTAAAGGCTTCTCCCACCTACCCGCTAGTGGCTTAGAGCTACTTCACGGACTCCTACGGCTACGCAAAACCATTTTGTGGGATTGTAATAGTACGTTCTGTTCACGGCTACACAGAACCCTTATGAGAAATGTGTAGTATGTTCTGTTTTTAGAACTACTCAAACCATTCTGATGTGTTTATATGTTCATGATATGTTGACAAGATTGATGTATAAATGATTTTTATTATTGTGAATTTGGTTGAGAATTTGAGAACTATGTTTTTTATGCGTCAATAAGAATTTTGATGGCAAATGAACATTTTGAATGGCTTTGCTTGTTATCCGTTATAAACCTATTACCCATGGGCTTTTAAGCTCACTCCTTGTTCCTTCCCCTCTTCAGGTGACGAGCAAGATATTGAGTGATCGAGTCGAGAGTCAAGGCATCACTCCCGTTTGCATATTTTGTTTTTGGACCTTCTCGAGTCTGGAAAGGCCCCCAGCCCCTTTGTATGTTCGTTAGGCAGATGTATGTGTCCATTTAACGGACATACACTATACACTTTTATAAATTTGCATTTTTGACCCTCTAAATTGTAGGGTCTTCCCAAACGTTGTAGATATAGAAGTCCTCTTTCAAACTGTTCAAGAATGACCTAATCTGATATCTCTAGTGAAAGTTATGCTAATTTTTCAGAAATAGGTTCAGTATGATTGAGGACAAAATCATGTTTTATTCTTTTGGACATAACTTCATCCTACAACCTCCAAATGAAATGATTCTTAGACCAATAGATTCCTAACACATTTTTCTATCTCTCCATAAAATTGGTAGGCTTTGGTTTTGATATAAAAAAGATTGATGGAAAGATAGTGAGGGGTCTATTAAGAGAGCATGGCTGGGGTATGAACATACCTTGGCTTCTTAAACATAACTTCATCTACAGAGCTCTGATTGAGATGGTTCTTTCTTCAAATTAAACTAGAGACTTAGAGCTACAATTTCTTTAAAGAACAAATTGTGATTTTGGTGATTAACTGGTGTGGGCACACCACTCTTGTGGGATGATGGCTAATAAGGGTTTATTAAAATAACCCTATAGGGTAATACACTCAGGTTTATGATTATGGATGTTGTGCTCCAAAAACGAGGTGGTCCAATATAATCATAACCTCAAACTAAAAGAAAAATAGAAGACTAAAAGAATCATAATGAGATCCCTTTTAATCTTCATGAAATCCACTTTAAAATGATGAAAATCCACCCAAATACTTTTCTTCTAATGAGACAACTAAATAAAGGATATTATCACCTCTAATACAGATTATGAAGGTAGGTGTATATAGTTGGAAAGCCACATTACTTGGATTTTTCCTTGATAAAAGGATTGCATCTCTAGTTATGAATAAATGGAAGCAATATCAGTTGATTGAGGTTCTTATGAACAATGATGATGTCTTTTTGTTTAGATTCTAAAACATAAAGGAAGCAAAATTAATAGTACAATTTGGAGCCTGGCATGTCCAAAACAAGCCTTTATTATTGTAGTCATGACAACCTAGTCTCAAGTTAGAGGATCTTCAATAAGACAACATCCCCATCTAGATTTTCGTACACAATGTCCTTTCTAATATTTGACCACTAGTGGCTTCAGCCACCTTGCAATCTATATTTGGAGACCAGCAACCCTAGATCAATCAATTGTTAAAATAAAATGCATTAACTGTGCAAGGATGTGCATTGTGGTCACTTCACTGATAAACTTACATGATACTATACTTTTTATTAGATTGAATGAGGATTTGGAGCCCATTAAGGATCAATTGAAGGTAATAAATGCTTAGATACATCAGTAGGATAAGAAGAAAATTTGGAGACTTGTATAGAGAGTTTTTCAAGAGAGGTAATCATCATGAATTGATGTAGAAAAATGTTATATAGAATGAAAAGACCATAACAAACCTTCCTGATGCAATATACAATGCTACAAGTAAGGTATGTAATGATGTGCAATAAGTGAATGAACCGTTGGAAGAACCAAACATGCATACAAAAGAGATTTTAGACACTATAGAGAAAGGTTTATTGAAACACTTAGTAAACAGAAGCAACAAAAAGTGAGAATTGATTAGGAATTTGAAACTATGATTAGAAGAAGATCCAAAAGGAAAAAAGAAACTCTCCCTAGGGGAGACTACCTCATTAACATTCTTACTTGGAAAGCAAGCGTGGTTAATGCTCCTAACAAGAAGTTTATGATCAAAAATGTAATTTTGTAGAATAAAGTGACTATTATTGCTATTTTGGAAACTAGAATAAGAAAGGAGTATTGTAATTTTTTGAGTTATTTCCCATATTATTGGCAAATCATCACTAATCATACTTATCATTCCAATGAAAGGTGATTATCGTGTATGATTATAATGCACTAACAATATGTTCATCATTCACTACAGATCAAATGATCCATCTCCAAGTTTATAAGGGGTCTCTCAATCAACACCTACGAATTTCATTCATCTATGCACACAATAATACATATCAGAGATGTTTCTTATGGAATCAGATAAGGGATATAACTAGTTTAATCAATATTCCTTGGATGCTATCTAGTGACTTTAACTCCATTTTGGAAATAGAGGAAGCAGAAGGTTTAAGAGTAGTATGTAGTCCTTACTATGAACTTGGTAAATTCCTTGACGATGCTTAACTCACTGACATTTCTTCGGGTGGATCTTTCTATGCCTAGAATTGTAACATCCTGTTACCCATGTTAGAGCTAGAATTGTGAATTTTGAGAAATTTATGAGAAATTAGGAAAATGCACATCATGCATAAATTAATTGTGACACACAAATTTTTGCACATTCATATGATTGTACATGAATTCTTTGACATTTTCGGGTATAATTGAGTTAGTAAATATGATTAAAATATGTTTTGGCAATTTTGGTATTATTTATGATATTTTGGTATTTTTGGTGAAATTTAGAAAAATATTGATTTATTGGCCAATTATGGTGTGACACGTGGCATCCTATAATTGGGACAAATGGCTTGTATGTATGGTGACACGTGGACTGCTAGTGGTGACAAATGTATGACATGCAAAGAACCCACGTATTTTATGTTTTGAAAAGAAAACACTAGGAAGAGTTACAGTAGTTTTTGAGCATCTGAAGAACTTTCTGCTTGGTTTGTTCATCACCGATCATTAAGTTGCTCTTGATGGTTGTCTGTGAGTTATTCGTATTGCTGGAACTAAAAGTTGAAACAAGTAACTTAATGATATTTTATGGTGTAGGAATATACATGCATACATGGGATTGAGAAGTTTGGTTTCGATGTTAAATATATTAGATGATTAATTTGAGAGTTAAGAATTGTTTAAAATGGTGTTGAATGGACTCTACATTAGAAGATATGTATATACTCTGTTTAGGTTTTGAGAAAGCCGAAATAGTACATGCATACATTATGTCCATTGTTTATCTGTAGAAGTGAAGTTGATGTTTAAGTGTGAATCTTGGATTTTAAATTGTGTGTGTGCTGATGAGCTAAAAATGAGTTAGAAGAATTGTTTTGAGTGTTATCTGAGTTAATTGATGTGAAAATAAACGTGAAGATTGAAGAGACATGAGAAATTATAATAGTGTGAGAAAGGGAAATATGGGTTTAAAATCTGAAAAGTGGGGAAGACGAGTCTTCTGTGAAAGTTCGTCGCGACCAACTTTGGTTCACCTCAGCCAACTCTTTTTAGTTCACCGTGACAAAACTCTTGAGTTCACATCAACGATCTTTGCAAAATTCCCGAAAAAATCTAGTTTCTGGAAGGTTTACTGTGGCCATCTTTTTTGTTCTCGCCGCGGCGAAGTCTCATCCTTTATAGTTCGAACATACTTTAGTATTTTGGCCATAACTTTCTCTGTAGTTATTCACATGGGATGATTTTTGATTTGACGTAAACTAGAGAAATAGGGCTACAACTTTTATAAAAAAATAGAGTTTTAATTCTGTCTCTAAGATTTTCAAGTTTTGGTTGGAACTTGAGGTAAGAATTCTGCTGAAGCTTAAGAACAGTCTAAAATATTTTGAGTATATCTTTTCGTATACTAAACCAACTTAAATGATTTTGGTGTCAATAGAAATTTGAGACATTGAAGAACAACTTTACAGAAGGAATTTTTGCCTAATTTGGTCATTTACCTTATCATATTTAGTATGGAAAGCTGACCCGTATGTGTATTAGAGGAAAAATCTGAAGTGGTCAATGAAGTTATGAAATTGTTTGACATTGTTTTGTTTCAATCCAATTGTAAATATACATGGTATTAATGAGGGATTTGATATCTGAATGATTTGATGATAAGGATCACAATATTATATCCCAGAATTGTCATTCAACATGCATTGTGCATACTTTCTATACATTGATATGCATAAAAGAACACTTGTCCATTTGTGTAAAAATGTGATATTTGTGACTATGTTTTGTATATTTTAGAGGAGCACATTGGACGTCAATCAGACATTGCTGGACCATCCAGGCAATAGCTTATTGGAGCGTACTGTGAGTCAACCTAGATGATTTCCTAGGATTGATTTAATTTGATTTGTTTAAACTTCCAACATTATTAAACTGTTTGTGATTTGTTTATGAATTCCAGACTTTAATTCTCTGAGGAGATCAATATTTGGAAGTGCTTTGATTGCGTCTTTGATTGCTATGAAATTTTGAATGTTATATGAATTCTCAATGAAAGTTGAATGCCAAACTTAGATCCAATGATTATGAGTTTTTTTTAGCATCATATGTGATTGCCTTATATGCCATATTCAGTTTTGATGCATTTCATAAAAATGCATGCTCAGATAAAGGCGTTGTGACTTGAGTTGCCAGTATGAAGCACTTCCATGTAGAGCTTTGCTCTATGATATATGTGTGTGCACGTAGAGCTATGCTCTGTGATTCTGTTTTGACTGAGCCCTATGGGCCAATATTTGTATAAGTATGTGATAGGCATTCAATCACAACCATAAGAACGAATGTGAGTCTCATATGTTTATGTATTTGTTTATATATGATCTTTTTTGCAATGATTAAATGTTATACCATATTGTGTGAGTTTTTGAATAATAAATGTATGTTAGAATGAATATTTGTGT
>JANVCQ010000006.1:25432759-25453940 GCA_025531925.1 Erythroxylum plowmanianum | reverse complement strand
AACTTATCACTTTAACTTTAATTCAATTCACCTATGTAACATAATCTCATTAACATTAACATGCTAATTAATTCCAAGATACACTAATCTAGCAAGATTTCAAATTAATCTAATCATGCTCATTTATCAAGAAAAAAATTTGGGGGCCAACAAAACTAGAGGTATAAGACTACATTTTTCATAAAGACGTCGATTTTTAATTTTGTCTCTAAGAATTTCAAAATCTGGCTTGAAATTGAGTCTTGGCTTAGGCTATAACACTACCTAAGGCAGAAATCATGTCCTGTAGTTATCGAATAAACTGTATTGATGTAGGCTGAACCAGACAAAAGTGTCTTCACAAAAGTTGTAGCTTAACCTCTTAACTTTCAATGGATAAAAAGTTTGTAATTTTTGGATATTGAAATTGAGGAATACGAGTTGCACAACTTGACAGCATGATCATGCATTAGCTGAATTTCTAATATGGTTAGACTACAGTATTTGGAATATAACCTTCAGAGTGCTGAATCGAATTAAATGATCTTAGAGTCATTAGAAACTTAAGAGATAGGAATTTTTTAGAAGAAATTATTGGAAAATTATTTCATTTTTGTGGTTGGATTGAACATAAATAGTAGACCCGAAGGGATATTCAGGAAAAATCTGATAATAGAAGAAATTTTGTACTAAAAATTGTATTCAACAGTTCCTGAGAGCTAACAGCAACAACATTAATTTAGTTGCAAACCATACAGAAGGGCTTGCTCATTTAGCAGGTCACGATGAAAGTTTTAAGCCTCTTATAGTAATTTTTAAACTCTATCAATTATGTCTAATTCATTTTTATTTTTCAAAACTGATGGAATTTATTAACTATTGTTTACATATGCCCTTTCTAAATTTCATTTTGACATTTATTACTTCTAAACTTGTTAAGAAGCTTTATACATTTATTACTTCTAAACTTGTTAAGAAGCTTTATTCTTTCTTTATTGTTCCTGGTTGAAGATGTTTCGCCTTAAATAAGATTATCAGAAGTTTCATTCACAAAAGCTGTAAGTAAGCATATATAATTTTTTATTGTATATCTTTTCCAATTTTTATCCTTCTTATTTGATTTCTTTGATTTCTGTAGGTTCACGCGCTTCGTTGCATTTACTTTGGAAGTTGTTGTATCAACCATGTACAAAAACTACGAACAATTTGTGATTCTTTTTTATGCAAGTATGTTGAATTTTTAAACTCTTGTGATAACATATAAAAGTATAATAACTATTTTATAAAAAAGGTTATTATGTATTTACTAAACTTATAGTTTTTTTATGAAAAACCTTTTAATTAGATATAGGTAAAGATATAGATATAGATCAGTGAATTCATTTAATGATGCCCTATGTTATCTTTTTTTTTTTTTTACCTTTTTAGGTTTTTTCATGTCTGCTTTAACTTTCATGAATGTATTTTTATTAGCATTGAAAGTTGTTACCAACTATTATTTGTCCAGACTTTACAAAGTGTTTGTAATCGACCCATCATCTTTGTTTTCTCATTTATGGAAGGTAATGTTGTTATGTATTTCTTTTGTTCATATGTGTAATTTTTGTTTATTTTACGATTATTTTATCTAGTTTTTAACATCTTTATGAAAAACACTAAATTTTTATATTTTTAAAACATAAATCATCGTATTACTAGCCTATTTATGTTTTACTTTTTATATTCTTCTCGTTATTTTTCTAATGTGTTGTCTCCTATTAATATATGATTCAAAATTTTATTATTATTACAAGGTATCTAACCATTTGTTGAATATTCGACCATCACCATAATTGTATGTTCACTGGATTTTGAAGAATTATTAGAATTTTTATAAGTTTCTTCTCTTCGATTTGATCCTTCCATAAGATTAATAGTTAAGTATGGCTTACAGTCGTGAAGTTTTTCATTCACAGTGTCACAATATTCTAACTCAAACAAACCATGGTATCTTACTTTAACCACACCAACTTCTTCAAAAATAGGGTCCACTACTAAGTCTTCTTTAACCTCACCATACATTAATTTGTTCAATGCGAGATCTATCTCCTTTGGATCACCCATTGGTAGAATGAGCCATCAAAATATTAATGCTTATGCAACAACCACCAATAAAATTTTATTCCCATTTACTCCCATTCCATAACATCTTACTGAGCTAATTAAATTTGTTAAACCACAAACCCCATAACCCTCTTTTTTCGATCGCTTGCTATGTTTTTGTTTTCCAAAAAAACTTATAAATCTCACAACTTTAACGAGTCTTTTTAATCGTTATTAAACTTTTATAGGAGCCCCTATAATGAGACCATTTGTAGGTTAATTATGCGACCGTCAATCGGTGGTCTGGTATCTATTATACCACCTCATCTGAAGCGAGCTCCCTTATATGTATCACATCAGTTTTAAACTAAGAACTAAATTCCTCAGAGTGCACAATTTTTTTTTATTATATGTGATGAAATATTTTTCTTAATACAATGAAATGCTTTTGTATTTCTATAAGAATATGTATTTATATTTTCCTGTTTTTAGATTAACAAAACAACAATTATTAAGTTTGGCATAATGGAAAATTTTATATTTTGTAAAATATCAAGAGCAACAATTACTTGTGATGTTCGGTTGAAAGAAAAACTTCCAATGGTAAAAAAATTAACATACTTATTTTATATTAATCTACTAGGAATGCTTCCTTCTCTTTGATGCTATACCACAAACTAATTAAAAATATTGAGCAAAACATAATGATTGTTTTCGTTTGTGTATTCAAACAATCAATTTTGTCATAATTTGTCATTTAATAAAAGTCATCTTAATTAATAGGGTTTAGAAATTATTCACTGATTATGATTTGCACTTAAACAAATTCATCTTTACCTAATCAAGAACCAACTTACATATTGAAGAACCATAACTTATAATGAATCAAATGTAAGTTTTCTTTGTTTTGATTTTTTAGTAAAATTGTGATAACCAAGGATTGTTTTGGTTTTCTGATTTTTAGTAAAATCTTGATAATTAGGGATTGTTTTGATTTTTTTAGTAAAATTATGACAATCAGGGATTTCATTTCTAATGGTGTCAAATCTTAAATTGGAAATGAAAAAAAATGCTACGTTATGCTTTGATAACTATTACAAGCTCGGCCCACTTTTGAGTTTATAACGTCTAATTAGTTAAACCTTGATTTCCCTTGTAATGCAAAAGTTAGTTCCATCATACATAATTGTGAATGCCTTTATAGATATAAAATTGCTTCACTAATTATAGATCAACTTTCAAATTATCTTCCTCTGAACGTTATTTCTATTAAAAAATTAACCATCTTTAAAATTATTATCAAATTGGTTAACATTTCTTTTGTTATTCAAAATTTGTTGTTACTGAAATGATCACATAATTATTTCACGGTTATAGGGATAAATCATGTTAACTAATTATTTGGGTCATTTAATATATATTAAAAATTCGTTTCATTTAATATATATTAAAGGCTCGTTTATCTTTTTTAAGATACGATTATTAAGAAGTCACAGTTGTGACTAACCGTGATTAGCATTTAAGAATGGCCATTTAAGTCATAGTTGTGACTTCCTTTAGTCACAACCGTGATAAGTGCCAGAAGTCCCACCCGTTTTTCACAATTGTGACTAAAGGAGTCACAACCGTGTTTAGAATGGCCATTTAAGTCATGGTTGTGCCAGAAGTTATTATTTTCATGGATCTTAAATTAATTTTAAATTAAATTATTATCACCTTATATCATCTTTACCCTAAAAAACAATTTCGGTTAATTGTCAAACGTTACTTTATTTAATTTTAACTCAAATTATTATTACCTTCTATTGTACTCATATGATTCTATTAAAACACAATTTTAATGCCATTACGTTAAAAGGGAAATTTAACAACATTTTATTCATGCTAAATTTGGAATCTCAATATTAACGGTTTTATATCGTTATTTATGTTATGTGAAATTATGATAGAAATAAAAACAAACACTAATCAAAAAAATTTATTGAGTAGTTGAAAAAAAATTTGTTTATTGCGATGTTACTCTACCAATCAGTGACGCCATATTTAGTTATAATTAGCCGCTTTTATAATTAGTCGCTTTCTAATTAAAAGAAGTGACATGATAATTATTTCTTTACTGAATCAATCAAACAACGTCTTCTCTAACGTAACTTCTCTAACCTAACTTTTCAGATCACGTTTCTGCATCTTCAAACTATAAAATTTATATATTCAAGACAGCTCATCTTTCCTATTTCAGTAAATAAGAGATTACTACCATCTGTGAGTTATTCCTTATCCTTCTTTGTAATTTTTCAGTTTATTAAATTTTTATCAATTTTATTTGTAATTCTGAATGTTTAGTTTATTAAATTTTTTTATCAATTTCATTCGTAATTATGTAATTTGCTGATTACAAAAGATATATTCAAATGGAAAATTTATATATGCAATTGTGAGGATCTCACGGGTGTAACTAAACATGTTACACCTGTGACATTTATGTTTATATCGTTCGATAACAAATATTAAATTTTTAGGATTATATTGTGTTAATGTATTACATTTTTAGGATAATATTGTGTTAATGCTTCATTGATTATTATCATCTTTTGCAAAATATAAAATACAACTGTTTTATACTTTTTTCGCTAACTGTTATTTGAAAATTTTGATCATCAATTGGATTTTTTACCAAAGTTGATTTAATATTTTGATTCTAATTTTGAATATTTGGTTTATTAAATTTTTATCAATTTCATTTGTAATTATGTAATTTGCTATTTACAAATGATATATTCAAATTGAAAATTTCTATTTGCAATTGTGAGGATTTCACAGGTGGGATTGAATATGTCACGCCTATGATATTTGTGTTTATATGGTTCGATAACATCTATTACATTTTTAGGATTATATTGTGTTAATGTATTACATTTTTAGGATAATATTGTGTTAATGTTTCATTGATTATTATCATCTTTTGTAAAATATATAATGCAATTTTTTAATACTTTTTTATCAACTTTTATATGAAAATTTCAACTGTCAGTGGGAGCTTTTAACAAAGTTGAGTTATGTATACATTTTATCCTATATAAACTGTTAAAATTTGACTCATATTCTTTCTCTTCTAACAATGCAAATGATTAATTGTTTAATTCTACTTACAACTTTACTTAATATCATAATTAATTAAATTATATTTCAATTTAAAATTATTAGCCTTTCATAAAAAAAGTTTATTTACTGATTATATAAATAACTGATTAATTCTTAGCACATTTATTTTCTTTTTTATTGTTTAAATTAAATATTTTAAAAGTTTCTTATATTATTAATAAACACTATTATCACTAATTCTATATATTATTAATTATTAATTATAATTGTTAAAGTTATTAATTTTTAATTTTTAATCATGATTATATATTAATTATTCACTTTATACTATGCATGCATGGTCATAGCCATCCTTAATATTATTAGTTATTAATTATAATTATTAAAGTTATTAGTTATTAATTGTTAATCATAATTATATATTAATTATTCACTTAATATTATGCATGCACGATTGTAACCAATAAGTCACAGCCATGCATTTTTTATAGTCAATTTTTATTGTTATGTTTATATTGTTATTAATTATAAATTATTATTACTTTCTTTATTCCATTAACTTTTAAACATCCCACGTCCCTTTCCCACGGCTCGGATTCTTTAACATTTCAGCTCATCATCACTGTTCCATGACTTCTTAACTTTTATTTCCTTTTTATTTTTTTTCTCTATTTCTGTAACTCTAATCATATACACATCCACAGTTTTAACTTTTTCCTGAAAATCGGTGACTATTTCTTAATTTTTATTGTTATGTTGTAAGTTTATTATTCTTATTTGTTAAACGTTAATCTATATATTAAAAAGTCATAAGCATGCCTTTTAATATTGAGTTAATTTAATTAAATATTAATTATATAGTGTTAGTCACCATTGCAACTAATGATAATTATTATTCAGGACATCACCGATGCCTCAGCCTTGCGACCATACTCCCTCGGGTAGCGTTGTAGCTATTTTTTTCCGCTTGTACTAAAAAAATGATAATTATTAATTGTTATTATTAATTATGAATTATTCCCTTTACATCATGCATGCACGGTTATGACTAATAAGTCACAACCGTGCATTTTATTTATTAAAATTTATTGTTATTTTGATGATATTATTAATTATAAATTATTATTAAATTATTTATTTCATTAGGCATTTTTCCTGACAAATTTCTTTCGTGACGAATTAACCTAGATTCTTATGGAAATGATCCATAGGACAAACCAAATTTGCGTGGCTTCATTTATTAAACACATTTTCGAAGAAGTTTGAATTTAAGTTTTAAATGCATATTTTTATCTCCAAATCTTTAACTAAATCATAATTCACTACTAAACAATGAAACAAATTTTAATTTGTTTAAATCTTAGTTAATTCACTACTAAACAATATAGAAAATTTTAATTTGTTTACATTTTAAATTATATTTTTTAACTTGCTCGCAACTTTAAAGTATTTCATGTTTTAATTATAAAAAATATTTTTTAATAACTCAAATAAAAAAGAAAAAGATTAAATTTCAATGTAAAAGATAAATTTACAGACCAAACCATATTATCATATGCTCAAATGGTAAAGAGGATAATTAGAATGACAAAATACAATAAACATACATATTTATAATTTCATGCACTTCTTAATCCATTTATATCTCAAATATGGAAAACCATAAATTAAAAATTTATTTTCCATAAATTACAACAATAAAAAGTAGAAAGTAAGCTACATATGATTATATTAATGTTATCCAAACTTCTTTATTTAATAATAAGGATTTTTCCTATCTGACATAAAATAAAATTATTGGATTTTATTTTTTCAATTATTATGTTTGTAAAAAATACATGATAAATAATTTTAAGTAGTTTTCATCTGCATAACTGTTACATCATATCCGTAACTAATCTTTTAAATATTTCATTTCTGAAATTGTTTTTCCTAACCACATTTAACCATAATTTTTTAAGGTTTTTTTCTTGTTCGTTCGTGCGCTGTTCATTCTTTGCACCATTCAGGTATGTCTAATTTTGTCAAAAATTTTATTATATAAACTTCCATTGTATTTGTTCCATTTATCACCTTTTTGTTAATATGATAATTACTTTCTTTCTTTATTTATCCATATTTCATAACTTAAATATACAATTCTATTTTTAAATATACTTACTTACATCATATTGGTATGAATTAACCTTTTTATACATCTTCTAATCCTTTATTGATCTTACAGTATATTCAACCAATATTATTATGCAAACTTTTTAAAATTTTGACCTTTTTTGTTAATTGTATGGTTTGTTAGATGTAGTTTGTTGTATTAACAGATACAATAGATATTATTGCTTCATGATAAACTCTTTATTAAATCTATGGCTTGTTAGATGTATTCTCTTATATTCATCTTCATTTTTATCATGTTATATTTTGACATTTTTAAATTGTAGCCAACATTTATTAATGTAACTGAACATCGTTCAATAATATTTATAATATATATATTTACATATATCTCATATATCTCAAATATTTTTAGTACAGAAATTTTAACATTTTAAAATATATTATTAATTGATGTATAAAGAAGGTAAATGTTGTCTGCATTCAGATATGGATAGAAATGCTAAAAGACGTTAAAAGTATGTTGAAATGCCAGAAAATAAAAAACAAGAATTCTTACGACGACTTAGAGAAACTTATGCTACAAAAAGAGAAATACTACTTTGCCTACACTTTGTCAAATGGTTAGTGATCAACATTTCTATTCTTTCATTAATAGTGAACCTTCTGGTAGTCAACTTTTTATTCATCAATCTAGTGGTTAGCTACTATGAAATCAATTTTTGGATTTTAATGTGAATCATGTCGATGCAACTCATTCCTCTTTCCAACTAGAAGAAATTGTTCATACAACATGAACATTTGAAGCATCTAATATGACATGTTATAATTCCAATTTTCCAATTGTATCTTCCTTTCCAATTCAACCTAACTCAATTATATTCTTAAAGATCAAGGTATAAATTTTTTGACCTATATTTTAACTATTTGTAATATTATTACTGCAAGAAGTGATTATCTTATTTTTATATGTTTTAAGGGATAAATTATCATTGTTCTTCCTCAAAGTTACCATCCTTGTAGAATTTAGTCGTTTCAACAAATTCGTTTTATTCCAAATTATGAACATTTTCATGCAAAGAGATTTTATCTTGAACCTCCATCATTCTGTTGTTCATCAAGACAGATTTCCGTTGTTGCTCCTTAAATGTCACATGCTTTGAAACAATTATTTATTGGCAATGATGAAGAATCATAACACTTCAGGAAAAACACTCGTACATATAATAACATTGTAGCTTTTACTTCCTATGGAGCTAGGTATGATCGAGAAGTAACAAAAAAAAAAGAACGAGGTTTATACATTTTGTGTTCAAAGTCAAGTTTATCATTTCCTTAATAGTTTAGTTTCAATAACTAATAAGGTATCTGGAATCCAACTCTACTTCTTTGATGCTGATGAGGAACTAAAAAGAAGGACTAACAATTATGATAAACTTTGTGAGAATACGTTAAAACTTATTATGACAATTCTACAAGATAATCCTTATGCCAAGTTCTTTTGAAGTCTTAGGGATATTCCATCACTTGAGAATCATGCAATAGTTATGAGGTGTTATCCTGGCCTCGATCAATGTGTTTATAATCTTCCTACTGCATCACAAGTGGTTGCTATATGGACTAAGATCGATGATGAAAAAATTGATAAATGTCCTGACATCTAAGTCTATACTCACTCGGATGCAAGTTATAGAATTAAGTCATATTATGCATGTTATGACCCCCTTCAATATCCTCTTTTATTTCCTCATGGTGAATCTAGATGGCATCGTGGAATTAAGCGATTGATTTTAAAGAGAAACAGGAGCAATATTTTGGATGAAGGAATTGATGTTCATTTCAACTCCTTTACTGATCCATCTAAATTGTTCGTTATGGAAAACATAGGCAAGTTTGTCTTTTCATTTATTCATTTTTAAAATATTATTTAATTTCACCATTTTATTTATCAAATTCATTTTCTTTACTACTAGTTGCTGATGAAGAATACTATGAAGATGGTTTTGTTTCTACTAGAGAATATTATTGTTATCGGCTACAAATGAGAGAACAAGATGAATCGATGTTGCTCCATAGCTTAAAACTGCTTCAACAATTTTTTGTGGGCACTTATATAAAGATTGAAACATCTTGACTTGATTTCCATAGAAAAAGACAAAATGAGATACAGACAGAAATATTGCAAGGTGTTTTGGACAGTATTATTATTGGTCAAATAGAAGGTTCTAGAATTGGTCGTCGAGTTGTGCTCCCAGCTTCATTTATTGGTGGTCCAAGGGACATGAAATGACATTATCTTGATGCAGTGGCTCCAGGACAAAATTATGGTAAACCAAATATTTTCCTCACCATAACTTGCAACCCTGTATGGAAAGAGATATAAGATAATCTTAAATTTCATGAAAAGCGACAAGATAAGTCAGATTTATTGGCTAGAGTATTCACAGATAAATTTGAAATTCTAAAAAATGAGTTGATCAAAAAACAAATCTTTGGTGATGTGGCCAAATTTGTTTATGTTATTGAAATTCATAAGCGTGAATTCCCTCATGCTCATTTATTTTTTTTGGTAAATCAGTAATAAGATAAATGTAGTAAAAAAGAGCTTATGTCCAAAAGAGACACCCCCTAAAGCTGACAAAATAGTCCCTGAAATAGTGTTTCAGTCATTACAACAACAACTGAAAACAGTTTTTAGAATATAAACTTCACAGAAGTCCTCTTATCCCTATGATACAAACATTTTGCAATTTCAACTTATCATCCTAGTTCCACTATCCATTTCTTCATTGGTGTTATCTTGTGCCTTATGAAACCTGCCAGCATTGTCTTCTCAACATATATAGTTCCATACCTTATTACCTACCTTTTTGACCTTGCATTTTTGTTTTCTGCTCTCCCTTGGCTTTTCCTTTCAATGGTTCAGTGTTTGAACTCTGCCTTCATTGCAGTATGCTTTTCTTGTAAGATTGATATAGCTCCTCCTAGCCACTCAGTCGTATCCCATTCCACTGAAGTCTTTCCTTTTCTCTCCTAACGAAACCTTCATCTTATTGATGTTGCTCCATGTCCATGTTTAATTGAGTTCTTTCCATGAGTGTGAATGCTGTTATGTTGTTGACTGATCTTGATGTTCTATAGAAATCTAATGGCCTCCTAAACTTTTCTTTGCTGATCTGGATTGGCTGACCTCGGGTTGAACATCTTCAGCCTATGTTCTCTGATATTTCCTTTTGTTGACATGAAACAGAAACTGCATAGTTGTTGTTAGTTACTTAAAACACTCCTACCTTTACCTTCCCTCGGTGTTTGCACTGAGTTGGTTTATGACTTGGGTGGTCACTCTAGATTTCAATCCCTACACCTTCAAAGGATCATCTTTAAAGGTTCTGGCATTTCTTTCTTACCAAAGAGAATAAACAACAACTGAAAGAATGATTGGAAAGATACTAGGATTACTAGTTCTAAAATTTTGGTGTTGGTTTAACCAATTGGGAATATACTGGAGGTTGATCTACTGTGGAAGGTTAAGATGGAAGTGGGTGAGGCAATGAACCCACACTGTTTTTGAGAAGGAGTAGTCAAAGAATAAATGTTCGAATGTTTCATTGTCCCTGAAGCATAAGGAACAATAATTTGGGGTATGAAGGAAGAGAAGTCTGTCTCTAGTTTGTAACTTTCTACAAAAAGCCAACCATAAGATGAGGGAGTACCTTGGGCTATTCCCTTTGAACCAAACTAGTGTATGCTGGGATTCTTTGTATGGGGGTCTTAAAAAAGTATAAGCTAAAGAATTGGTGTAAGAATGCTGATTTGTTGGCCTAGCTAACCACTCCAAACTATCTGGTTGGGAGCTATTTGGTTGATACTGTAAGGGTTCTAGGTTACCTAAGGTTTCTATTGTAAATTCTTGCTAACACCACCTGTTATTTCTAATCACTTCTGATACTGTTGTTGTCATTCTTAGTTATGAACCATTAATGGGCCTCATAGTGGAAAAATGTTTTAGGATTCCTCTTGTGCCAGGGGTCCTGCCAAAAGTAAGTTAAAACACCATTTCCAATCCTAAATCTAAATTGGTTCCCTATTTTTCCCTTACTGATAATATTTTCGTCCAACTCCTTGGGCTATTGTTATTTGGTTGGATACTCCAAAAATTCCTCCTCCTCAAGATTATAGAATGTACCCACTTTACGTACAGTGCTTTATTATCATGAAACAAAATCATGATCTTATTTCCTAGCAACACATTATTCCATGTAGGTAAGTGATTAATCCCTAAACCCCCTTCTCTTTTGGTTCTACAAATGTCGGACTATTTAACCTTATCATAGGATTTGGAGTTCCTTTTCCTAGGCTAAAAAAATTCCTAAGTTTTGTTTCTATCTATTTTAGGATGGAAGAAGGAAGAATGAACATAGTAGACTAATAAACTTGAAAAGAAGAAAGCACCCAGATGATCAATTGAAGCCTACCAGCATAGGAAAGGGTTTTATTAGTCCACTTGTTAATCCTAGCTTCAATCTTTTCCAAAAGGGAACTGCAATCCCTTCTAGACAACCTCCCAGTAATGAGGAGTACCCCCAAATACTTAATGGGAAGACTACATTTCTTAAGCCCCAACATCATTTCCAATTGATGTGTTAAGTTATCCGAATCAGGGGATAAGAAAAATTGACTCTTATTGGGGTTCATGTCCAAGCTAGACAATTGAGAGAAGGTACTCAGAAAATCTAGCAGAGATTTAACAGAATGCGTATCAGCATGACCAAACATCATTAGGTCATCTATGAATAAGAGGTGGTTAATTTTAAGAGCTTTGCACCTCCAATGGTATTGGAAAGAGGGATTACCATCTAAACTCTTATTCAACCACCTGGAAAGGTTCCTTTGATGAGAATTGAGTAAGAAGGGGAAGAAATGCATTCTTTTATCCACTCAATGAATTTCCCAAGAAAACCAACAGATACTAAAACATATATGAGAAACTCCCAATGAATGTTGTCATAGGCTTTTTTAAGGTCTATTTTGAAAGCACATCACTTGTGGTTATTGAAAAGACGATAATTGCTAAGAATTTCTTATGCTAGCAAAATATTATCACCAGTGCGGTGATTTTTAATGAAGGCACTTTGTAGGGCTAACAATTAGGGGAAGAGACTCTCTAAGCCTATTCGCTATAATCTTGGCAATAACCTTATAAAGAAAATTGCAACTTGAAATAGGTCTATAGTCTAGCACTGTGGATGGTTGGGCCTTCTTTGAAATAAGAGAGATAAAGGTGGATTTGAGCTCTTTAAGAAGTTTCCTATGTCTTAATGGATTCAGTAACTTCCTCTCATATTCTTTGCCAAAAATGTCTAAAAAAGTAACCATTGAAACCATCTAGGCTTGGGGCCTTATTTGGATTGAGTGAATTAAAAGCCTTTCTAATCTCTTGTCCTGAGACTTCAGCCATAAGAGAGTTTGTAAGGCCTTCGGGTAAAGGAAGAGGTAAGAGATTGGCCACAAAATCTTTAGAATGAAGAAGAGTTTTAGAACTCCCTATAGAATCCTGAAAATGATACAAGAACTGATCTTGAATCTATTTAAGACCTACAATTCTATTCCCATTTACCAGGTTTAAAGAGCGAATATTGTTCCGATTTCTGTTTGTTATGAGGGATTGGTGAAAATTTTTTGTATTCCTATCCCCTTCTTTTAGCCATTTTATATGGGAAGCTTGCTTAAAATAGGATTCCTGATCTCTAAGAGCTCTAAGTAAATCATGAATGGCTTCAGTCTCTCTAACTTTTAAAAGATGTGACTAGGGCTCAATTCTCATATGCTCTTGAATAGGGTTCAGAATGGCTTGACAAGTCTCGACTCGAACACTAACATGTCCTATTTAGGAAGAATTAAGGATTTAAGGGCTCTTTTAACCAATTTAAGCTTAGACACTACACTATATATAGGAGTTCCTCTTATTTGACAAGACCAAGCTTCATTAACTATTTGAAGAAAGTTAAGTTGGTTGATTAGGAAGTTGGAGAACCTAAAGGGGGAGGATCTCTTCTGTTGACTTATTAAGGCCCTAACCACTATTGGGGAGTGATCTGAAATATTCGGATTGAGGATGACATTATAAGAGCTAGGAGACCTGGAGAACCACTCTGAATTGATGAGGTTCTATCTAGTTTTCTAACAACATAGAGATCACCACTTTGTTTATTGGTCCAGGTAAAACTTGGACCACTAGCATTAAGGTCAAATACGACACAATCTTCTACACACTTCCTGAAATCACTTATGCCTTGTAATGCCGAGGAACTTATGGGTTTTCCCTATTGGGAGAATATAATTGCATTGAAATCCCTAGCTATAAGCTAATGTTGATTACCTACTATGGAAGAAATGTGATTCAAGGCAGTCCAAAGATGCTTCTTATGATTAAGTTTATTTGAACCATACACACAAGTGACAAGGAAGGTTGAAAAACTATTTATGTGAGTAACCTCTAAGTGGATCAATTGATCATTTAAGCTTAACATTGAGCAAGAAAAACTGTGTGGATTCTAAGCTATCACTATCCTAGCACTTGAAGCATGATCAATATTGTTGCAATACTGCCATCTAGGGAACATTAAAGAACAAATATTATTCAGAATTGAGGGGGACCTTATTCTGGATTCAGTCAAGCATACAAAGCAATAGATAACCTCTTAAGGAAAGCCTTAACAACTAATTGTTTATTTGGGCTATTAAGCCCCCTAACATTCCAAAAGACTAAATCCACGTCACTAACTAACTGATCTAATGCCTACTTTTGCTTCCTTCTTGATTTCCGATTAGTTTTAGCTGTAAAATTCCCCTTCACCCTTCCCTTAATACCAGGACTACTAGGAACCAATTTAGAACTAGGAGAGGAAGGAGTACTACTTACTTGATTAATTGCAGAGTGTGTTAACTCCTCAAGGTCACCTTTTGGTTCTGCATCCTTTTGATTGTCCTCTCTTACTTGGGTTGAAGTATTTGCATCCTAGACTCCTTGGTTTTCCTTTTTAGCCTTTTGTTCAGTTTGTTGTGTACCCGTGTCTGAATTGGATTCAATTTGAGTCTCATGAATTGGATTCAATTTGAGTATAATTCTTCAGGGACTAGTCCTTTTTAAGGATGTAGACAGCTCCTGTCTATTTTGATGCGGATTTTATGGGGTAGTTTCCTTCTGTTTCACTAACTCTTGCTGCATGCCTATCTCAAACATCCTCCCAGTGGGTGCCCATTCCTTTTTCGGTAATTGGGATTCAGGTTTCCATTCATATTCTATTTTAGTTTCCTTATATGTGGACTACCCTTCTTCATTGTAAGTGACCAGTTGAAAGGATGCAGGCCACTTCCTATGTAACTCTAACTCCACAAACACCTGAGCATACATAATTTTGGACATCCTTGCTATTAGGGTGTCCATGAGCAAAGGAAAACTGACAGCACTAGCTATTCGTCCTATCCCTTTAGTAGTCCAGTATTCAATAGGAACATTAAAAAACCTTGTCCATACTAGAGCTGACCTAACCTCTTCTTGCTCACCTCCATTCAAACACCATTTCCTAAAAAACAGTGACTTTCCTTGTATGTGCCACGGACCTTTCTCCAAAACCTCATTCAAGCCTACCTCAGTATTGAATTTAAAGAGGAAATTGTTGCAGCTAGTGATTAAGATTTCCTTAAGTCCAAATTCAGCCCAAGATCTAGCCAATGCTCGTTGTATTAATGGAAAAGTTGGATGCTTACCGATGAAGAATCCAACCAGGGTTTGTTTAAATTGCACTGCTCCCTGCTTTGCCAACTCTGGTGGAGGTGTAACATAAATCTGGTTCTCCTTCACCTCCGGAGGGTAGTATGTTAAGGCTTTATCATGGGAGGTTGCCTCTATTCCTTCGGATACAACCGATTTCCATGTTCTGAAGCTTCCTGAAGGTTTTTCCTTTCATGGTTGGGTTGTAGTTATTGCTAGTTTCGAAGTTAGAGAGGTCGATGGGGAAGGTGGTTTATCTCAATCGTAGATTCAAGGATTAGCTTTAGGTGAGGACAGAACCGAGGAAGGATCTGGACGATTAGGGTTACTATTTTGGTCTCACTGAGTCCTTTATCTTCGATGATTACCTATGAGTCATGTTTCCCTCTCTATGGCTTCGTCTTCATCATCTTCAACCCTAACCCGACTTCCTCTAGAACCCTTAGAACCTCTTCCCGTTTGCTCCCCTAGAGCGAAAAAAACCCCCTCTTCTCATGCTCAGTTATTGTTGATACTTAAGTCACATTCTAAATTGCTAAATCTAGATTCTTATGATCATATCGTAAACGCTGAAATACCAAATCTTGATCAAAATTCATGATTATATTCTCTTGTAATTAAGCATATGATTCATGGTCCTTTTGGTTTTATGAATAAAGAATGCCTTTTTATGAGAAATGTTGTGTGCAAAAACCATTATCCCAAAAATTTTGCTCCTTTTACTGTTCATAGTGAAAACAATTATCCATATTATAGAAGAAAAGATGATGGCAGGAAATCCAAAATTTGCAGACATGAGATTGATAATAGGTGGGTGTTTCCTCACAATCAGTACCTCTTGATGCTAATTGATTGTCACATAAATGTTGAAATATGTTCAGTTGTCAAGCTTGTTAAGTATTGATACAAATATGTTTTTAAGGGCCATGATCTTGTCAATTTGAGTATTATCGATCAAGAGATCAGAACTGGTATTGATGAAATCAGTAATTTTCAAGAAGGTCGTTGGATTTCACCTTCTGAAGCTTAATGAAGTATATATGAATTCCGTCTAGCAGAGATTAATCCATCAGTTTGTATACTCCAGGTTCATCTTCCAGATCAACAGTTTATTTCCTTTTTTCATAAATGTAGATATGTTTTTATTTGTTAAGAAAAATTAACTTCTTGAAAACAATGTTGACTAAATTTTCCCAGATTAATTATACAAATAAAAAGGTAGAAGAAATGAAATGCTTGTATTAAGATTTTCCAGAACATTTTGTTTGGAATCAAAAACAAACACATGGTTAGAAAGAAGTCAAAAAAAGTAATAGGAAGATTGGTTACTATTGACCCTAGAGAAGGAGAATGATATTACTTGAGGTTATTACTCACACATGTTAAAGGGCTAACATCATTTGATGACTTGTTGACTATTGATGGTGAGAAAAGAAGCTATTTCAAAGAGGTTGCATTGCAGTTAGGATTGCTAGCATCTGACTTTTATATACAACAAACTCTTGAGGAAGCTGTTATGTTTCAAATGGCAACGTCACTTAGACTTTTATTTGCTATACTCCTATCTATTCTTCACTAACTAACCTAAGTAGCTTTGGGAAACATTCAAAGACGACCTTTGTTCTGACTACCAATATACTTCTTCCTATAGTGCCTGTACATCTGATGACATTACAAAAATGACCCTACAAGATATTAATAAATCTCTAGAGCAAATAGGGAAAAGCTTAAATGATTACCATTTTGCTGATAATCAGTTTCATGTTGATTATCATCAACATCAAAGTAAATGAATACAAAGTGAGAAGAATATACAGATTGATCCAAAAGACCTATTATTATAGTCAAGGTTGAATAACAAGCAGAAATATAAATTTCATTTTATTTTGCATTCAGTTTTGGCTTCGAGTGGTGGAACTTTTTTATTGATGGTCCTGGTGAAACTGGGAAGACTTTCTTATATCTAGCTCTCTTTGCAAATTTACAATCACAGGAACATATTCCAATTACTATTGCTACATCAGGTGTTGCAGTATCAGTCCTTCCTAGTGGTAGGACAACTCACTCAAGATTTAAAATGTCGCTTGATTTTTCAAAGAAAAAAGTTTATCAATAAAGTAAGCAAAGCAGTATTGCAAAATTGACATTTGAATCTAGTCTTATCTTATGGGACGAGGCTTCCATGGCAAAACGAGAAGCCATTGAAGCTTTTCATGATTTCCTTTAAGATATCATAGGCTCTAATTAACCTTTTGGAGAAAAAATTGTCGTATTTGGTGGTGATTTTTGTCAAACCTTGCCAGTTATTGACCAAACTACAAAATAACAACTAATTGATTCGAGTCTTCTAAATTCACATCTCTCGCGACAGATGTGTAAATTCTCTTTGACAATAAATATGAGAGCTATATCAAATTTAGCTTTTTATGAATTTTTATTGTAGGAGAAGGTACCGAGCCAGTCGATGAGCAAGATCAAATATCCTTGCCAAAATAACTGGTTACTCCTTATCATAACAAGGATGAGTCTCTTAACATGTTAACAAATTTTTCATTATATATTTTACTTTTATTTTAAGAATTACAATTACATCTTTCTAATACACTATCGCATTCACCAGGTTACTTGAAAACGTCTTCCCTGACCTAAGCTTATATTTTTCTGATCCATATTAGATGATAAACAGATGTGTATTGTGTCTAACAAACAATTGTGTTGACGAAATTAATGATATAATAATTAACAAATTGTCAGGAAATATGCATTCATACATGAGTTTTGACAAAATGGTTGACCAAACACATCAAGTAGATTATGAAGATTTTCTCAATTCTTTAAATCCTAAAGGCCTACCTCTGTAAAAACTATTACTCAAAGAAGGCTCCCCAATTATGCTCCTATGCAATTTGAATCCAATTGAGGGACTATGCAATGGGACAAGGTTGATATACAGACAATTAAGAGACCATACAATTTCTATAAAAATTGTCTTTGGACCTCGCAAAGGAAAATTAGTTTTTATACTTAAAATTTCTTTGCAATCTTCAGAAAATAAAAAAATGGAATACCTTTTATCAGAACACAATTCCCTATTTGTTTATGTTTTGCAATTACCATAAGCAAATCCCAAGGTCAAACATTTGATTATATAAGAATTTATCTCCGTTAGCTTGTATTCTCACATGGACAGCTATATGAGGCTCTATCAAGAGCTCGAACTCCTGAATCAGTTAAAATTTCGCTTATTCCAGGAACTTTTGAATCTTCAAAGTTTGATCAAAAGACAAGAAATATTGTGTTCCATGAAATATTTCAATTAGTCAAATTATAAAGTATAAACTTGTCAGAGGGTACATTAATGGTTTTGTTTAAGTTGACATAATTTCATTTCATATAAAAAATCCCTGATTATTTTATTAAAAAATTTTAGGATGGAAAACATTTATTGATTAAGAATATTTTACCTGGTGCTCAATGGTGGTCATATGAAATTATTGTCCAAGAAAAAAATGTTGTCGTATCACCTGGCACACTATCGAAGAGACAAAAATTTATCTTTATTGATTCTAAGGTATAACAATTACACTTTCTTTATTCAAAATGTTCATTTTTTTAATTTATTATTAACAATTTCTTTATTATTAATAGGGATCACAAGTTGAAGGTATTATATTTAACAATGATATCCAACGAATAAACCATATTTTGCAACCGCTTAAAATATATATTATTTGTAATGCCATTGTGAAGCCAATTCTGCCTTAGTATCAAATTGAAGACTTAAAAATGCAATGGATAATTGCAAGTTGCACTATCAGTGAACCTATACTAGAAGATGACTTCATCATCCCCGTGAAGTTTAACTATACACCTTTCACCAATCTTATCAACTATATAAATGACAAGGAAAAGTCACTTGGTTAGAGCCTTTATCTATTTCTTTATACAAAGTTGACTATTTTTTCTATTATATCTGATCATATTTATATTTTAACATGTGATAGATATTTTGACCGTGGTTTTTAAAGTCTTGAATTAGAAGAAATCAAAAAAGATGGCAAACATTCAATTATGCAAAAATTTGTTCCTGCCAATAAATAATAATTTAAATTCACTGTTATTCTTTATAGTTGGCAAAACCTAAGATAATTTCTCTTTCTTTTTTCTGACATTTCTTTTTTTATTAGGCAACAAATAGTTATATTGTCAATGTGGAATTCTTTTGTTACTAACGAGGGCCAACAAATTATCAAATCCTTACATTCTTATCTGATAATTATATATCGCAGAATAAAAGTTAACTTTTATAATGGTATTTTTGTTTTTTTTTCATCATGCTATTACATTTTATTAGTTATCCTTCTATTTTATTTTTTCCTTGCAATTGAAAAATTTTAGGTGTTGCATTATCCACCTAGTTTGACTCGGCAATTATTGTTGATCCACTAATACAAGAAGTTGTGGATCTTAAAAATTGGTACTGCCATATTTTTTATCATTACTCCAACAACCAATAAAATTATATATAAATTTTATAATATTTTAATGCTTTTATATTTATAATTATTATCTTTTAAGGCACAATGAAATAATAAGGAGCTTAAAAACCTTATTAACCAACAAGCTTATCTGAGATATAATCTTGATATATCTTTTGGATCACATCAAAAAATTACCAAAATCATCTTCTTGAATTTTACCAGTAAAGTAAATACATTTTATATTCTCATACACATTGCTTATTTGATATTAATTTTTTAAATAAAAATCTTATTATATATTAGCAAACAACATGGATTAAAGCTAATATTTCCTTCCAACACATCTTGCAAAAGTACTGGTATATGGCATGTAAGAAATGCTTTCGCTCTAATGCTGCTACTTGTGGAGTTCCATTCGCTTGTAATTCTTGCAAAGAGAAACTTCCGGCTAAACTCAAGTTTTCCTTTTTCTCTTTTCTCTTTTCAATTTGCTGCCTTTTTCATCTCATGCACTATATATGTGCGGATTTTTTTAACAATGTTTGTACTTGGATGTTAAATCACACCTGTGAGGTCACACTCGTGACACCTTTCTTCACGAATGTGACTTGTAACTCACGCATGTGACACCTTCTTCATGGGTGTGACATGTTAAGTCACCCCCGTGACATCTTCTTCACAGGTGTGACTTAACCGGTCACACCCGTTTGACATATTATTTTAATCTCCTTTTTTTCCTTATATAACAAGGTTTCAGTATATCTAATTAACATCTATATTCTCATTAACTTTTGGTTGAAAATATAGATGTAGCTATGTCGTGGATTTGACCGATGAAACAAGGACTATTATAGTTTCTATTTTTAGCGAACTTGGTGAAAAACTTTTGAAGTTTATTGCAATTAAAGTTATACAATCTTACCACTAGGTTATATTTTTTGACTTACTATAGATGTGATAACTTTTTTGCCTTCCCATAATAAGAGTATGGAACTTCCTCTATAAAAGGTCTATGTAGAATTGAAAAGCAAGACATTTCTTCTTCATATAAAACCTGTACATGTTCACTCACCATATGGAAGACAATGGTTCACTGTTATGTATTACTGTGAAATTGATGATGATGAATTACAAAAGGCTTCAACTTCACTTGGAAGAGATGATCAAATTTCAATTGATGATCAAAATAACATTGCTGACATTACACTTGCACCTATTTTAGGTATTCATCATTATTTGTTCATTGAATTTGGTATTTGTGATTATTTATTCATTCAATTTTTGTGTTTTTATCTTTATCAAACTATGTAAACTTCTTTTTTTATGTTAATTATTTTATCATCTATTATTTATCTATCTAGCATTTTTATTAAAAAAATAATGTTACCTTATATATTCTATAGCTAATATACTTTGTTTTTTTATTTTTTAAAAATATATGATGGAGGACCATCTCAGCCCATTTTCGTCCAAGCAAAAAAAAAAAACAAAAACAAAAAGAGCAAGTCAGTCATAGATGAGCAAAATATTGAAGCCCATTTGGAAGACGCCTATGCTGGCTACAATGAATAAACGAAGATTTACCACAAGACTTTTTATTTAGTCTTTTACTTTCTTATTTACCTTTATTATTTACCATGTTTATGTTATA
>JANVCQ010000006.1:25371571-25382340 GCA_025531925.1 Erythroxylum plowmanianum | reverse complement strand
TAATGATTTGAGTAAAGTTAGATGGAATAGAATAGTGATTCAAATATTATATTTGGGATGATCATCAATTATGGAAGTTTTTTTACCAATTAATTAGGAGATGTGTGCCCGAGTATGAATGCGAATCTATGTTTAAATCTTGTCATTCATATACTTATGGTGGTCATTTTGGGCCTAAATGAACTGCTAGGAAAATACTTAAATGTTGCTTTTATTGACTAAATATATTTCATGATTCCTATATGTTCTACAAGGCATATGAGCAATGCCAAAAACAAGGTAATTTATCCCATAGAGACTAAATGCCTTTATCTCCAATTTTTACATGTGAAAATTTTGATGTATAGGGCATTGAATTTATGGAACCCTTTCCTTCTTCTTTTGATTTTGTTTACATTTTATTGATTGTAGATTATGTTTCTAAATGGGTTGAAGCTAAAGTCACAACGAATGATGATTTTAAAGTTATTGCAAAATTTGTCAAGTATAACATTTTTCCTAGGTTTGGAGCATTGATTAGCGACAAGGGTACTCTCTTTTGTAATTGATTGGTTGGAACTCTTTTAAAGAACTACCATGTCACTCACAAGGTATCTACAACCTACCATCCACAGATAAACGAGTAAGCAAAAGCGTCAAATAGAGAAATCAAGTCAATCCTTGAGAAAATGGTGAGCCCAAATTGTAAAGATTAGAGCCAACGTCTTATTGATGCTCTTTGGGCATATAGAATTACAAACAAGACACCGATTGGCATGTCTCCATACTAACTAATTTACAAAAAGTCTTGTCATCTTCCAGTAGAAATTGAACATAAAGCTTTTTAGGCAATCAAACAATGCAATATGAAGATGGATGAGGTAGGTGAACAAAGAAAATTGCAACTGCAAAAATTGGAAAAGCTTAGGCTTGACTCTCATGAGAATGTAGAAATTTACAAGAAAATACAAAGCTATTTTAGGATAAGATGATTGTTAAAAAGAATTTCTTTGTTGGACAAAAAGTTCTTCTCTATTATTTACGTCTTAAGCTTTTCCCAGGTAAATTATGTTGATGTTGGATTAGATCTTTTGTTGTTACTAATGTGTTTTCACATAGTGTAGTTGAAATTAAAAGCCTACGAATGATCAAGTAGTTCAAGGTCAATGGTCATTGACTGAAACCCTTTTATGAAGGATTCCAAGTAGAAATTGTGGAAGTGATAAGGTTAGAAAACCTCATTACAAAGATTGAGTGACATTTGCATCGAGCTAATGACATGAAACAAAGGTGCTGCTTGGGAGGTCACCCAAGGGAAGTTCATTTCTTTCAATTTACATTCTTGCATTTGTTATTTATGTTAAATGCTACATTTCTTACATTTGATGTTACATTGGGGACAATTTAAATGATAAGTGTGAAGGTGGAAATCTTTGTTTGTTTCTTAGGTGTTTTCAAAGTCAATCAAATAAACAAACATTTTCTCCTTTTCTATTGCTTTTAGGATTATATAAGTCATAATTAGCAAAAAAATTGACTAGAGAAATTCATGACAACTTGAGCATGTCCTTTTACTCTTATGATTAGTCAATATACATTATCTTTAGAAGAGTAGTGACTAGTGATAGACAAAAGCCAGTGAGATTTTGTGCCTTTATATACTGATACATCTTTATCAATCTTATTGCCTTTGTTTATGTTTGACCTTTATGACATATACATCCTAACTTTGCTATGATTTTCTATTCAAGACCACCTTTTTATCACATACGTTAACATATTTGTCTTTTATTTTTGTGTTAACCACATTATAGGCATTAAACCTAACCAAATTTCCTACCCAAGCCTTAAAGCTAGTGGAACATTTGTTAATTGTAGATGTACAAAGTGTAAGTGTGGAGGAAGTGCACATTTGTGTGTTGGTTACAATTGTTGGGATGTTATTTTGTCTTTTATAAATGAATTCCAATGTTGATGTAGTTTCTTTCAATTTTTGTTAAAAAAAGAAAAAAAGAAAGAGAGAAAAAAGAAAAAGAAAAGTATTTAATTAAAATTATCAAGGATGGAATGCATTTGTTTTGCAAAATTATTTATGATTAGTTTTTCCTCCTAAAAGTTGTGTATGAAATGGGTGATTTGAGTATAAAGTACATGAGGTAGATGTTGTTTTCAAGGATCACCACTTATGGTTGTAATATATTATTTGTCATCAATTGTATGAGTAATTCCTTTTAATTCCTTATGCTTTATGTGTGTTGTGATGTGAGAGCTTGAATTTAAGTTTTCAAATATAATTTTTGCATTCATCACAATTAATGTACACAATTTTGAGTAGTTAGTTTTTGCACTTGATATTCCATTGAGTGTTTTTTTGTTTCACTAGCTTTAATAGCTTTTGCACTACACTATCCAAGTACATCTCACCTTAACTCTTTCCTACATTACAACCTTAAAAAATCCTTCGATTCATGATTATGCATGTGAATCTTATTGGTAGAAAAGTGAAATGATTTACAAAATTATGGAATGTCATGATTATGAATGGTGTTTAAGTATACCAATGGATCTATCTTATTTAAGCACATTTTGTCCAAGTTTACCACTAGATTGCTTAGTTTCTAAAGGTGATGATTATTGATTGATCATTGATCATTGGTAGAGGCAGTGAATGTTGAGTTCTTGCTATGATTTTGAAAGTTATTTCTTTTTACTTATGGCTATCTATTCTTAAGAAATACGAAAATTATGAAAGTGTTTGGTTTGTGACTTTCATTTTGTTGTTTTGCCCGAGGATAGTCAAAAGCTAAGTGTGGGAAAATTTTGATGTGTGCTTAATTATTTATAGATTCACTTCTTAACATTTAACGATTATTTTTATTAAATGGTTAAGTACTCATTTTAATTGAGATTTGATTTTAGGTACAATTTGGAAGCATATAAGCTAAATTCAGTTAAGAGCACATTCCTTGAGCCAACATTTTGATGTTCAAACTCAGTTACCCTTGTAGAATAAGAAGGAGATTTATTAGGGTGAGGATTGGATAACAAATCACAAGAAGAAGAAGAATTCAGCAAGACCTGAGAGATACACAGTCATTCATATACTTACACGGCCGTGTATGCAATTGGAAGACACATTTGGACTTACACAGTTAGATACACGGCTGTGTATCCAACTGTGTATCTTCAAAAGTTTCACAATTTCCTCATTTATACGATTTGAAACACAGCCCGTGTATCAAACTATGTGCATGCCCAGAAACCTAATTTTTTTATATAAATAGAACATTTTGATGACTAATAAAGAGAGAATAAACTTTGGACTTCATAAAGGGAAGAAACTTACTATTGCAAGACACCCATAAATGGCTAAGCTTCCCCATTCTTGTCCAGAGTTGAAATTGACACTAAGGAGCGCACCTAAACATATCGTCTTTTTGTATCATTGTTCTTACCCTCTTTAAGGATTGTTTATGTTATTTTGTGCTTATTGAATTTGGTATTGTATAAGAATGATTTGAATGCTCTATTGAAATGCTTTTATGTAAACTCATTGCTAGAATCTTAAATATAATACGTAATCGTTGTGTTTAGATTCATTTATGGCAACTAATGACATTGAATCATTAGAGATAACATAACATAAGCTAACATCCCAAACTTGTGTGGTTATTGCTTATATTGATTTGTTTTCCTAATCGTAATGCGACTGTCTAACTAAATCTAGAGATCTTGTTCTAAGTTGTTCGATAATAGGTTTAATTAAAAATCTTGTTTTGATTAAACACAATCTAAGAGAAAAATGGGATTAATAGAGCCTGTTGTTAATTCATGATTAATATTTATAAGAGGTGTGAAAACGACAATGCATGATGTATGTTTATTTATGTTTAGACTGAGATTAATCCGAGAACCAGATTCTAACACATTCATCACTTTCAACTCTTTTGACTATTTTCTATTATTTGCTTCCACAAGTTCAATTTCACTTTGTTTTCTTAATTGCATTAAACCAAACCCCCTTAATATATATAATTTAGAAAGGTTAATTGATTTAATCTCTGTGGGATTGACCTAGACTCATCACTAGCTATAGTGTTAAGTTTTGTTATTTTGTGTAGTGCTATGATGCACTACCAATATCCAAGTAGATCTTGAATTCTTGAAGAATGACCCTCAGCTACTTTCTTCATATTCTGTTTCGTTCAGATGGATTAGCCCTTATACAACATCTAGTTTCAGTGGATAAAACTACTTATGTCATTAAATTGTCAAGTACATAATGATATTCAATTTTAAAACAAATTTTTTTTGTCTCTTTTCATATGCACATGAATATTTTGGAAGAGGTGTATGTAAGTTGTATGTTGGCCCCTAAATTTTTTCTTGATGAATAAGCATGATTTAAATTAATTATGAAGTCTTTATGAGATTATTTTGTGGAGTTAATTATTATGGTAATGTTAGTAAGGCTATATGACATAGGTTAATTGAATTAAAGCAGTAAGAATGCATAAAGGGCATTTTTGGCAAGTCACTTAAGCATATAAGGCTATAAGACTTAATGGAAGGGCAAAGTGGACTTTGCACATTCATTTAGGGTATAAGTGGAAGAAGAGCTGTTGTCTTGTATTTAGAAGGAGAAGAAAATGTGGATGAAGGGAGAGAGAGAAGTTAAGGTTTTTAGAGATCTTGAAGGGTTTGAAGAATTTTGAAGCTAAACAAGTAAGTATAAGCATCTTTCTTTTTGATTTGATGAATCAAACATGTTTTGGTGATAGTTAGAAGTAAAATGAGAGTGAACATGATGTAAATGAAGAGTTAGAATCGGGAAAATTTGGAAGACAAGTCAATTTTCTGTCAAAGTTCAGGAAAATTTGGAAGACAAGTCGAGTTTCTGTCAAAGTTCAGTACAACGAACACTTATCTTCACTTCGATGAAGTCTCATGGTTCGTTGAGGCCAACTCTGAGGTTTGCCGTGGCCAACTTGTAGGAAATTAAAGTTCGTCACGACCAACTTTTTGGTTCATTGCAACGAATTTTTTCCTTAACAGCTTGAACATGCTTTTGTATTTTAAGCATAATGTTTTATATAGTTATCTGAATAGAGTGATTTTTAATTTGGAGTAAACTAGAGACATAGTGCTACAAATTGTCTGAAGAAATTAAGTTTTAATTTAGTCTCTAAGAATTTCAATTTTTGTATGGAAGTTGAGCACATAATATTGTTTCAGTATAAGAACAGTCTGAAAAGTTTTGAGGTATAACTTTCATATTTCTGAGCCAAATTGAATGATTTTTGTGCCATTAGAAACTTAAGACAACGAGGAACATTTTTCTAGAAGAAAGTGTTATCAATTTCTTCATTTACTTAATCAGAATGATCATGGAAAAATTGACTCGAAGGTTTGGATTTATGGAAGGGTTTTGGTTCATGAAGCTTAGGAAATGCATGGGTTTGAGTACTCTAAGATCATTTTAGTAAATGTATTTTCTTAGGGTTCTCAAATTAGAATTCCTATTAAAGCGGGATTTTGTTATTGTTAAAGGAAATCAAGAAGGGGATCAAGAGAGGCAAGAGGAAAGACATCCCTAAGTAAGATTATAAGCAAGGAAATCAAGGTGGGTACATGTTTATAATAGAGTAAATAACCCACTAATGTTTTCTTTTAAGAAATGGAAATAAATTATTTTCAACTACTTTATTTATGTGCATTTGTTGCTTTCTAAATGCTTTAAGAATGTGCTACATTTTTGTATATGAATTGTGTTATTGGTTTAGGAAATGAATGATGGAAATGATTTTGAAAGAATATTGATTTTTTAAATGATAATATGGTTACGAAAATAAGTTTCTGAAACATGCCATTTTGGGTAATATGTTTACAAGATGTGAAATGCATAATTATGTGAGTTTGTGGTGATCCCTTGAGATAAGTCAAGTGTACTTTGACAAAAGCGTTCTCTCGCTTGCCCGCTAGTGACGTGGAGCTCCTTTACGGACTCCCATAAGTTCACAGCTACACAGGACTATTATGTAGTAATATGTAGTACATTCTATTTTTGGATCCACCGAAACCATTCTAATGTGCTTATGTGCTTATGATATGCTAATATATTTGATGCATACATGATTTAATTACTCATAAATTGTTTGATAAGTTAAGAATTTTGAGAAATAAGTTTTTGATGATTGTTACTATAAAATTACTATGGTTACGAAAATGTGCAATGACAATGAGTTTTGAAAATGGTTTTTACTTGTTTCTCGATTATAAATCTTTTACTTACAAGCTTTAAGCTCACCCCCATTCAGTTCCCATCTCTAGGTGATGAGCAAGAGATGGAGTGAAAGAGAGGCAAGGCATCTCTCCAAGTTGCATATTTTTGTATTTTAAGCTAGATTTTGTAACCATGAGATTTTAGTCGCATTTCAAGTATTATTAGTTCAAGTATCTTATTTATTTTGGGATTTTGAGACATTGATGTATTGTGGTTTGAAATGCCATTACAACTTTGTAAAAACTCTTATCTTTTGATGTTAATGAATTATGAATCATGTATGGATGATGTTGAGTGGAAATATGAATTTGAATATGGATAAGATTGAGTTAAAATTAGGTATACTTGAGGAAGTTATCGATTTGAGATGATGACTTTTGAACATGAGTTATTGATATATAAAAGAGAGATGTGATGGAAAAGAAATATAGGATTTTTGTGAAGGATGAGAATTAGTTGTAAGAAATGAATTAAATGAGCAAAGATTAGAGGATTTAATGAAATAATGTTGGTAGATGAATTGTTATGAAACGATGTTGCATTAGAGGAAGCGAATTTGGGACAACTTAGAGTGAAAGTAAGGATTGGATAGAGGTAGAGATCTTTGGAAAGGCTTTTGGGTGTGTTTTGAGAACCTCGAGACTTCACCACAACGAAGTCAAAGTTTTGTCACGACAAACTTATCCCGAAGGATCATTGGAAATTACTTCTGTATTTTCACTGCAGTGAAGAAATTTCTCCTAACGATTTGTCGCGACGAACGTTGTGTTGCCGCGGCGAAGACCGCCACTGCAGATGTTGTGATTTTTATTGGAACAACCCTACAAGTGAACTCAGCTCACGTTTTTATGACCTCTGAGTTGGACTCCGAAAATGGGGCCTAACATGTTATGGTATTAGAGCCTAGGTTTAGTATCTTACATCGACATTTCATGATATGAGAAAATTAAAGTTTGTGAATATTTAGAAATAAGAGATATTATGTAGTTCGATATGTTAGGCACAGATTCAGCATTTATAGTTATGTTAGTGAATTTGGTGACAGAATTTTGTTCGTGGACATGTACTTGAATTGATATGGATGTGAAATTATATTCATAAATTGACTGAGAAGAAATAGACACAAAGGCGGAAATGACAAGATTTAAGGTGTTTTATGCAAAGTGGAATTAAAACGAAACATATGATAGTGATGTATGTAGAATTTCTTAAAGTTATGTCAACCAGTTATTATGTGTACATATCCGATAGTGTGATATATGTGAGTATGTTAAGAAATATTGATATGATATGACATTGGTGTTATCGACACAGGAAGTGAAAAAAATTTTGTGTGTAATCTGAAACATAATGAGGAACTAGTTAAGAAAGTGAATCACCAAATGAGGGATTGAAAGATCGAGTGAGTCTATTGACTAAGGTCTTTTGAAAGAAATTATTCGAGGGATGAAATTAAATGGGAAACGGAAGAGCATAAGAGGAAGCATACCCCTGTCTCTTAATCAGTCAGATAAGAATTTCGAGGACAAATTCTTTTAAGAGGAGGAGAAATGCTGGCCTTTGAATTTTTTCTTGATGAATAAGCATGATTTAAATTAATTATGAAGTCTTTATGGGATTATTTTGTGGAGTTAGTTATTATGTTAATGTTAGTAAGATTATATGACATAATTTCTAAAAAAAAGATTATATGACATAGGTTAATTGACTTAATGAAGTAAGAATACGTAAAGGGCATTTTTGGCAAGTCACTTAAGCATATAAGGCTACAAGACTTAATGGAAGGGCAAAGTGGACTTTGCACATTCATTTAGGGTACAAGTGGAAGAAGAGTTGTTGTCTTGTATTTAGAAGGAGAAGAAAATGTGGATGAAGGGAGAGAGAGAAGCTAGGATTTTTTGAGATCTTGAAGGGTTTGTAGAATTTTGAAGCTAAACAAGTAAGTATAAGCATCTTTCTTTTTGATTTGATGAATCAAGCATGTTTTAGTGATATTTAGAAGTAAAATGAAAGTGAAAATGATGTAAATGAAGAGTTAGAATCGGGAAAATTTGGAAGACGAGTCGAGTTTCTGTCAAAATTTGCCACAGCAAACACTTATCTTACCTCGACGAAGTCCCATGGTTCACCGCGGTCAACTCTGAGGTTCGCTGCGGCCAACTTGCAGGAAATCAAAGTTCATCGCGACTAACATTTTGGTACGTCGTGGCGAAGTTTTTCCTGCAAAACTTAAACATACTTTGGTATTTTAAACATAACATTTTCTGTAGTTATCCAAATAGAGTGATTTTTAATTTGGAGTAAACTAGAGACATAGTGCTACAAATTTTCTGAAGAAATTAAGCTTTAATTCAGTCTTTAAGAATTTCAATTTTTAGATGGAATTTAAGCACATAATATTATTTCAGTATAAGAATAGTCCGAAAAAGTTTGGGGTATAACTTTCATATTTTTCAACCAAATTGAATGATTTTGGTGTCATTAGAAATTTAATACAATGGGAACATTTTTCTAGAAGAAAGTGTTATCAATTTCTTTATTTACTTAATCAGAATGATCATGGAAAAATTGACCCGAAGGTTTGCATTTATGGAAGGGCTTTCATTCATGAAGCCTAGGAAATGCATGGGTTTGAGTACTCTAAGATCATTTCAGTGTATGTATTTTCTTAGGGTTCTCAAATTAGAATTTTTATTGAAGTGGGATTTTGTTATTGTTAAAGGAAATCAAGAAGGGGATTAAGAGAGGCAAGAGGTGCAAGAGGAAAGACATCCCTAAGCAAGTTTAAAAGCAAGAAAATCAAGGTGGGTATATGTTTATAATAGAGTACATAAGCCACTAATGTTTTCTTTCAAGAAATGGAAATAAATGATTTTCAACTACTTTATTTATGTGCATTTTTTGTTTTTAAATGTTTTAAGATGTGCTACATGTTTGTATATGAATTGTGTTATTGGTTTGGGAAATGAATGATGGAAATGATTTTGAAAGAATATTGATTTTTGAAACGATGATATCGTTATGAAAAACAAGTTTCGAAAATGTGTCATTTTGGGCAATATATTTACAAGATGTGAAATGCATGATTATGTGGGTTTGTGGTGGTCCCCTAAGATAAGTCAAGTGTACTTTGATAAAGGCTTCTCCCGCTTGCCCGCTAGTAGCATGGAGCTTCTTTACGGACTCCCATAAGTTCACGACTATACAAGACTATTAAATGGGATTGCGATAGCACGTTCTGTTTACGGCTACATAGAACTATTATGTGGAAATGTGTAGTCTGTTTTGTTTTTAGATCCACCCAAATCATTCTAACGTGCTTATATGCTTATGATATGTTGATAAGTTTGATGCATACATGATTTAATTGCTCATGAATTGTTTGATAAATTGAGAAATTTGAGAAATAAGTGTTTTATGATTTTTACCGCAAAATTACTATGGTTACGAAAATGTGCAATGGTAATGAGTTTTGAAAATGATTTTTGCTTGTTTCTCGATTATAAATCTATTACCCATGAGCTTTAAGGTTAACCCCATTCAGTTCCCACCTCTAGGTGATGAGCAAGAGATGGAGTGAAAGAAAGGCAAGGCATCTCTCCAGATTGAATATTTTTGTATTTTAAGCTAGATTTTGTAACCATGAGCTTTTAGTCACATTTCAAGTATTATTAGTTCAAGTATCTTATGTATTTTGAGATTTTGAGACATTGATGTATTGTGGTTTGAAATGTCATTACAACTTTGTAAAAACTCTTATCTTTTGATGTTAATGAATTATGAATCATGTGTGGATGATGTTGAGTGGAAATATGAATTCACGTATAGATAAGATTGAGTTAAAATTAGATATACATGAGGAAGTTATCGATTTAAGATGATAAATTTTGAACATGAATTGTTGATATATAAGAGAGAGATGTTACGGAAAAGAAATATAGGATTTTTGTGAAGGATGAGAATTAGTTGTAATAAATGAATTAAATGAATAGAGATTAGAGCATTTAATGAAATAATGTTGGTAGATGAATTGTTATGAAAAGATGTTGCGTTAGAGGAAGTGAATTTGGGACAACTTAGAGTGAAAGCAAGGATTGGATAAAGGTAGAGACCTTTGGAAAGGCTCTTGGGTGTGTTTTTACAACCTCGAGACTTCGCCGCAGTGAAGTCAAAGTTTCACCGCAGCGAACTTGTCCCAAAGGATCATTGGAAATTACTTCCGTATTTTTGCCACGACGAAGAAATTTTTCCCAACGGCTCGCCACGACGAACATTTTGTTGCTGCAGTGAAGTCTGCCACTGTAGACATTGTGATTTTTATTGGAATAACTGTAACGTAACACCCCACTTCCGCATGATCTGAACCCGACATTGATGGTGATATCCGAGTCCGTACCCCTCGAGGGTGGCGTACCACATCACTTAGTTCATCAAAAACTCAGTATAAATTTTTTTTTCAAGCGTACGTGAAAATCAATAATCGTAAATTTGGGCCCACTTTTATTCA
>JANVCQ010000006.1:25357049-25368933 GCA_025531925.1 Erythroxylum plowmanianum | reverse complement strand
CTCTTTATTTCTTGATTTTCAGCTTAATTTCAATCAACTCATCCACTTTTGAATATTTCTTATTTTCACTCAAAAATCGGGGTCCAACAACACTTATCTAACAATCTCCCATATGCACTAGAACCAATCATCTTTGTATCTAATACCATAGGCAAATACTTGAGAATCATATCTATTTTTTGGGAATCGACTTAGTCAAAGAATCAACAATAATTTGATCAGTGGACACTCTCTTCATCTTGACATCATTTCTAGCAATGATTTCTCTAATCAAATGGTATCACTTGAGTACATGTTTAGATTCTGATGCGAGCTTGGTTCCTTTGCTTGCACCATGGCACCGTTGTTATCACAATACAACTATACTAGGTAAACAATGATAGGAACCGCTCCAAGTTCCATAATGAATTTCTTGATTCAAACTGCTTCCTTTGCTGCTTTTGAAGCAGCAATGTACTCTGTTTTGGTTGTTGAATTTGCAATTGTCTCTTGTTTAGAACTCTTCCAATTGACTGCTTTACCACTCAATGTAAAGATATATCCCAACTAGAATCTAGAGTCACCCCTACTAGATTAGAAACTGGCATCCATATACTCGCTCACAACAAATCTCCTTCTCTATATACCAATAATACATCCCTCGTTCTTCTCAAGTACTTAAGGATATTTTTGACAACTACCCAATGACCCTCACCAGGGTCTTGTATATAACATAGCATACATTATTGATCCTATAGCTAAAGCATAAGCGATCGCGAGTCCTCTCATCTTATGTGTACCTGCCTCCTAAAATTCTGAAGAGATTAACATTTAAAAATTTATGAGGTGCATTTCATTCACATTTATAATATTTGTATACACATATGAATCATGATTTAGAAAACATTGTAAGATAGTATATGCACTCAATTGACATGTTCCGAGGTATGAAAGGTTTTTACTGATTATGATGTAATTGGGTGTTGATTTTGTCTTGAATTTTGTTTTGATGGATTATAATTAGTGAATTGGGAATTTATTATTACAATTGAGTAATTGATGAGGCAATATGCACATATAGTTTAAGAAAAATGTTAAAGAGCAAGACAAATTTATCTATGGGAATTTAGGCCTACGAAATAGCCACATGTGGCATTGGGAATAAGTTGCCAAATGACTCAATTAAATGGATGATAAGTGGCTTGAGTATAATTGTGACAAGTGGCCCTTTAAGTTTGTGACGAATGGCACTTTAGACTTGTGACATGTGGTGATGAAGGATCATCCAAGACATTGAATATATGGGCCTTGGTGAAGAAAAAGATGCTACCATTGATCAAGCAATTGAAGAAGAAATTGGGCTAACTTGTTTTCTTACATTTCAGGCCTTATTGAAGCCATTTGGTGACTATAAGGCTTGGATTCGTGCGGAGCACTTTGATACAGAATTAGAAGTCCAAAATGCCGCCCAAGAAGGATGAGAAGGCTGACCAAAGTGATCTCATTTTATCTTTGGTTGGAAATTACTGATTTGGTTTAAATTTACATATTTTAGTTCGGTTTTGCAAACCTTACAACTTATTTTCACCTATTTACTTTTCTATTTTCCTATTTTACTATTGTCAATTTAATTATGAGTTTGTTACTTTAATTATGTGGTTTCAAAGACTTCATTAGCTATTATTTAGTGTTTTAAATTCGGCTATTATAAGGAATAAGAGAAGTCAACATGTGAATATCCTTATTCTCAGCATTTTCCTTATTTAAGTTAGTTTGTTTCCATTTAGAAGATAACCAGAAAAGTGAATGAATTTTTTAATGATATTTTTTTCCATTTAGCATATCAAATTCTATAGGGTTTGGTTGATTTTTTTTTTAAAATAGTCATTGGGTTTCTTTGTTTGCCAAAAACATTCAATTTGTTCTTGTGTTATGCAATTTCCAGATTCCATCGGAGTTGCAGTCACGATTACTAGTTTATTATTTCATCTGTTCATAGAATTGAAAAACTTTTGAAACCAAACTTGTTCTTCACATCCTGACTTACAAATCTCCAATTAACAATTTTACCAAATTCGCATCCCATCCTGATCAAAAATACCCATTTTGTCAATCATTCTTATTATATCGTCTAGTTCGAATTCTAGTCACAAAATCCCATTCATCTTTTCACCTATTCTTTAAACCAAAAAACTTACAAAAACAAGTTGTTCTACACATCCAGACCTACAATTCACCTATTAACCATTTTACCTTCAAATTTCAGCCTGACCAAAAATGTCAGCTTTCTCAGCCATCTTCTTTCCATCGCCCAAGTCAAACATATTCCCAAAAAACTTTCCATAACTTTTCAACCATTTAGCTGATTGAGTCGAACCTTGAAAAGAATTTTTAGTTCACAAAAAGTTTCATCAAAGCTAAATTCCTAACCCATAACCTAGAAAACGACTTTCAAACACCTAGTTCTCAATTCACCCTAATAAAACTCAAAATTGTCCACCATCTCCCACGGCCACAAGACTAGTTCCATTGATGTCATCATTTTGGTATCAGAGACCAGGTTGTTCACCTAGCCATGTCAGGACTGATACAAAACAATTTGGAGAAACTGTTTGCACAAATCAATCAAATAAGCCTTTAAATGGAGAATTTTGAAGCTACACACTAGAGTTTGAGGCTATGTAGGTTAGAGATACTTCTTTTACTGCTATGGGCAGCTATAAAGCCCTTGGAAATAATTCCCAAATCAACCAATTCATGGAAGATGAATTCAATGATGAAGTAACTCAATTTAACTCTTTTGGTCATGATGTTTTGCATTTAGGAGGAGTTGGTACAAGAGGGAGAGGGAGAGGCCTTCATTGTATTTGTCGTATGACTGCTGTTAGAAATGTTGTTCAACCTCGTAATGATAGAGATGATATGTTTAATTTTAAGGTTGATGTGCCTGAATTTGTTGGTAAAATTGATGCCGATGTTTTTCAAGAGTGGTTATATATGGTTGAATGAATTTTTGATTTGAAAGATGTAGCTAAGGATAAGAAAGTGAAAATTGTGGCTATGAAGTTCAAAGGGTATGCTACCCTATGGTGGGATAATTTGCAGAATAGGAGGGTTAGAGAAGGGAAACCTTAAATTGATAATTGGAAACGAATGAAGATTGAAGTAGAAGAAACTTTTTTTCCTCCACAATAAAGGTAGAAAATGTTAGAAAAATGTTTAGTTTGACTCAAAAGGGCAGGTTTGTAGAGGAGTACATTATGGAATTTGAGTAGTATATTTTAAAGTGTGGCTTGGAGGAAACTGAAGAAGTGTGATCATCATAAGGTTTATCATAGGTCTTGACATCGAATTGCAAGATATGGTAAATCTTTATCCTTTTGACACTTTTATTGAATTGATGAAGCTTTCTCTTAGATGTGAGACTAGCCTTAAACACCAAAAAGCCAGGAAACCATTACCTAAACCTAGCCCAACTTTTATCTAAAAAGCCAGCCCTTTTCAAGCCAACTTTAAGTTGAAATTTCAACCACCTCAAAATTCACTACAAAGAACATCAATTCCACCTCCAAAGTAAAGTAATTCACCTTCACCTTACACTACAAAAGTTCCATACATTCCTAACAATTCACAAAGTCCTAAAACTAAGCTTAGATATTTTAAATAGACATTTTCAATCAGAGTGTCCAAATAGGAAAGTTACGACTTTAAAAGAAATGGAGGAAATTGATAGTAAACTTGAAGAATCTGTCCATTTTAGTGATGAAGTGAATTAAGATGAACATGGAAGTGATGAAACAATTGTTGCTAGTGGTGAAGAAGTAGATGCTAAAATGTTAGTCTTGTTTATACTTCTTAAAAGTGGAAATGGAGATGAAGATTGGAAGAGAAAATCTCTTTTCCATACAAAATGTGTTACATCAGGAAAGAAGTGCAATGCTGTGATTGATAGTGGTGCTTGTGAGAATGTGGTTTTAACTACAACGGTGGACAAGCTTAACTTGAAAACCGAGCCCATTCCAAGCCCTTACAAGCTCACTTGGCTTCACAAGAAGCATAAGATCAAAGTTTTAAAAAGATGTCTTGTGAGTTTGACCATTGGAATGTATGAAGATGAAGTGTGGTGACATGTTATTCCAATGTCAGCTTGTCATTTGCTATTAAGAAGGTCATGGTTGTATGATAGGGATATTAGCCATCAAAGAAGAGCCAATACATATTCCTTAAAGTATGAAGGTAGAAAATTTTTACTTACACCAATTAAACTGGGGATAAAAGCAAAGGTAGATCATGAAGTTTCCTTAATGAGCATAGAAGAAAAGAAGTTTATTATGGATGAATTTCCATCATTTATGCCTTTAGATGTTAAAGATGATGTGAACCCAAAACCAATAATTCTTGATGTGGTGCAAAGTTTGATTGAAGAGTTTCCTAGAGTTTTTCCAAAAGAGCTTCCAAAGGAACTGCCTCTTATGAGAAGCAATCAACAGGAAATCAACTTTGTACCAAGTGTTATTATTTCACACAAACAGTCCTATAAAATGAGTCCTAAAGAAGGAGAGGAATTGCAAAAGATTGTAGAGGAGCTATTGGAGAGGAATTTCATTCAACCATCAACTAGTCCAATTGTTGTGCCCGCTTTTATGGTTTCAAAGAAATATGGGAAGTGGAGAATGGTGACTAATTCAAGAGCAATGAATAAAATTATAGTCAAGTATAGGCATCCAATTCCTAGACTTGATTACATGCTTGATTATCTTTATGGAGGAACCATCTTTACTAGATTTGATCTTGCCAATGAATTTCATCAAATCCGATTGAGAGAAGGAGATGAGTGGAAAATATATTTCAAAATAAGAGAGAGATTGTATAAGTGGTTAGTCATGCCAATGGGACTTTCAAATTCACCATCAACTTTCATAAGGTTGATGAATGAGGCACTTAAACCTTTCCTTCATAAATTTGTTGAAGTCTATTTTGATGAAAGTCTGATTTTTCCAAATCTTTAGAAGAACATGTCATACATTTGAGAATGTTTTTTAAGGTTTTAGGACATGAGTCTTTGTATGCTAATGTTAAAAAATGCCATTTTTTTATCAATCTCTAACATTCCTAGGATTTGTCATTAGCCATGAAGGATTTAGTATAGATCCCTTAAAGGTTTAAGTAATTCTTGAGTGGACAGTCTCAATTAGCCTTTTTCAAGTTAGAAGTTTCCATGGTTTCTGCTCATTTCATTAGGAATTTTAGTTCAATCACTGCTCCGATAACTTAATGTATGAAGAAAGGTGAATTTAAGTGGACTAATCAAGCTACAATTGCTTTTACCACCTTGAAAAATCTAATAACAAAAGTACCTATTTTAGCTTTAGCAAATTTTGGTGCACCATTTGAACTTGAGTGTGACACAAGTGGGATATGAATAGGGGCTATTCTAAGCCACGAGGGTAGACTAATAGCATTCTTTAGTGAAAAACTCAATGAAGCTACGAAAAGTATTCAACATATAACAAAGAGTTTTATGCTATTGTTAGGGCTGTTAGACATTTTTGATCTTATTTAATGACCAATCCTTTCATTCTTTTCACTAATCATGATGCTCTAAAATATCTCCAAAGTGAATCAAATCTAAGCCATAAACATGCTACTTGGATAGAATATCTTCAATCCTTTGACTTTGTCATAAAGTATAAAATGGGACCATAAATGTTGTTGCTGATTCTTTGTCTAGAAAATTTGTCTTGTTAAACTCAATGCAGGCACATGTTTGTTAATGAGCATTTTGTATTAATTTTTGATACATAATTTGCTAAACTCTTGTCCATTTCATATTTAAATTGCACTAATTAAGAGTTATTTATTTTAATTTTAGGCACACACTAAATTTGGAACCTTTCATGTATATTGTCACACTCATGCAAGACATGGACATTCATTTAAATGTGGGCTATAGTAAAAGCTGGGCTGAAGCAATGTGAGTGTAGTGTGTGACATAAAGAGGGGCTAGAAAAATAAAGATGTGTGTGATAGCTACATATGAGTGAGTGGTGTGTGATGTGCAGTTAAAAGATAAAAATGTGAGCTAAAAACTTGTCAGGTTTAATTAAAAAGAATTGAACATTAGATGAATGGTGACAAAAAAAGATGGCTATGGTAGAAAAAGTTGAAAAAAGAAGGAGATTATGCGTGAAGTGAGGCATGAAAAGAGAAGAAACAAGAAAGCATTAAAGGATTTTGAATACATAGAAACATCCAAAAAGCAAGCAGCTGGTGGCATGGACATTGAATGGAGAGGAGACAAAGGAATATTATGTTGAAAAGGCTGGCGTAGAAAGTGAAGAAAAAGAGCTGATTAAACATTGATTATAGGCATGAATCAAGCAAGCAGCTGGTGGCCTTAAGACAAGGGAAAGTTGGTGGTTAGAAGAAAAAAGTTTGGCAGCTTGTGGCATTAAAAAAAAACGTTAGGTGGTGAAGAGAGGCTAGGTGTGCGTGCATGGGCTGAAAGCATAAAGCAAGGAGGAGTTAGCTATAGTTAGGTGCAGGTGTGAGAGTGTAGTCTGCAAGAAGAGTGTGTGAACTACACGAAGAAAGCTTAAAAGAAAGTGTGGAGTTGTGGCAAGAGGAAAAGAATATTTTGGCTTGAAAACAAGCAACTGGAGGAGTTAGAAACACGTAGCAGCTGGAGAGTTAAAAAACATGAGCTGCTAGTGGAGAGGAGGACACGTAGATGTTGGTGAAGAGAAACAATTTTAACAGCTGGTGGAGAAAAAGTAACAAAATAAAGGAGAAAGCAGGAGGTGAAGCAGTCACATTGAAGGAGAAGACAGTTGGTGGAGAGGAAGACATTGGCAGCAGCTGTGGCAATAAAACTAAGAGAAGGAGCTAACAAAGGAGAAGGGATGTGCATGAATAAGGTGGACACAAACCTTATTTGTCATGTCAATGAATAGTAACAAAAAGGAGAAAGTTGGCTACAACATGCGCGTGAATAGAAGACAAAAGCATGAGAAGAGTTGTAGTGTTGTAACGAATTTGAATGGGTGGACCACCAACTTATTTGTCACATCAGTGGAATAGGAAAGAGGGAGATAACTACAAGAGCAAAGAGGGCTTCAGTGGGTGAGACATTTTTTTTTATATCCCATTGTCATGATTTTGCATAAACAAAAGGTGGAATCAACGGCATTGGTAGAAGACGTTGACATTAGATAATTTTTTGGATAACAACAATCATCTCTCTCGAAGATTATATATCGAGTGTTTTATTTGTAATTTGTAATTTTTAATTCCTTATTTATTTTAATTGTGTGGATTTAATCAATGCAAAAATATATTATGGCCATAATTTATGTTGCATTGATGAAATGCGTGAGTAAGTTTTTCTTTTCGGTTAAGGTTTTGATTGATGTTAGATTAGGATAATTTTTGCGGTATTGATTTTTGCTTGATTGAATGCATATTTAGTCCTAATTTAGCTCGATCACCTAAATTAAGACCTTAGATGATTTAATGCCACAACCAATGGGATTTAATTTGTCAAAAAATTAATCAAGTGACATACTTGAGACTAAAGGGTAGACCAAACTTAGGATCTTGTGTGAGGATAGCTAGGATTAACGAACTTAATTTTAGGCTTCTTGTATTTAATGCCTTTTATTTCGAATTATCTAAGAACCAAGTGGGTGATTCGGATTTAGAAGAGAATGGAACACCCACGAGCATTGAGCTCAACTTGCTTAAGTGAAGTATTTTCTAAATCGATCCATCATTATAATTTTATTTTAGTGTCCAATCTAATTGAAATCTAATACCTTAACCAAATTTTGTCATTTGATTAAATCTAGTCGTTTTAATTCATACCTTGCATTTTTCACATTTCCTTGATTTACTTACTTTAATTTATTTTTATTTTCAAATCAATCAATTCTTGATCATCTGAGTAATTTTTCATCATTTAATTTAATTGTCTTACATGTTGGATTTCCCTTGGGTATGATATATGGTTCTTACCGTTTTATATTACTTGTCGACGGGGTACACTTGCCTCTAGTTGGTCTAGATAGATTTTAACTATTTTTTAGATGGCAACAAGTTTTTGATGCCGTTACCGGGGATAAATTCTTTTTATTGTGAGTCATTAGGTTAGATGGTGTTAATTATCTCATATTTAAATCTCGCTTCATTTTTATTTTTTTAGTATTTTAATTGTTTGCTTGACTGCTTTACCTCGGTGTGTTTTATTTTCCATTCTTAGATCGATTATTATTTTCTTTTTATTTATTTAATTTTGTTTATGCTCACTCGTGGTCAAAAGCCCAAGAATTTGCTACTAGATACTGAGATTGAAAAAACTACTCGCAGGTTGCGTAAGGAAACTAGATTGGCTCGGAGTAGTAATGCAGTAGAAAGGACTACAGAAGAGCAATTTATAGAGATGGAACAGCATGAAGAGAGGTTGATGCCACATACTGAAGAGAGAAGCGAGTTGAGTATGATGGATTTGGCTATAGGGCATAATAATAGACCGATGCCTCCCATTATAAGGTCGACGATCACAGCTGTGAGTTTTGAGATTCCTTATAGCATTACCTCTATAGTGAGAGCATCTTAATTTGGAGGATTGCCTTTGGAGGATCCGAACACCTTTTTGGAGACATTTCTAGATATTTGTGATTTGTTCAAGCAGAATGGAGTATCAAAAGATGTGGTGAGATTAAGGTTATTCCCATTTTCTTTAAGGGATAAGGCCAGAGCATGGTTGGCTAGTTTGCAATCGGGATTGATTACTATATGGGATGAGATGATGAGATTATTTTAGGCAAAATTTTCCCCTCTTGCCAAGGTTGCAAAAATGAAGAATGAGATCACTTCCTTCACTCAATATCAAAATGAAATTTTATATGAAGCGTGGGAGCAATTTTGGGATTTGCTGACACAATGTCCTAGTCATGGGTTCTCTACATCGCAGTAGGTCAATACTTTTTATACAAGAATGAACCCATTGACTAGGAGTATAATATATGCTACAGTAGGAGGTAGTTTATTGAGGAAAATGTCAGATCAAACCTATAAATTGATTGACGAGATGGCCACTAGCAGTTTTCAATATTATACAGAAAGGTGTCCTAGATGACCTACTGGAGCTCGTGTAGTAGACAATACAGTGGATTTATTTGCTGAGATGGATGTTTTGATGAAGAAATTGGATAATTTGATGCACAGTATGAGAGGAGGACCTAGCTCTTCATTAAGGAGTTGTGTTATTTGCGAGCATTGTGGTGGTGATTCCCATGCATCTTCTTAGTGTTAAGTCGGGAATCTTTTTACTCAAGAGTCAGAAGAGGTCCATTATGTGAGCAATTATAACAGACAGTGAGGGGATCCATATTCTAACACTTACAACCCAGGGTGGAGGAATCATCCAAATTTCTTTTGGCGGAACGATCAGGTGGCACAATCACAGTCATCCAATGCTCAGAGACAGCCACCTCCAAATTTCAAGGCTCCTAATCCTACACCACTAGAGAAATCTAATCTTGAAGAGCTACTCTCGAAGTGCATTTCCACTACTGAGGTTAGGATGCAGAATCAAGAATCTTCTATCAGGCATTTATAGAATCAGATGAGCCAGATTGCAAGTTTGTTGAAGGAAAACATTTTGATTCATTGCCCAGCACTATTGAGGTCAACTTGAAAGACCATGCAAATGCAATTTTATTGAGGAGTGACAGACATCTTGAAGAAGTTAAGAATAAGCAGAAGGATAAAGAAGTCCAAAAAACTGAAGAAGAAGAAGAAAGTTGGGAGAGTGGCAAGGAGGCCAAGGAGGCACTAGCTATAAAGGAGGATCATGCCGACCCCATCATATATCTCATATAACCTCGAATTCCTTATCCTCAAAGGTTGAAAGGTATGTAATTAGATAAGCAATTTGGTCATTTTCTCAAAATATTTAAAAAGTTGCATACAAACATTCCTTTTGTTGAGACCATAGCGCAGATGCTTTCTTATGCTAAGTTTTTGAAAGAAATTTTATCTAATAAGAGGAGGTTTGGGGGGTATGCCACGGTGAAGCTGAATGAGGAGTGTTTGGCTATATTATCAAGAAAACTACCACTGAAGCTTAAAGATCCAGGGATTTTTACTATTCCTTGTGTTATTGGTGATTTACATATAGATAAGGCTTTAATAGATTTGGGTGCAAGCATTAACTTAATGTCTCTTTCTGTTTTTAGGAAATTAAGATTGGCGGAGCTCAAACCCACTACTATTATGCTTCAGCTGGCAGATAGATCAATCACTTATCCCAGGGGAATCATTGAGGATGTATTGGTCAAGGTCGAGAAGTTCAACTTCCCGATGGATTTCTTAGTCCTTGATATGGACGAAGATATAAACATCCCCATCATTCTTGGGAGACCTTTCATGGCCATTGCACAGACCATCATCGATGTGCAACGTGGAAAGCTCATCTTGTGACTTCAAGATGAATAACTAGTGTTTGATGTGTTCAATGCTATGAAGCATCCTTCTACTCTTGACTCTTGCCATTTTATTGATATTTATTCTGATTATACTGATAATTCTTCTACTGTTTGTGCAGATTTGTTGGAAGGGGAATCGCAAGGAATAATCAAAGAGTTAGGGGAAGAATTGCAAGAAGAGTTGGAGGATATTACAGATGAGTTGAGAAGGCATATTGGACATATTATATAGCATACAAGTCTCTCCAACATCCAGCCAAACTATTTCCAAAGGCTTCATTTGTAGAGCCCCCTTCTCCTGACCTCAAACCTCTTCTGAGTCATTTAAAGTATGTTTATCTTATCCCACCTGAGCACTTACTAGTTATTATTTCCTCTTGTTTGTCAGGTGCCATGAAAGAGCAGCTATTGAGAGTACTACAAGACCACAAAAAATCCATTGGGTGGTCCATTGTAGATATCAAGGGTATAAGCCCTTCTTTTGCACAAATCACATTTTCAAAGAGGATGGAAGCAAGGAGATAGTACAGCCCTTGAGAAGACTTAACCCACACATGAAGGAGGTAGTGAAAGATGAGGTAGTAAAGCTTCTAGATGCAGGTATTATCTATCCCATTTCTAATTCTAGTTAGGTTAGTCCTGTGCATGTGGTGCCAAAGAAAGGAGCCACCATTGTGGTTGAAAATGAGAAAAATCAATTAATAGCCACTAGGAAGGTAACTGAGTGGAGAATGTGCAAAGATTATAGGAAGTTGAATGATTCCACCAGGAAAGATCATTTTCCTTTACCTTTCATTTATCAGATGATTGAAAAATTAGTGGGACATGATTTTTATTGTGCCTTAGATGGTTATAGTGGATATTTACAGATTCCGGTAGCCCAAGAAGATCAGGAGAAAACAAATTTTACATGGCCCTATGGTACATTTGCATATAGACGCATGCCATTTGGGTTATGCAATGCTCCAGCTACATTTCAAAGATGCATGATGGCTATTTTTTCTGATATGCTTGAATCTTGCATTGAAATTTTTATGGATGACTTCTCTGTGTCTGGTACTTCATTTGACGCATGCTTGCATAACTTAGAGAAAGTCTTAATTAGGTATGAAGAGATCCATTTAGTACTAAATTAGAAAAAATATCATTTCATGGTACAGGAGTGCATTGTTTTAGGTCACAAAATTTCTAGCAAGGGTATAGAGGTAGACCCAGCAAACATTGATGTCATTAAGAAACTTCCACCACCAAACAACGTTAGATCCATTAAAAGCTTCTTAAGTCATGTGTTGGATTGGAAAAAGAAAGCATGCTATATTTGGAGAATCGGTAGATTTTAAAACTTTTTAGAAATCATATTTGCAGCGGAAGTAATATATCCAAATCATCATGCCAATCCATACATGATATGGTATAAG
>JANVCQ010000006.1:25328391-25349164 GCA_025531925.1 Erythroxylum plowmanianum | reverse complement strand
CCTTTTGGTCCTACAAAATAAAATTCTTGCAGTATCAATTGTCCTCATAAAAATTATGCAGAATTAATATCAAATGGTGACAAAATACTGACAATTTGCAACTTAGGAAATCTCAATATGGAGGACCAATTTAAGCACAAAAGTCATGAATTAGAAGTCAACAAGTGCATAATTACTTAAGAAAACAGGGCCAATTTATAGTATAAATTTGGTTCAATCACTATGGCTAAATCCAGGGAACACTATCTCATAGGTGATCTAAGAATTCACAAGCCTATGATTGCTCCAAACTCAAATAGATAGATCCAAGTTCTATCCCTAGGACTCTATTTATATGGACTATGGAAGCAAAGAAATCTCAGATGGTTTGGCAAAACCAATACGCCCAAAGAGGTCCTCACATCTGAGTCCTTTGTGAAATAAGAAAACTTATTATACTTCGTAACCTTAATCATACATACAACATAACCATCCCAGATCCACTGAATGTTTAACTAGAAGCTATGCTCAGAAGATAATCATATGTATAAAAGAGAAGCAGAAGACACACATTATAGTTAAAGTAGTAATGAAAAATTAAAATACCTAATTAACTGATCCAATATTGAAACAATCATCAAACCTCCATGAGACCCTCGTCATTTGACAAAATTCCAAGAGGAGACAACAACGACTTTTGAAGATGAAGAATCCATCTGTTGCCCTAATTTAAAAGCTTCACGATACTCTGATTGTGAGGAGAAGATATGTACCATATATAGCTATCAAACATAGTTAACATGTCTTATCTCCACCTACTGAACGTTTTTGTTTGTTTTGGTTTATCATATTTCCATGGTGTCATCTTGGTTTTGCCTTAGTTATTTGGAGTAATACTCTTGTATCCCTTTATTTTAATCTTTATAAAGTTCTTTTAATTTTTAAAAAAATCTAATAATGATCTAAATTCATGTACATAAGAAGGAGAAAAGAAAGTGGTAACTTAAGAAGAGAAGAAAACTTATAATAGAAGATGGGGATAATGGTAAAAATAATGAATGCTCTGATAAAATCAAAAGAAAAAGTCTAAAAACTTTTTCCTTTTTTTTAGTTTCAATGTCCATATTCCTGATAAATTCAGGATGTCATAATTGATAAAAAAAATAAAAGGATCCCACAAAGCCTATGAGAATGTACTATAATAAGATGGAAGCTTAAATTGAAAATGAAGAGCTTCTGATACATTGCTTCCAAGAGAGTTTGATAAATTGATTTCTATTAGTTCATAAACTTAGATCCATCCATTATGATCAATTGATGAGATTTGACTTATGAATTCCTTAATCAATATGAGTTTAATCAAGATACGACATTGAAAAGGAAAGACTTCTAAATAATGGAAAATAAGGCCATTAAAAGCCTCAAAGAGTATGATGGAAGATGAAGAGTGAAGTTAGTGGAAGCTTAACCACATTTAAAAATAAATAAATTGTTGGAATGTTCTTAGCTATGTAATAGAATCCTTATTATGGAAAACTATGCAATTTACCAATTGTTCATTTAATAAAATTTTGAACCAAAGCAAATTACTCGATAGCACTATTCAAAAAGGGAAGATAGAATTGAATGTATATAAAAGAATTAAAAAGATAAGCACAAATAGAAAATAAGAAGAAATGCATCAACTAGATATCATAAAATTTGAGACACCAAATAAGAATAACCAAATTCACAAAAATAATAATTAGCCCAATTGGTATGCTTCCATATACTACAAAAATATAATAAGCCACCACCTTTCAACTATAACTAGCCTCCTTACTACCCAAATTCTCCCATTCCTTACCACTACCACTAACATACTCCAACCGTCAAGTCTTGTCACATAACCCCAACCAATAAATCCAAAACCATGTTTGTCGAATAATCCTTACATTTAAAATCATTAATATTAAACTCAAATTAATTATTAGAATTTGGTAATAACTCCAAACACAAGTTTATAAGTATAACAATTAGAGAAGACAATATAAAGGAGGAGTAAGAAGGGAACCCCCACCATTGCCATCATTTCCCATGACCTTGGGAGAGATCTATCAAGTCATATTGAATGAAAATTGGGTAACGTCAATACTAGTTTTATAGCCCAAACTAACCTACCCAGTATGGTATCATCTAAATGAAAGCTACAAATATCATGAAAAAGTAATAGGCCATTCTAAAGAAAACTACAACGTGTTTAAGATATTAGCAATGAATGTATAGAAAATGGATGGTTCAAGTTAAAGAATGAAGGTAAAAAAAACAAGTGTTAGTACAAATACAATACTCATACATCGAAGCAACATTATCAATATGGTGGGTGATGAAAAAGAGAAAGTCCTTTCTATGAATGAACTTTATATGACTGTGAGGAATATTTTTGACATATTAGTGGAAAGGGTTGTTTGACCACACTTAATGAAATCATCCTTTCATCTCAAATTCAAGTTTTTTTAATTATAACTCTGACTTCTCTTTAGGAGATTTACGCTTTTACCCTTAATTAATATCTATTTTTGGTAAGTCACTAGTGAAAGTTGGTTTCTTATCCGTTGAAACAAGGTTAAAAATGGTGGATTTTTGCCCTTCATATGGTGATATTGGCTCTCATAGGAGATCAAAGTTGAGTCAAATAAATGGGTTGAATGGAGGAACACCAAATAGAAAAAGGGACTTAGTGGGAAAAGGAGTTCATAAACTTGGGAAAGATTTCTAAATTTGACTGTTGTTAGAACAAACACCCCTATACCTCCTCAATATACTAAGGGAGAAACTTCAAAAAATTCATGTAAGAGCAAGCTAGATGCTGGTACTCTCAAAACAATGCTTACTCATTACTAGGAGGTACTTGTGGATGGAATAATCACCCCTCCACTAGAGTTACTTCATATAGGAGCAAAGATTTATTCTGTAACACTGGTGGTTTATTTTTGGAGTAAAAGGCCATCTTCTCATAAGTGCAAGCTTGGGATAAGGAAAAAAAGAGTTAAAAAAAGGTTTATAAAAAACAATATTAATAGAAGAAGGTACCTTTATCTTAAAGTTTTCTGCTAAATATAACTTCACTAAAATCTTAGAGCTTCGTCCTTGGCACATTGTAGGACAACCCATGTTCTTGAAACAATGGAGACTAGGTATGGAGCTTGATAGAAACAACATTGATACAATTCCAATTTGGATTAATTTTCATAACTTATTATTAGAATTTTGGACACTCGAGGGACTAAGTTATCTAGCAAGTTCGATTAAAAACCCTTTAACTATGGACTCCCAAATAGCTTTTATGGATATGATTTGTATTCCATGATTTTATTAGAAATTGAGAGGGATAAGGAGCTACCTGAAGCCATTCCAGTGATGAAGTTGAATCAGGCAAGTGAGCTAACTAGAGTGGAGATACAATTAACCTACCCCGGGAAACCCAAAAATTTAAGCAGAAAGTGGAGACTACGGGGTTCATGGTCACAATAGGTACTTACTAGGAGCTTATGAGACAAATGGAGGCTCCAACTAATCCTAGAGATGTAGAGGGATATTGAACAACTAGGGAGAAAGAGTAAGAATATGATGCAAACAAGGAGAATAAAAATACTAAATCATGGAAGATTGATTCCAGTACATAAGAGGAAGAAGTATATGAAAAATTAAAAGTAATAATGATGATGATTTGAACAATGCACAGGGAACGAAGATAGAATTCAGGAGAAAATCGTGGAGGTGTTTGAATTAGTTACAAGATCATGGAGATAATATAATAGATCTAAGGCTAATGGCAGGTTAATAGCTAATGCTCTAACCTAAACATCCATAATGAGCTTTTTTTTTTGAATATAAAATGATTGAATGATCCTCTTAAAAGGCAAGTTGTTAAGGAGGTGATAGTTGAGAAAAAGCATGTGTTTTAAGGCCTGATAGAAACTAAAATAAAGCTACCACATTTACAAAATTGCTTAAAAGTTTTAGGTGTTAAATGGGAGATTTTTTCCAATCACAGTTGTCATTATCATGGTAGGATTCTAACTGCCTACAAATCAAATAAATTTTTTATGTAGACTTCAGTTATCATCGATTAATTCATATATGTTAAATGTCGATTATTTGGTGTCACTGATAGATTTGAATTATTACTTATATATGCAACTAACTATGATTCCTACAAAGTGAAGTTATGGGAGGAAATTAAGATTTTTCAAGAAACCGTTAGGGATCCTGGGCTATTGTAAGGGATTACAATTGAATCCTAAGTTTAAATGAAGTGAAAGTAAACAAAATTAGAATTAATGGGTTAAACAAAAGATAGAAAAGTTTATCAAGGTTACAAACCTGGTAGATCTAAGACAAGTAGGTTGCTACTAAACATGGAGTAACAAACAAGGTGACTATTTTATAAGGAAGAAGCTAGATTGATTAATGGTTACCTAACAATGGTTGGCCGATTTCCCCAATTCATTCACTCATTTTTTTAGAACCCTCTATTTAGATCATTCCTAGATGAAGATAAAAAGACTAAAATTTAAGAAAGATAGTAGAGAACCATTTAGATTCTTCAATGGTTTCACAGAAAGAATGAGATTTAAGCAACTAGTCAGAAGAAGTTGGTAGGTTGAAATAAGCGGATGCAAATCTTATCAGTTAATAAGGAAGTTTTAGTTGGTAAGGAATTATTTAAATAATTTTTTTAGGTAAATTGTCTTTAACTCTCAAGTTGTAGTGTACATGAGCATATACACACATGAATGTTGATTTAGAAAACATTACAAAGATAGTATATGCACTCATTTGACATGCTCTAGGGTATGAAAGGTTTAAAATGATGATGATTTGATTGTGTATTGCTTATATCTTGAAATTTGGTTTGATGGATTATAATTAGTAATTTGGAGTTAATTGTTATAATTGGAAAACTCATTAATTAAAATGTACATTTAGTCTAGGAAAATTCTCAAGTGTTACGACAAGTTAACACATGGAAAATTAGGGTGACTAAGCTTATAAAATGAGTGACTTTTGGCATAGAAATATAAGTGAGAAATGGAAGTAGTGATTGAGTGACAAATGGCCTAAGATATTGGTGACATTTGGCAGCCACATAAGAAGACATGTAGCTTACTCCATTTGTATGACATGTGTCCTTTTAAATGAAGTCACCTTGCACCAAATGGCTTAAGCAAATGTAGAGTCATGTTTTTCTCTAACTATTTCTTCTGCATGCTTTCTTTTCCTTCTCCCTCTCACTACCAAAACACACACTTAACCCTCGTAGCTTTGAAATTTTGCTTTAATTTTGTTCATCGTCACTCCAAGATCTATACTAAGATCCTGCATAAAGATAGCTATAATCCGTTATCATCTCTTTATCGTTGCTGAAATCATTCTACTCCCATCTTGTTCTTAGAGTTGTGTTTACTAGGTTAGTTTAATAATTCAGGAGGTATTTGAGCTGATCATATGATATAAAATAATAGAACTTGATCATGAATGAATTGGGGATTGATTGATTGAAGTATTGGTGTTAAATGCGTGCTGGAAAAATGATGCATGAATGATAGTTTTTGTTCTATTTAGCATGTATTGAAAACAATAGTTTATGAGTTGTTAAATGAATGATTTTAAGCTAGAAATTGAGATGAAATTGATGGGGAATTGGGGTATAATTAAGTTATAATTAATGAACTGTTATGAAGGTGTTTTGAATTTGAAATGAAAAAGTTTTATTTTGAATTTGAAAAAAATTAGGGATGTTAGTGTATGTGTAAGAAAGATTGTTAGTGGCATAAATGAATAGAATTTAGAGAGCTTTAATGCAACCAACATGGAAGTTATATTAACATGAATTGAAGTAGTTTTTGAGAGTATGAATTCTGGAAAATTTGAAGTGTTAATGATGATCCTAAGTAGATGAAATTCACGGAAAATTGAGGGAAATTGGATAGTGCACAAATGAGGCACTCATCCCATGATCGTGGGAAGGTCCCCCATAATCGTGGGCAAAGCTTTAAAAAGATAATTTCAGTTTTGTGAATTTGTTAAATCAATTGAGGATAAATTACTCTACATTGGTGTACTTCGACTTGACTAAGACTTAAAATGAACCTAGATTTTTGCTTTATTAATTGGTTAAGGGTTCAATAAGTTTAGGATATTAATTGATGTCATTACTTAAGGAATGGATTGTCTTGATATCATGTGTTTAAATATGGAAATTATGAGTTGTTAAAGGAATGAAGGTGTTCTTATAAATGCAAATATGATTCAAAGGATATGAGTAAGGTGTATTAGGTATTAATATTGCTAGAAAAGGTTGATGAATGTATGATTGATGAATTTAGAGTAATCAAACCTACTTAAGGTATGAACCTGAATGCAAAGTGGTAATATACAAGCTATAATAATTGAATGGTCAAGACTTGCGAATAAGAATACATACCTGGAAAGGTCAATTGAGCATGCATTGATCATGACCCATGTACATATGCATGATTGTATATTCGTATGATTTAACAACTTAGTGATGTGTAAATTATATGTGTATTGCATGACTTTAGACACATAAGTTGATTGTTGGCATCCATACATTGTCGGATCATCAAGGTAATAACTTTTTTGGAGCATACTGTGCGTTAACCTAGATGTGTAAATTCAATTATATGTGCTTCTGTTTGAATTGTATGTGTATTGTGGAATGTGTGAACAAGTAATGATGAATGCCAGACTTAGATTCGAAGGATTTGATATATGACATGAGCATATTGAATGAAAAGTACTAAAAGCATGATATGGGAATTGATGCATCTCAGTACATTGAAATGCATGATCAAATAAAGGAGTTGTGACTGGAGAAGTCAGTATATAGAAAAGGGCTTAAAATTCAAGATTGTGCATAAAGAGTCAAAGATTCAGATATATGAAACGAGCTTGGTATCCACAATAGATATGGGACAACAAATTGGGTTAATAGGCGCTCGGTCACAATAAAGAAAAAAAGAAAGAAATCACATGTGCATTTGCATATATAATTATATATGTATCATATGAATGATTGTGATGAAATTATGGTATGCAATGTTCGTATATAGTACTTGTTGAAATATGACAAAATGTGATGTGGTATATGATACTAGATTTTGTAATATACTTGCTGACTTGAGTGAGCACATCAATGATGGTTCACTCACTGAGTTCACAAATTCATCAAAATTGCAATGCTAATTTTTAGGTTCAAGGGAGATCTAGTTTCTAAAGTGATCTAATAAAATTCTAGTACTATTTTTTTAGGACAAAAATGGCTCAAAGGTCTCGTTAGCTGATACCTGTGAAGTTTTCGATAAAATCTACCTCGTTACTGTGTGTTTTAGATAAAATGTTTCATTCATGAATGTCTGCGTTTTGTAGATGCTATGCACAACATTTGCATTTTATAGACGTTGTCTGTGTTAAACACAAACACTATGCACAAAGTTTTTAGCACATATTGCTTCCAAATTACTGTGATTTCATACTAGTTCTTTCAACTGTCGTTTGCCTTCATTTAACTCCCATAAATAACATTGCATGGTCCACTGTTAATTCACGTAATTGCATGCAAATTTCACGCCCATGTTGTGAGCACATTTAAATCTTCTTTGTGTTTTCTTTTTCATTTTTTCTTGCCTTCTTCTTCTCTTTGTTTTCTTCTTCTTACTCCATGCTTCTTCAGAAAGTGGCCCAAATATCATGCTTTCGACTAACTTTAACTTCTTTGCTTCCGAATTGTGCCTCAAAACACATATGAGTCAAAGTGAGTATCTTAAGCAATTTCATTTCATTAATTGTCGATGAAATAATTAAACAATCAATGAAGCCCTTATCAATTTCTCCCACACTTAACCTTTGATCTTCCTCCAAAAAATCATCAAAATCAAAATCACCATCTAAAACTTTTACTTATTTTCCACATTTCTTAAGAATAGATAACCATAAGTAAAGATGAATGACTTTCAAAACCTACAGTAAAAAATCAACATTCAAAGCTTCTACTCATGATCAATCAACATTCATTACCCTTAGAAACTGAGTGATCTAGAGGTAGACTTGGACAAAATGTGTTTAAACAAGATATTTCCATAGGTACACTCAAACACCCTTTATAATCACAACAATTCATAACTTTTCATATCATTTCATTTCTCCACCATTAAAAGTCACTTACATAATCATGAATCAAAGGACTTTTCTAGGGTTGTAATGTGGGTAAAGGTAAGGTGGGATGTATTTTGGGTAATGTAGCATAAAAGCCATCAAACTAGTGAAGTAAAAGTAACACTCAATGAGATATCAAGCGCACAAGTTAACATTCATTCAAGACTAGGTATCGTCAGTCATGAAGAATGCAAAAACTATGTTTCACAACTCAATTTAGCTCTCAAACCATAAGTCACATTAACATAACACAAAAAGTGCTCCATCCAAAATAACTTTTGCCTTATATGCAATATATTCGAACGCCCAATCAACATAACTGAAGGATGATAAACTATTAACAACTTTTCACAACCATTATATTTCCTCTTTGATACTTTTATTCAAACTCACATTTTTTCTTTTCTTTCTTTCCAAAAGTAAAAGTGATAGAAGTTACATCAAGACAGGATTTATAACATGGAATTTTAATGAATATAACTAACCAGCATTTATACATACCCCCACACTTAGGTTTTTGTACAATCACATTCATCAAGAATAAACAAATGCTCCAATAGTTTTAAAGCTTGAGTAGGGCTTTTGGTTAGGTGCATATAATGTGGTTTATACAAAATAAAAACATAATAAAGCTCAAAGGGGTTAGCAAAGGAAAATTTATGTAATTGGGTTGGTTATTTGGCTAATATAGCTCGTAATTAGCAAGGAATGCCTAATCATTTTCTTAAAAATGCATGAGATAAAAATATGGTCTCGAATATAAAATCAACGCAAAGTAAGGATGTATATGTCATGAAGGCCACACATAACAAACAAAATAATGAGACTGATATAGATGTGTCAGTCTAATATGACTCAAAACCTCACTAGTTTTTGTCTACCGCTAGTCACCACTCTTCTAAGAATAATGCATATTAACAAACCATAAGAGCAAAAGTACATGCCAAATTTTTCTATGGATTTTACTAATCAACCCATACTCTAATTATGATAAACTAATCTTACAAGTAATTAAAAACAAGAAAATTTTCAATTTTGTTTGTTTGATTTGAAAAATTGCCTAAAAACTTAGATAAGCTACAGTTAAGTTTAAAAACATGCATAAAAACTAATTTACCCGACCCCCATACTTAAAACTTACATTGTCCTCAATGTAAAATCAAATGCAAAAATGGAGCAGTTAACAAAAATAGCAAATGAGAAAATGTAAAAGACAAAAATTAACTCCCCTTGGATTGCCTCCCAAGTAGCACCTTCATTTAACATCATTGGCTCGACCTCCAGTAGTGTGTATCAAGTGACACCATTCACACCCTCCAACATCAATACCTTCAAATCCTCTATTTGGAAGCCCTTATAATATGACTTTAAGCAATGACCATTCACTCTGAATGCCTTGTCAGTTTTAAGGCTTCGTATCTCCACCGCACTAAAAAGAAAGTCATAAGTGGTAGCAAATGGACCAAACTAATGGGAACATAACTTATATGGGAAAATTTTGAGTTTGGAATGATATAGTGACACTTTCTGACCCACCGGGAAGCTTTTCCTCAAAATCATCTTATCATGAAAAGGATTTTTCCTCTCCTTATATATCACTGCATTTTGACATGACTCATTTCCCATCTCTTCCAACTCTTGAAGCTGTAACTTCCTATGCACTCCCACATAATCCAAGTTCATGTTGCATCTTTTGATAGCCTAATATGCCTTATGTTGTAATTCTAAAGGAAGATGACATGGCTTCCTAAACACTAGCCTATGTAGAGATATCCCAATTAGTGTTTTATAAGTCGTCTTGTAAGCCCATAGTGCATCTTCTAGTCTTACACTCCAATCCTTATTATTGGGCTGCACAGTTTTCTTCAGGATTAACTTGATTTCTTGATTTAAGACTTTAGCTTGCCCATTGGTTTGGGGATGGTAAGTAGTAGAAACTTTGTGCATGATGTGATCTTTTCTAAACATTGCTTCCATCACCCTATTACAAAAGCGGGTTCCTCTGTCGCTAATGATGGCTTCCACCCATTTAGAAACATAATCAACTACAAGCAATATATAAGTAAAGCTAAAAGACGGAGGAAAAGGTCCCATAAAATCAATTACCCAAATATAAAAACTTTTCACAAAAAAGCAAAAGGAGTTTGTAGAAACTGATCCTTACTGGACAGGTTACCTAACCTTTGGCATCTATCACAGGACTTACAGAAGGTATATGCATCTGTGAACAATGTTGGCTATTGAAAGCTACTTTCCATAACTTTATAAACTATCGTTTTCACTCCAAAATGTCCTCCATAAGCGTACAAATGGAAGAAGGTTAAAATTGATGGTGATTCATTTTTTGGTACACACCTCCTGGTAATTTGATCTGCGTAGCGCCTCTAAAGATATGGGCCATCCCATACATTATACTTTGCTTCACTATGTAGCTTATCCCTATAAGCCTTTGACAAACTAACAAGTAATTTGTTAGTAACTAAAAAATTGACAATGTCTGCATACTATGATGGTGTCACATCAGTAAAAAATAATTGCTCATCTGAAAAGGTTTCTCATCTGCAAGTGCCAAATTGTTGTGTGTTAGTGACCATCTGCTCAAGTAAGATCCTAGCCTTGAAGGGAGTCTTCTCTCAAAGTGCCCCATTGTTTGCTGCATCAACCAAACTCCTCTCTATCGATAATAGTCCTTTATAGAAATATTGGATGAAAAGTTGCTCCTGTTGGCCCCCAAATTTTTTTTTCTTGATGAATAAGCATGATTTAAATGATTTTTTGAGGTTTTCATATATTAAATTTTTTGAGTTAATTATTATGTCAAAGTTAATAGGATTTATTGAATGGGTAAGTGGAATTAAAGTGTTAAGGTTATAAGAATGTTCAAGGGTGTTTTTGACAAGGCACTTAAGGATAAAGAACATAAGGCATATAAGGAAGGGTAAAATGGACATTGTACACTCATTAAGGGTAGGATTGGAAGAGGAAAATGTGGTCTTACATTTAAGAGAAGGAGAAAACGTGAATTGGGACAGAAGAAGAGAAATAAGAAAGAGAAAGAAGAGAGATTTCGGTGGTTGAGAGAAAAGAAGAGAAAACAAGCTAAGGTTTCAATTTTCTTAGCCTTTAAGAGAGATTTTGAGATTGTTCAGAAAGGGAAAAAGGTAGAGAAAGAGAAGAGCTTCCTTTTTAGCCAAAGATCTCTTCATTTGGTGAAGAATCAAGGCAATAAAGAAAGATAAGAGAAGCAAGAGTAGAGACATTTTGAGCAAGCCTATAAGACAGGAAATCAAGGTGGGTATATGTTTATAATAGAGTAAATAAGCTACTAAATGTTTTCTTTGAATCAAGGAAGTTTAATGTTTTCAATTGCATCATAAATGTTGCATTTATTCCTTCTTAAATGAATTGAAAATCTGCTATATGTTTGATATATGAATTGTGTTGATATGTGAAAAGATTTTGAAAATAAATTTTTGTGAAAAGATACATGTTTATGGAATCATATTTTCGGAAACGTTTTTGAAATATCTCATGTCCATGAAAAGTCAAGATTTAGAAAAATTCCATTTTGGGTAACAAGTTTACAAGCCATGAATGACATGTTATGTAGGATTGTGGTGGTCCCCTTAGTTAAGTCACGTACACATTAACTAAGTTAAAGGTTCATCCCGCCTGCCCACTAGTGACGTAAGGCTCCTTCATGGACTTCTATAAGTTCACGGCTACACAAAACCATTATATGGGATTGCATTAGTACGTTTTGTTCACCGTTACATAGGACCATTAGGGAAAATTTGTAGTACATTCTATTTTGGATCCACCCAAACCATTCTGATGTGCTTATGTGCTTATGATATGTGAACAAGTTTGATGCATTCATATTTTGCATCTTTCCCGTGGATCCATGTCCGTTTAACGGACATGTATCAGGTGAAGGAGGCCAAAATGATCCGAGAACATTCGTTAAACGGACATGCATGCCCGTTTAACGGACATTGACTGGCCAAGGAGTGTTTTTCCACCCGAGAACGTTCGTTTAACGGACATGGTGATCGTGCCAAGAGAGGTTCAAATTGATTTAGGGTGTGAACATAGTCTATTCTTTTGGGCATAACTCCCTCATCCGACCCCCAATTGAGGTGAATCTTAGACCAATAGATTCCGAAGACATATATCTTCCTCTACATAAAAAATTTGTACCCTTTGGAGTTGAATTAAGTATGATAAGAATTTGAGAAACATGTGTTTTTCTACGACAAGTAAATGTTTTCAACGGTTTTGCTTGTTTTTCCGTTATAAACTATTACCCATGAACTTTCAAGCTCACCCCCCTTTTATCCCATCTTCAGGTGATAGCTAAGAGACCAAGTGATCAAGAACCTAAGGGAATTTCTCCAAATTTGTTTATTTTGTATTTTGAGTTGATTTTGGGAAAGCAACAAGTTTGTTTGTTCAAGGACCTTTTGTAAATTGAGATTTTGAGATGATGATGTAATATGGCTTGAAATTCCATTAAAGATTTGTAGAACTTTATTCTTTTGATGTTAATGAAATGTGAATGGTGCATAGTTGATGTGAGTTGAAATTAAATATACATAAAGAAGCAATCAACTTGAGTTGATGATTTTTGAACATAAATCATTGATGTATATATATATATATATATATATATGTATGCATAAGTGAGATGCTATGGAAAGGAAGATAAGAATTTTTGACTGATCAGATGTAGTTAAAGGTGATGAGACTAATGAGTTGAGATTTGAGAGTTTAACGAAATCATTTTGGTAGTTGAATAGTTATGCTGAGAGCATTTCAAGTTTGTATAGTGCAAAATTTCAAGTCTTCCATAAGGGAAAAATTCATGTTCTGACTTTAAGATACAATCCGGATTGATCTAGGATGAATTTGACAAGTTGTCTTCATAGTAGTTGTAGCATATCTTTCTAGCTTTCCAACACTATAAAGTATGAAATTTTTAGATATCAGAGTCAAAAGTTATTGTCCTTATAAGTGGAGATGCTTAGGAGTATAGGATGTATTATCTGGTGAAGACGTATCGTCTAGTGATGATATGTCATCTGGTGAGGACGCATCGTCTGATGAGGACGTATCGTCTGGTGAGGACACTTTGTATGGTGAGAAAGTATCATCTGGTGAGGATGCTTTGTTTAGTGAGGACGTATCATTTGGTGAGGATGCTTCGTCTGGTGATGACGTATCGTCTGGTGAGGTCATATCATCTAGTGATAATGTCATATCATCTGGTGCATTGTTCATCTGATCCTATCGTCTGGTCACGTTTTTGACCCTATAGATGATCGTATTTCTCTTCAGAGTCTTCAGAAGTTGTAGATATTCAAGTTCTCTTTCAAATCCTCTAAGAATGACTTTGATCTGACATCTCCAGTGAAAGTTATGCTAATTGTTCCAAGATAGGTACAACATGATTGAGGACACGAGCATGGTTCATTCTTTTGGCCATAACTTTGTTATTCGACCTCCAAATTAGATGAATCTTATGTCTAAACAAACTAGAGACATAGAGATACAAATGATTTGAAGGAATAGAATTTTAACCCAGTCCCTAAGACTCACAATTTTTGGATGGAAATTTTTATCTGACCAATCTTTGTTATTCGACCTCTAAATGAAGTCACCTTGAGACTATAGATTCCCGACTCATTGTGCTATCTCTCCATAAAAGATTGACAGCATTCCGAATTGATTGGAAAAAGGTTTTGATTGAAGGAAAGTGAAGGAATCTGTTCGAATGGTATGAACTGATGTTATTTTACTAAACATGCTTTGACATTTTGAATATATCTGATCTGTAGGGTTCCAACTGAGATGATTTTCAAAGTGGAGTAATCAAGACACATAGGTTTACAAATTATATAAAGAGATCAATTCTGCCTCTAAGATGTTCAGTATCTGGATGGAAGTTGAGCATAGAATATTTGCTTTAGTATAAGAATGATTCGAAAAATAGGGCCCGACACTTACAGTATCAGAGAATGAAGATGAACCGAGGATGACTGATAAGGGTTGGGTTCCAATAGTTATGGTATAAGAGCAAGGGTTGGGTTCCAAAATCGGGGTCCAACAGTTATGGTATTAGAACAAGAAGTTAAATCGATGATGGTTGAGGAGATTACATTAGAATAAGCTCACATTTTATGGTTTCGATGTTGGGCTCCAAAATTGAGGTCCAACAGTTATGGTATCAGAGCCTAGAATTAGGATCTTACATGGGCATTTTTGGAAATATATATCAAGTTACATGTATTTTGACATGTTTTAGCATGCAGCAACAACTGATCCCTAGTCAAGATGCATATGTATGAGTTACACACATAAGTAATCGTTAAGAGTTTGATCGGATAGAATTAGTGAGAAAAATGATGCTCTTCTATGATATAAGAAAATGAAAGTTATGGATAAGTAGAAATGGGAAATAGTACTGGTTAAATATGACAGATAATGAGTCCATGTATTTGTATTAGTGGGATTGAATATGACCTCAATATTGTACTGTGAAGGTGTATCCTTAAATGTGATATAGATGTGAATATATTAGCATGGATTGTTTGAGGAAAATAGGGAGACAAATAGAAATGATGAGATTAAAGTGTACAAGTAGAATGTAATGAAAACATAAACTGCTATAATCTTAAGAAGATGAAATTGGAACTGAAGTGGTTGTTTGATAAATGTGACAAGAATTACGATCCACTATAAAAATATGTTAGTGAAATTGAGATTAGAATTTCATGATGATTATACATCTATAATTTTGAATCAATGGCGAATATGCATATGTAAGATGTAATAAAGGACAATTGGAAGATTAGATGAATGATAGAGACATATATAAAAGTTTTAAAGGTTAAGTTGAATTGTTATTGTAAGTACATATTTGATAATGGGATCACCACAACAAGTGAGAATATTTAGCAGATGATATAGGAAGCAACCTATGACTTATTGGATATTTATCAGTCATAGTTCCCATAATTTAAAGTCTAAGGGGAACTAGAGTAATGCATGAAAGTGCTTATAATGATCAATCAGGGATAGATTGAGATTGTTGATGATGTAATAATGAGTAATGCATTTGAAGATAAAGAGAAGAATGTCGTCTAGGATCAATGGAGATCAAAGTATCAATCATGTAAGATATAAATTTACGAATTGATGGAGATAAATATGTGGACAAAATGGGATGATTTGAGATGCACTTCTAAGCATATGTGATAGTAATTATGTCTACTACTTCATTGAGTTTTGGTAATTAGAATGTTATAACCTTGTAAGAACGATAAAAATAGGTCCTTTTAAGGTATTAAGGATAGCTGATAAAGTGATGATGATAACAGATGATTGATAAACATTACATGAATAGTATAGATGATAGTACCAAGAAACCCTCTTTCGAAGAAGAATTTTATTGAATTAGGTTAAGCAGATCAGATAGTTTATGTTAAGAATGATCAATGGAAGAACAAATCGGAAATGAATATGTAATGATTCAAAAGTAAATATTGGAGTCATATCTCTAGTGGAACCTCAAGCATAGGAGGTAGAGTATGCTACTAAGAATGTATGTATTTTATTTGATGTAAAGTATCCAACTACATGAGTGGATTTTTGGTAACACTATTGCTAATGTGAGGAGAATTTAGATCCACATTATATTCTATGCGAATACGTATAGGAGATATACATTAGGTTTTGATGAATGTGTTACCCACCTAAGAAGTTAAGTTTGCAAACAAATTGAAACGTGTGGAGAAACTAGTATGAAGAAGCAAAACTTAGAAAAATTCAATGTGAAATTTGAGGAAATCGAATGAATTAAGAAAATCATTCAAGAAAGGAAGTCAATTGGAAAGTTGAAAATAACGTGAGACAATGCTACCTCATTGAGGAATTAGTTATTTAAGGAATTATGAGAACTAATCATGGGCATATGGAGTTTAATAATAATTGTTTGAAGTTAGCAATTGCCCCGACAGTATTATGTTATTGAAGATTAAAGAAAAATTTGATGATGTATTAAAGCTAATCGAAAAGTTGAGAAAAATAGTTTGAATACGTGAGGAAAATGTGTAAAGCGTATGAGTAATGAAAGTAAAGAGAATTTTGAGGAGTTATACCGATATTAATTATATCGTATGGATTTGGAGATTTATAGCATACATTGATGTTGTATAAGAGATTTGGATAAATCCAACGCAATATAATAAAGTGATTTTACATGTATGGAGATAACTAAAGTCCTATGAGTTGACTATTCAATACATGATTTAGAGCTGCTATACTTGTAATTGCTCTGAAAGTTTGCAGACAATATATATAGGAACATCTTGGATATATATATACATATACAGATCATAAAAGTTTGAGGAAGTTATTAAATTGAACAAAATTGAATTTGAAATTGAGACAATTGATATAACTACTGAAAGACTGATTGAACAAATGAGTAATTCCAAGTAAAGTTAGTGTTATATCTAATACATTAAGCAGAAATTCGATATTGAGGTTATCAAACCTAGTGCATAAAGGAACATACAATGTGGAGTTGAATTTTGGACAAATCAAAGTACGATTTACTATGGAATTAAAGATCAGTTTCACATGAAAGGATAAACCAAGCCCAAATTGAGGATTCAGAAATTGTGAATCTTATTGAGAGATTGAAATCAGATCTGAATTTTGGGATCAAATAGGTAAAATGATACATTATGATTGGAATAAGAAGTATATGCACCGATAAAGATGATTGAGCAAGGAGATTGTTAGAAAAGTACAAATGGTAACGTAAGTTATACATCTTAGTAGGAATACACTGTAACATCGTTTAGCGACTAAGAATGTCGAATCAAGTGAGTTAATGTTTGAATTACCGACGGTCTTAACTATTAGAGATATGCTTAAGGCTTATATTTTGGAGTTCATAAAAACATGAGATCAAAGTATAATTCTAGTTGACTTTAAGCATCATAATCATTGTCATATTGATTTCATTGTAATACTATATGAGGAGTTAGATGATAGAAAAAGTTGTTCACTTTTGTATTGTGATGATTAAGGCCTAAAGATGGTCGAAAACAAGAATTGATTGGAGATGTTACTTATAGGTGAAATTGATCAATATTAGTAATTAAGTGATTCAGGAAAGATGAATGATTTAGGTGGATCAACGCCAAAGGCATGGAATACAGTGAGATAGACATAAGGGTTAAGTGTATTAACACTACAATGATGTGAATTATTAAGTGAAAGATAAATTATCTCTGAGAGTATCACTATGCCAAGGTGTGTTTAAGTTAGGAAAAAGGATTAGCTAAGCCTGACAAGAATAGGTCTATATCAAATAGTTATGAGAAGTGCTACTGAAGAAAGATGTCTTAGATTCATAATATGATATATGTGAGTATGTTAAGAATATTGATATGATATGATATTGGTGTTATCGACACAGGAAGTAGAAAATTGTGAGTAATCTGAAGTATATTGAGGGAATAGATAAGATAGTGTGATATCTAAATAAGTCATGGAAGGATTGATTGAATCTGTTAACTAGGGTGATTTGAAAGAAATGAATTGAGTGATGGGGTTAAATGAAAAATGGAGGAGCACAAGAGGAAGCATACCCCTACCATTAGATCAGTCAGGTAAGAATTTCGACGATGAAATTCTTTTAACAGGGGGAGAAATATTGGCCCCAAAATTTTTTTCTTAATGAATAAGCATGATTTAAATGATTTTTATAAATAAATTTTTTTAGTTAATTATTATGTCAAAGTTAGTAAGATTTATTGAATGGGTAAGTGGAAGTAAAGTGTTAAGGTTATAAGAATGTTCAAGGGTGTTTTTGGCAAGACACTTAAGGATAAAGAATATAAGGCATTTAAGTAAGGGTAAAATGGACATTGTACACTTATTAAGGGTAGGATTGGAAGAGAAAATGTGGTCTTACATTTAAAAGAAGGAGAAAACATGAATTGGGACAGAAGAAGAGAAATAAGAAAGAGAAAGATGAGAGATTTTTGTGGTTGAGAGAAAAGAAGAGAAAACAAGCTGTTTCAATTTTCTTAGCCTTTAAGAGAGATTTTGAGGTTGTTCAAGAAGGGAAAAAGGTAGAGGAAGAGAAGAGCTTCCTTTTTAGCTAAAGATCTCTTCATTTGGTGAAGAATCAAGGAAATCAAGAAAGACAAGAGAAGCAAGAGTAGAGACATTTTTAGCAAGCCTACAAGCAAGGAAATCAAGGTGGGTATATGTTTATAATAGAGTAAATAAGCCACGAAATGTTTTCTTTGAATCGAGGAAGTTTAATATTTTCAATTACATCATAAATGTTGCATTTATTCCTTCTTAAATGAATTGAAAATCTGATATATGTTTGATATATGAATTGTGTTTATATGTGAAAAGATTTTGAAAATGAATTTTTGTGAAAAGATACATGTTTATGGAATCATTTTTTCGAAATATCTCATGTCTGTGAAAAGTCAAAATTCAGAAAAGTTCCATTTTGGGTAACAAGTTTAGAAGTCATGAATTACATGTTATGTGGGATTGTGGTGGTCTCCTTAGTTAAGTCACATGTATGTTTACTAAGTTAAAGGGTTTTTCCGCCTACTCGCTGGTGGCATGGGGCTCCTTCATGGACTCCCATAAGTTCACGGCTACACAAAACCATTATATGAGATTGTTTTAGTATGTTCTGTTCACCGCTACACAGGACCATTAGGGGAAATTTTTAGGACATTTTGTTTTAGATCCACCCAAACCATTCTGATATGCTTATGTGCTTATGATATGTGAACAAGTTTGTCGCATTCATGTTTTGTAGGTTGAGGATTTGACTATATGATAAGAATTTGAGAAACATTTGTTTTTCTATGATAAGTAAATGTTTTCAAAGGTTTTTCTTGCTTTTCTGTTATAAACTGTTACCTACAAGGTTCCAAACTCACCCCTCTTTTATCCCATCTTCCAATGATAACTAAGAGACCAAGTGATCAAGAGCCTAAGGGAATTTCTCCAAATTTGTTTATTTTGTATTTTGAGTTGATTTTGAGAAAACAACAAGTTTGGTTGTTCAAGGACCTTTTGTAAATTGAGATTTTGAGACGATGATGTAATGTGGCTTAGAATGCCATTAAAGATTTGTAGAACTTTATTCTTTTGATGTTAATAAAATGTGAATGGTGCATCGATGATGTGAGTTGAAATTAGATACACGCAAAGAAGCGATCAACTTGAGTTGATGATTTTGGAACATAAAATGTTGATATATATATACGTATGCATAAGTGAGATGCTATGGAAAGGAAGATAGGAATTTTTGACTGATCAGATGTAGTTGAAGGTGATGAGACTAATGAGTTGAGATTTGAGAGTTTAATGAAATCATTTTGGTAGCTGAATAATTATGCTAAGAGCATTTCAAGTTTGCATAGTGCAAAATTGTTGGGACCCGATTTCAGAACCGGACCCCAATCGTAAACGGAGGCCGAAAGTGAAACAAAGGGGACGAAAGCGAAAACGAAAACAGAAAGCAAAACTAAAGAACGAAACCGAAACCCGAAAGTGGGCCAAAACAAATGTGCAACACAAATCAAATCGGAAATCATATAGCGGAACGTATCATAAAGCGAAAAAATCCGAAGCGGAAACATACATCGAAAAACTAAATCGAAAAGTGAAATCAAAAGCAAAAGCAAATTCGAAAGAATGGAACATAAGGCGAAAGTCAAAGCAAACAAATCAGATCAAAAGGCGAACAAATCGGAAGCGAATCGAATACGAATTGAAATCAAAACAAACGAATGGTTCAATCGAACTGAAGCAAATTTTGACATCCGGGTCTGTAAACTTATAAATAAAACAAACTTGTCGCGTTGGAAACCTTAAGACATTTAATCTAAGCCAATCCAAAATCGGTGTAAATTTTTTTCTTTCATTTTATTCAATCTTTTCATCTTTATTCAAATCTCATACAAATCAAAACAATATAATTTCCCCTTTGAAAAATCATCCTCAATCAAAAACTCAATTTATTCGATTCTTCATATTTAGATCATAACCATTAATTTTGCACAAAATCTTATTATTCCTTTCTTTCGCCAAAAGACACTTAACACACATATCCATATACCCATGATTCATACATAATAAAGCCATATACAAATAAACACTTCAATATCTCAATCCCAGTAACACATTTCATCGGACCTCCTGTCCGGAATCCCAGCATAAACAAACACAATTCTATACCTAAAACACTTCAATAAGTCTCAATCCAAAATCAGAATCATCGGACCTCCTGTCCGGAATCCATATTGCATTCATCCATATCCAAGTCACAATCATATCTCAATTCAATATACAAATTCATAATTCAATCCAAATCCAAACCAATCATATTCATATACAATCACAATTCATATCCCATAATCATACACAAATTTATATCTCAATTTCATACACAAGTCCAGAAGTCATTTACATTCCAAAATAGATACACTACAACTTGAATGGCATTCCAAGCCATATACAA
>JANVCQ010000006.1:25285341-25298081 GCA_025531925.1 Erythroxylum plowmanianum | reverse complement strand
GTATTTTAGAGTTAAATCTGGACATGTATTATGTTATGTTAAGAATACTTATTTGAACTTCCTTTGTATTGTTATTGAATGAAGCCCTTGACTTTTGGGGTGTTAAATTCATATGGTGCGTATAATGTGTGCGAAATTGCATGTGTGAGTTGATTATGTATGGATATTGGGATCGGGTCCGACGTTTTGGGACGCCCGTTGCGAGCACAGTCTGAGGAGCCACCTCGGGAATAGGGTTCCGGGACCCGGGCCCAACATCAATTCAAAACTGACTAGTATTTAGAGACTATAGATTCACAGAAGCAATTACCTTAACAAAAGCATATCATAATCTAACTAAACTTTCTAACAACCAAATAAAGATAGAGAGAAGAACGCACTTGGTTATACTACAAACCAGTGCAATCTTGGAGGTTGGGGGTGAAACTTTGAGCTAGGGAATGCTACATGAAAACAAATCAAGAAGAATAAGAGGTTTAAAAGTATACAATCAAAGGGCATAAAACTTAAAAGTACACTTGAACTATAACACAATCATTAACAAGAAAAAGGAACATCCAACTAATGCCATCATAAGCTCCACTATGAGAAATTGTAAAGCAGTGACGAGTAGACCAAGTACAATAGGAGAGCCAAGAAAAATGAATAAAATGGACATGTAGCCTTACCCATGTACCAAGGGACAAGGTGTTGACTATGCAAGCCATCTACCAAACATCCACATGTATAAAGTTATCTAAAGATTTTGTGTTTTACACATTAGTTAAGTAATGGAAAATTGGATGCTTAAAAGATTTAGATGGTTAGTGTGTAACACTCCCCATATACCATATTATTTTTAATATTTTTAAAGTTTTTGTAAAAGTACCATTCGGATACTTGATTATGAAAGTAGTAATAGGATTATACATTAATAGAGCTAATCCATAGCTCCCCAAATTCTAAAATTACTTTCGCTTTTCACCCACCTAAAGCTCTAATGCAAATTTCTTCACCCTATATGCCCTCTTGTTTGTAATGTCAACATTGAAGTCTTGTAAAAGAGCATCTTTAAGCCCTGTAATATTCCACATAGGATAATCTGTAAAATATGGGGTGGGTGTATTTCTTTGTAATCCAAAGTGTCTTACATTTTACATTCTAGTATTCTCTCCCAACCTCACAATTAGATTGAAATATAGTCCCATGTTTTGTTGGATCTTATTTGGAAAATTGATTTTAATTAGGTCTAATTGTAATCCTAACAAAATTTTAATTGAAATTAAAATTTAGTTTTAATTAAATTACTAAACTTGAGATGAGTCAGTTTCAGAAATGATTCAGAAAATGATCAAGCTTTATAATAAGATACGAATTATGATTCATGCTTTATTATATTTTATGCGTTAATCATGTTATAACATTTAAGTGATCTTGAATTATTTCGCTTCGTGGAATCAAATCTTGCGTCAAATTTTCAATTCTACATATGTGAGCCAAGACTTAACTCGGCCAATTGTTATTTCTATTTAAAAATGGGCATGTGATATACACCAATGAATATGACTAACTAGACCTAAAAATGGATTAATTTATTAACTATACGAAGATTTCACAACCTACGTCGATGATAAGCTTTGACCTGATTATGACAATTGAATTACCCTAAATATGTATTATGTTGTCTGAGAGTCCAAACAACACTCAAATGTCTCTTTGAAAGGACCCGAACCAAAGTTTTTTAAATAATATTATTTTAAATATATGAATGAATTGTTCAAAGTTTTTGAATTGAATTTTAGAACAATTCTTTAAATTCAAATTCAAACTTGAGTTTAATTAAATTGAAACTAACTCTTTGACTTTGAATTGAGTTAAATCTAATTTAAATCTAATTGTCATGCCTAGCCTCAAATTGTTAAAATTATGCTAAGATAAAAAACTTCAATAGAACTTCCAACATTTTTGTACGAATTTGTGAGTCATAGTGATTCATTTCTTGTACATCTAGTTTCGTATAATCTATAAAGACAGCAGGCGGTAATCATGTAATCGAGGAACTTGTGAAGTGTTGGTGGGTGTTAGCCATTATATCATTCCTTTTCATTAAAACAAATGATGCATTAGTTTTAGACATTATAATTTAAACTTTTTTTCGACGAAATTTATAAATTAACAAAACAATATGCCAGCAAAAAGCCTTTTTGTAATTTTTCAATCCTTTTTCTCAAGCATTAGCTCTGGACTAATGCTTTGTTGTCAGCATTGGTCCTGATTCAGACTTCCGCCAGGGTTGCCGCTACCTTAAGTGAATGAGGATTTTTTGGAATATTTGTGTTTTTGTTTTAAAAAACCCCTTAAGTGAATGAGGATTTTTTGGAATATTTGTATTTTTGTTTTAAAAAACCCCTACCTTTGGTAATTTTGCTTATTATAATTCAACAATTTTGGAAGAAAAAAATGAAGAAGAGTATAAGCAACTGCCAAAGTGAAACAAATAATAATGACACCGTTGGTTAAATATAAGCATTCTACACCCTCCTTGTTTTTTAGAGAAGAAAACAAAATTAGAAGTGAGGAATTTGGTAGTTGCAGTGTCTGTATCCCCTCAAAGTGATTTTTGAGAACTTTTTTTTTTTTTTGTGTAACAGAAATTTAATAAATTTATAACACAAGATTATGAATATAGTTTGGATATAGGTTTCAAAATCTTAAAATGGAAATCATTTTCTTGTTAGCTGAAAACGGCCAAGTGACATGTATCGATGCAAGAAGTCAGATCTCTGTAACTAATGCCGTTGCCCCATCACCGTTCCACAAATGGTCTACATTGAAGCCAAAGTTAATATATCAACAGCGGAAACACAACTTGATGAGAAGCCCTTATGGAATTAACTACAAACACCGGTTTAAGAAAAGATGGAAGGATTAGTTGTGATATCAACGTTGGTTGTGGTGAAAAGAAGTGGCAAAAAGAAAAGAAGAAAAAGATGCACAACATATAACACGTATAGGTCCATAACCTTCTATATTAAGTTCTTGGCTGAATGTCACTATCTAACATATATATATATATATATGTATATATGCAGCAAAGTCAGCCAGCGTTTGGGACACCTCATTGGCCTCCTGCATACTTAACATAGTGGTGAGGATGATTGCTTCCTGCAACGAATTGATGACCATCAAGGCTAATAGTACGACAACCGCCGAGCAAGATTTGGTAATATACTAAATAAATAAATAATGACAAATGTGATGTTGAGACCAACATTCTTATATCTTAATATAGACCAACTGTTAGTCCCTTCATAACTCAATTTGTTTTGTTTTACGCATAATCGCTTATTACTAACCAAAGTTAAAACTTTCTGTGATCTGGTTGATGGGGGCATCATCAACTAAGATGGAGTAGATCATAGCAATGAATAAAGGCTTGGCATGTTTGTCAAATTGTCATACGCCCAAACAAACATAAAAGGAAACGCCAAGCAACCAACTTACTTGATGTGTATCTCTGATGTATTAATAGTAATAACTATGGGTTCAAATCAAGTTCTTGAAATCTTTGGCCAAGGAATTCAAGAAAATTCATAAGATCTCTTATATAGAGGACTGTTTCCCACATATATGGTACCGTAAGAAATGCAAAGTAGTGCTCCCATCTAACCTTGAATAAGCACCAAGTATTTATATTCCAAGTGTACAATTGTAACGATGAATTATCAACACCTGAAGAAGAAAGAAAAGGGGACCACCAAAAAAAGGGGAAAAAGGAAAACATCAAGGCAGTTCTCGCTGTGTCCCAGACCAGCAGTGGCGGATATCAAGCCTAGAAATTAATGACTTTTGGAGCGAATTTCAACAACCTATCCAAAGCATTGGGCGCAAACTTTCTTGCAAACAAATAGCAAATATTAGTGGTCTTTCCATTGTACTCACAAGTGTTTTTGTTCCTCAGCGACTCCAGGAAATCAATGGTGACATTTACCCTTGTGAACCTACGTGGATGAGGTCCGCCCAAGGACCAGTCAACCCATGTTATTGTCCTGTTTGAGTTCTTCTTCCAAAATCTTATACTTACAAATGTTGGCAAGTAGTGCTCGTCGCTGTAGCATGATCCTGTGCAGAAACTCTGAAACTCTGGAAAGTATGTCCTGTCGGACACAACCTCTATGGCAAGGTCACGGTCTATCTCGAACCACTGCGACCCTTTTCGCCATTGGCGAAGATAAATGATGGGTCTCATTAATGGGCTATAGCGGCCACGGCCCACCGGGCTGTTCAGGTCGTAAACCTCGATAAATGACTGTTCGGAGCCTGTTAGGTATGAGTAAACTGTGGAGAAGTTGAATAGGGGAACACATGCCTCTGAGAGGAGAACAAAGCGTTTGTTTGAGAAGTCCAATAGTGCATTGGCTAGTAGGCGACGTTCAGCCTCTATCATTGAATTCTCTCCCCAGCGAACTTCCTGAAATGGAAAACCAACATTGGAGTTCTTTCTTTTATGTTATACTAAATTAAGAAGAAAAGCCCCAGACAATAAATCAGAACACCTACATTCCCATCGGAGACGAGAAAGTCAAAGGACAAACAACGAAATCGGAGGTTAAATTTTGAATTATTTATTGATGAAAAAAATAATGACAGGATGTTCTTTTTCTAATCTATTTCCATTTGTTGTCTCCTACATTTGAATTTTGTTGTGATTTTAATCTGAAGCCTCTAAGATAAAAATCTGGTAAGTTAGCGGCTACACCATAATAGATAAAAGAAAACTAATGGTTACGTCTGGACTCCATCCATCGTACGGTGATTTGTTCTATGAGCTCAAGTTCCAGAGATTGGAAGGAGACATTCTAGTTTGAGCTCATTCTTTTTCCAAGTCATCAATTTTGACGAATGGTCTCCCTGTTATACTTTTGAGCTTCTGAAGTTTCGATTCTTATCTTCGTCTCTTTTGCATATTAGACAAACCTTGACAAAAAGAATGCTGAAAAGCACGAGTTAAGAGCCCAGAAAGGTGAAGGGTAGCAAAGTAAGAGAAAGGGAAAGGGTAGGATTTTGTTTTCGCTTTTGGAAAGGAGTAGAATCAATGCAATGACATGTACCTAGCTAGAAACGATAAGCAAGTTCTACACATGGTTCTTCCTAGAGAACACCAATCCCGTATAATTTCCTATCTAATAAAATGAAATGCGCCAGGATAGTGTTGTTTGATTATTGGTATCAGAACTTGTTTGTATTGTCTGCTAAGGTGATCAAGAAGTAGACAGTTTTGTCTAATTAAAACAATTAAGAGTGATTCAGGATCCCTAATCTAATAGTTCCAGTGGTTAATATAATTGTGATTGCCACAAAAAGAATAATTGTCAAATCAGCATAAATTGGCATGTTCAATCTGAGCATGTTTCTTTAAAATTTGACATTTCCAAGATTCTATTCGCCCATTGGGGTACCTCAATGTCAACCGCTTAAACTTAATACGCGTACTAGTACAGGCTGATGTAGCCAGGTCCTATCTTATAACATTCTCCTTCCAGTGAAATTTAAGCAAATACTACTATGTTCAGCACATAATGATTTGTGCTAACTGTCGCTAGTTCTATGTAATTTTTTTTGGATGTAGTCATCTGACTGAAAATAGCATTATCTATAGTAAAGAAGTTTAAAATGAAGTCCTCTTATCCTTCTTTTTTTTTTGGGAAATTGAACTCTTATCTTTGCTTCTGTAAAAATGGAAAGTTTCATGTAAAAGTGTTCTCTTTGAGCTTGATAAGTGGAACCCTTATATGCACAGTAAATCAAGAACAAAGACTCAAAAAGCAAATCAAGAAGGAATGTAACGAAGAAGGTATGCAAATTAAGGTAAAGCTAAGTTTCAGTTTATTATGCTAAAATTAATGTTTTATATATATATACATAAAGCTAATATAAAGTTTCCATTCTGTTACATTGATAAGTATCCAAACTATTATGGCCTACATGGTGCATAAAATGTCATGAATGGAAAGCAATTGAGACCGAACCTGACTCGCTATCCTCCTGTCGTAAAACACAGAATTTTCAGGCACTGTTCCATTGAAGTTTGGACTAGTGTGCCAATAGATAGAATACAATCCTTCATGCCCTCTAAAGAACAATTCCCACAGAGGAGCAAATGGCAGAGACCCTCTACTCAAAAACAAGAACGCAACTTTTGGGACGACCTTAAATGGGAATTCATGAATACGAGGAACCAGCGATGCTCGCCACAACAACTCTTTCTCGTCCATATCGTGTGACGTGTTGGACAGCCTCGTAAACTCGTTTAGGCCTTTTCTGATTGTGGTTATGTTTGAAATATTGGAAGCTGGAGGAGGGGTTAGAGAGCTCAAAGATTGTGATAATACAGGGCTTTGGATGGAGAATTGGTTGAGTTGGACGTTAAAAGAGATGTCTTTGAGAAAGAAACTGAGAGTGAAACCAAAGGCTAAACCAGAGCCAAAGATGAGTAAATAGAAGATTAAGTTGTGGATTTGCAATAGGGCCTGAACAAGATTGAATGGTGCTTGTGAGCGCAGTTGCTGCTGAGATTGAATTTTCTTCATTGCTATTCAAGTAAGAAAGAGATGAGAGCGAAGCCCAGACTGAACCAAGGGAAGGTTTTGCTTCATGGAATGTAATAACGCTTGACATTTATAGAACAACTTAATTATGGACTCAACATTAAGTTATGTTTTCTCATTAATGGTTGTTTATGGAGAGAGAGGGAATCTTGTAAGCTCCATGGAAGTTGTAGCTAGTTTGCCTAGTCAAAGGTGATTTATCAAATAAGCTCCCCTAGTATACCCATAATTTATGCCCATTCCCAATGCTATATGTAGTTCTTTAGATGGTGTAATCCCGCATCTTAAATAACAAAAACAAATACTTAAATTAAATATTTTATATTATAATGAGTGTATGTGAGTATTTCTATATAAATACTGACATGTTAAACTAAATTTAAATATAAATTACCTTGAAATCTGAAAAGATTAAAAACTTATAATGGATTTATAAATTAATAACTCATCATGACAATTTGATAATATGTAAATATTAAATCCTTACTATTATATAATTTATACAAAATTTCTAAATGTCATATATTTAAGATATGTTCCTATTTTTAGCTCTAAATATCATTATCTTTGCTAATTCATAGAGTTTTAATGAACAAAAATTAAAAAAAGGAATTTAATAGTTCGATTAGTATTATTATTTCATATCATTCATTATTAAATTTCAAACACATAGATAATTTTTATTAAATTTAATTTTTAATTTGAGAAAAATATTAAATTCTTAAACTTATATAAACTTGTTCATTATATAAAAGGGTAAAACACATATACCTTCTTTGTGATTTAAAAAACTTTAGAAAAACTCCAAAATCTCTAAAATTCTTAAAAAAATCTTAAAATTTTTAACTTAAAGAAAACCCTTATTTGAGACTTTGATTAAAAAATATCGATGAAGCAAACACACATGAATATCATAGATGAATTAATCAGTTGTCACTTATCTAATAGCCCATCTTAACTCTTAAACTTGATCTCAACTAATTAAACTTCACTTAATTTATGTTAGATTTAATTAGTTTAGTTTAATTTTAAGATCTAAATTGAATCGTCATATAAGTAACATTTTATTAATTCACATGTGATGTTTTTGTTACTTGTATTGATCATCATTATTTTAACCAAAGTCTAAGAGAGATTTTTATATAAGTGAGTTTTTCCAAATTTTAAAGATTAAGAATTTTTTTAAAAAGGGTTTTGAGACTATAGGAGAACTCCATATCTTCTACCTTATATAATAATTAATTGCACACAATCAAGTTAACTAATAAATAGAATTATTCGCTAAAAATAATTGAATTAAATTTTTTCATGTAAGTATACGGGTTGTAAGAAAGTCTAAAAGTTTTAGAATGATTATGTATATAAAAATAAGCAAGTAAAATGAGAATTGCTGAAATTTTCAGAAATGATATTTGTTATCATATTTCCGGACACCTTTTATAAAATGGTGATTGAATATTCTAAGCACAATGGTTATTGAATATTCTAAGCACACTGCCACTTCTTCTTAACTCACATAGAACCTTCGTATTCTAGAAGTTCTCCTTCTTCAACTTGTTATTAACAAAGTAAAAAAAAAAATTAAAATGTCGATTTGTTTACAATATTAACTTCTTTTTTATCTCATAACTCTTTTTGTTTTCAAGTAACAACACTTTCTTTATTTTAGTCGTAGGACTAATGTTAGCAATAGACCAGTCCAAGCTTGAAAAATTCTCTTAACCTCAAGTTTGTTAGGGCCTATATATCAAAAGTTGAACTTATTAAATCATGATTTAGTTTGTTGACTTGAATTATTCAAGCTTGAGATCCACCAATTTGCCATGAATCAAGAATCAAAAAAAAATTGTAAAATCCTAATTTAATCAGCTTAAATATCTAAATTTGAACTCAAACTCAAGTTTGAATAAACTAAATTTGGCATGTCAATTTCTAATCAGATTAGGCTTAAGTTAATTTGTGTACCGCAATGGAGACGTATTAGTTCTTATATAAAATGAAAATTTTAATTAAAATTTTAGTAAAGAGGAATATGTATTACCTAAATCCATATATATGTCAAAAATGTTATCTTTTAATACATTTAATAAACTATTAGATGAATCTTACTTTTAAAGTCCTTTTTTATTTTATTCAATGCATTCATTAGTCATAAAAAAATTTAACTTAGCTTGAATGAATGTAGCATTCTGGTCAACTTTTAAGTGCATAAACCTGATCTGTCTATTGATTATGTAAAATATTGCATATCATCTAAACATCTAACACTTAATAGAAATACATCTATTCATACGTACATGTATAAAAGTTAAAATTCTATTCTTTAAATTATTTTTTAATTACATTAATATATTTACTTCTCTTCAAAATTCTAAATGACTTTAAAACAAATATAATCCTCTTATCAGCTTTTTAGATGTAGTACTATTTATTATATACAATATTACGTATTAGTTAAACATATACAATAGAATTATTTGCATCAAATTATGCCACATATTGATACTTGGAGCATTTAACTCTATTTATTTAAATGAATATTAAAAAGTAAAAAGTATAATACAGTATATTATATTATATTGTGAATCTTATTTTATTGTTATATTTATTTTAATAGTTTAGAAAATTTTTTAATTAACATAAAATATATAACAATAACAACATTTTAGAAGAAGTTTCGATGATACGCAGGATCTAGCAAGGTCTAAAAGTACTCATTCTCCCTAGTAACTAATAGAAAGGCTATTTTCGGTAGACCTATATGAAAAAATAAAATAAAAGATACATCTTAAAATAATAAAGTAATAATAAAAATTAAAAAATAGAAATAACGTACAAATAAATTTTACTTGTTATATATTTTTCTATGCTTATAATCTCACCTTTGAGTTGGTTCTCTATTTAAAAAGTAAATTGATGTAAAAAAAATTTTGAATGCTAAATTTTAATATGAAATAATTAATGAAAAGTAATATAAATACTTTATATATAAATCGACTTTCTCACAGTTGTTCAAAATGAATCAATGACCAATTTCAAGTTCCTCTTTACTTACTCTAGATATTTTTCCTATTTCAAATAGCCTTACTTTTTGGGAGAAAATTAACAAGTTACCATCTTGATCAAAATCAAAATTAGTAAATTGTGTCTCCGCGTTGTTTAAGTACATGGAATAAGATATCAAACATTCATTTGATACGTAAGCCCCTATAGTAGAACCTTTAGTTTGAGCCTATTGCGCACGTAACGCTTAAAAAAGTCTAAAAACCTAAAAAGGTATAAAGCATTAGCATTTGTTACTAAATATGACCAAAAGACAAAAATGGAGAAGTGAATACAAAATACATTTCAATCGGAAGCATCTATTGAAATTGAAATAGTTCATAAAGTTTTGTCTCGTATGATAAGTGAATTGCCACATGGATGACAAAATCAAAGAATGATGATGCAAGCTTATATAGAATCAAAACTTTCTTTTTCATGTTTTAATTTTTTTTAGTTTCTGATTCTTATAACATAATTGCTTAAAAATCACTCAATTGTGCCAAAGTTATAGACACATCCTTCAATAAATACCCATGTATTCTAGCAGGAAGTAATCATTACATAAGTATTTGATAATCATGGCTTTTTAACCCAAAAACTTTTTCCTCATTAGCATTGGGACACAAGCATTAGGAAACTTAACTGATTTAAGAAATTAAGAAAAAGTTTGTTTCTCCTTTTTGGACATAGTGTAACATATAGGTAGAATCATGTATAACCCATCATCTCTCAAATGCAAATTTTTTCTTATATTGTCTTCCAAGTTTAGTATAGCCTTAATTGTGTCTTTTTATTTGCCATCAATCCTTATCAATGTACCTAAAATATTCTCATAAATATTTTTTTAGAATGCATGACATCAAGATTATGTCTCGATAGCAATTCTTTCCAATATGGCAAATTGAAAAACATGCTTTTTTATTATAATTAAGATTAAAAGAAGTTTGCTTTCGCTTTATGCTACTTGGGTGTTTGAAAAGTATAAACTCTTGTAAATTCAAGCATAATATCACCTGATAATTACAAAGGAGCTTCACTATATTCTACTTTTCTATTAAACAATTTGCTTCTCCACCATCTAGAGTTATTACAATTTAGTTATTAAAACACGTTATTACTTGAATTACAATCATTTTTGTTGAATTACCTCTCAAACAAATACATCTATCGATATTATACTGGACTGGCAAGTTTAGCCTCATGTGCTAAATATATAGGTAGATGTTCCATACAGTCAAAGAAGCTTAGAGGAAAAATCCCTTCTAATTTGCACAAAATAACTGGAATTTTCCTTTCAAGTTTTTTCACTTCAACCAACTTGATTTCAGATGATGTTAAGCTTTTGAAAAACAAACTTAATTTTTTTATAACTTCCTAAACCTTATTCGATAGCAACTCCTGAAATGAAATTGGAATTAACCTTTGCATAAACACATGACAATTATGAATTTTTCATCCCAAATAATTTGTAGTTCTTCATGTCCACACACCTTGCCAAGTTTGAAATATAACCATCAGAAAACTTTAGACTTTTCAACCATTCACACAAATTTTCCTTTTGTTTTTGTCTAAAGTGTAATATTCTTTCCGATATTTACTAGTGCGAAGATCTTTATGTAACTTATTCCTTTTGCAAAAAAGTTTCAAATCAGCTCATGATTTTGCATTGTCTTTTGTCCTCACTTTAATGTTCATTATGGTACTGAACAAATTGTCAAAAATATTTTTTTTATATGCATCACATCTAAATTGTGATGTATCAAATTAGCTTCTAATATAGCAAATCCCAAAAGATGCTTCGTTTTTTCCAAGTTTTTACTAATGCTTGTATTAACTTCATAAGCTTCAAATTCTATAACTTTCAGCCACCCTAATTCATCAATCTCCTGTAATATCTTTTCACCACCTTTGTGAGGGGGATGAGGTGTTTGTATCATCCCATTCTTAATGAAATTTTGTTTATTATGTCTAAATGGATGATCTGAAGGAACAAAATTTTCTATGGTCGTCAAATCAATATGTTTTGTCCCCATTTGGAAAATAAAACGCATCAGAATCAGTGTCACAATAAGGGCAAGCCAATTTTCCTGCTGTGCTTTATCCAAACATCATGACATATGTCAGAAAATCACAAATGGTCCACATCAAAGCTGCTCTCAACAAAATTTTATTTTAGAGACACATCATATATCTCAAAACCATATTCCCAAAGATGTTGCAATTCAGATATTAATGGTCGTAAGAATACATCAATTTTATACTTTGAATTTATAGGCCCTAGCATAATCACTGTCTATAACATACATGCCTCCACATCCATGGAAGCAAATTATAAAGAGTAATTATGATTGACCATGATAAATATTGTTGGCCGGATTGACCACAAGGTTGGAATCCATCTGTCAATAATCTCAACTTAATATTTCGACTTTCAGCTACAAACTCATAATGGATGTTATTGAAATGTTTCCATACAAATGCATTTGATGGATGACTCATTATTCCATCTTCTTGTTTGTGTTCATTATGCTATCTCATATGAGATGCAGTAACATCAAAAGCATATAGTCTTTGAAGTCTCGGAGTTAGCGGGAAATAATACATCCACTTTTAGGGTACTAATTTCTATTTCATAGAATGGTTTCTAGGCTTAAGCCTATATTGACCACAAAATTTGCACTCCTGTAATTCTGCATCATCTCCCCAATACAACATACATCCCAATTTGCAACAATCAATCTTTTTAATAGGCAAACCAAGACCCCTAATAAGTTTCTTCACATTATAAAAAATATCAACCTTATCAGGATGCAGTGATTCATTATACCATCTAAGAATTTTATCAAAACTACGATCAGAAATATGCCATTCAAACTTTACGTTTAATATTCGAACAATTTAAGAAAATTGAGTCATTTTCTCACAATTTGTCCATAATTCTTAGTCAGCTAAGTGTAGTAAGTCAAAATTTTGTTTTGCACGTGGGTTTAGTTCTTCTTTAACATTTTTTATATTTTCCTGAAAGGTATAGCTGACTATATCATAAACCATTTGCATGTAAGGTTTTTCATTTGCATCCACATTATTTGTTCTAAATCCAATCCCCAT
>JANVCQ010000006.1:25258973-25270365 GCA_025531925.1 Erythroxylum plowmanianum | reverse complement strand
ATAAACAACTCAAGTGATCAATCAACTAAGAACAAAATAATAATACACTTGAGAAAAAGAAGACAACTTCTCGAAAGATTAAGCTCCACTGAAATAGATCTGGAAGTTGTCGCAACACCAATAGGCTGATTTACATAAACATCAACATGAAACCACAAAAAAACATAGATGGTTGACAAACACGCTATTGTTCAAAACCTTCCCGAATATGCATCAGCAATTAAAACTCCAATCAACGATGTGATATTGCACGTTCCGCTCCAATCACCTTCTTTAACTGGCTTCACTTGCTTTCGAATTATTTCCTAATACCAAAATCTAACATATGCAATACTAACACCTTATCAACCCACTACACCATAGCTTGTGAGACACATACACCCACGTCAATTTAATGCCCACTCATCTAATAATTGCAAAAAACCAAAAACCACATAAGCTCCTTTTTCAACCCCCACTCTACCTTCACTTTAACCCAATTATCTAATAATTGCAAGACCTACGGTGGACATATGAAGACTTGAACTCCCAAACAAACATGAGCTTCTCATTCTCTGTTGACCCATGACTGCATTCTTTAAAACTTCATTTAATGCACACAGCAGCAGCACTTGTTCAACAACCCACTAAGTTTATCTAACACACACACACGTGGCTTCAACACATATATAAGCAATAGACTTCTTCTATTGACAAAAGATACATATGATATTTAGCGATATGCATTTCACTTATTCTGTTATCCACCAAAATCTCCGCAAAACAAATTTCTCTTATCCTTTATCCACACAATCCCACAGTACAAAATAACTCTCGCCAACGTAAGTGTAGCAACCACAGTTTTTGAATCTCACTACAATTAAGATTTTATATGTCCAATTAAAATGTCAAAACTAAATAAAAGATATATATAATATATCTTAACAAATCTAATCTAAATATGCTCTAATTTATCATCTTCTAATCTTCAATTTGAATAGAACACACTCAGTTATCATTGACTTAGGCTATGATCTTTTATTTGATTGTTTTCTTTTTTTTATATAATTTTTAGTTTATACTTTTCTTTTGACGAGGGTGGAGGTGGAGTTATACTCTTTTTCTTTCCGGTAATAATTATACATTAGATAAAATTAAAATTTATTTTTAAATGATTAAATTAATTAATATTTATTAATAAATTATCAATAAAATTTATTTTAAATTAAATTAAATTTCATTTATTTTAAATATTTTATTATTAAATCAATTTTTAATTATAAATAGTAAATTAAATTATTCATATTTTTATTAATTAAATATAATATAAAATTAAATCATTTGTAATCCTTATTAATGATTAATGTATTAAATAATTAACAATTAAACTATGGAAAAATATAAATAGAAATAAAAAATCACTTGTTATGGCTTTCATAAATTTTAAAAGTCAAAAGAAATAAAAAACTCAAATAAAGAAATTTTTATTAAATTTAAAAACAAAAACAAAAACTGAAAAAATAAAGTAAAAAAACATTCCTTTTCAAAAAAATTGATGCTGATTAAATATTTAATTACTATGGAATATTAATGTACAATAAATATATTATTATTAAATAAAATTTTTGAAAGAAGAAAACCAAACTTCTGTAAAATCATCCGTTCAGGTTCAAGTTTAACTAACTAGGCCTGGCCACGTCCCACCCAAAGCCCACCTCTGGAATCAAGAGTAAACAACAATCAAGTTTCCCTTTCTCTGACACGCCCATTTGTGTAGCTACGCCGCGGTTTCATGTTGACTCGCTTTCACTCACCTCTATTTCTCTGCGCTCCCAAAATCCAACCTCAAATCAATCCTCTTTTGCATATTGCTTATAGTTTGGAACGGAATTTCAGTGACGTCGCTTCCCTATTACAGGCTTGGAGTCCTAACGTGACATTGAAAAGGAAAAACAATAGGCACTTCATCAGGGGGTGAAGTGCATCATCTGCAGCAGCGATTGCAGAGTGTTTGGCAGGAACTTCCTGGCAAACACAAAGCATATGGAGGAAGTATAACCATTGCCATTGAAACTGCAGTTTTTACCAAACCTCATTTGATCCAAAAACTCACTAGTTATAGCTTGTTTCCCAAACTTTCCAGGGTGCGGACCGCCTATTGACCAATCAACCCAAGTGATGCTCCTGTCAGAATTCTCCTCCGGACAACAAATATTCACTAGCGTGGGAATATAATGTTCGTCCATGTAACAAGGAGGACTACAATGCTCCCGAAATAAGGGGTAGTACTTCGTGTCCGAAATGATTTCGACGGCAAGCTTCCGATTGACCTCAAACCATTGCGACCCTTTTCTCCAATCTGAAATATTAATAGAAGGAAACATTTTGGGATTGTATCTGCCTCGACCCACCTTCCTTGGGTCGTCGTAGGAACCTATGAAGCTTTGGTTGGCGTTGAGTAGGTAGGGATATACTGTAGTAAAGTTGAATAGGGGAATGCAAGACTCCGAGAGTAACACAAATCTCTCGTTAGTGAAGTCTAGGAGAGCATTGGCCAAAAGTCTCCTCTCTGCATCGATCATCGACGATCTTCCCCATTCCACTGGCTGTAACACGGAAAAAACCAATCCTAAAATTTCAACATCCTTACTTTACAATTTTTTTATAAAAAAAAACTTTTACCAGAGTCAGTAATGTTTATGTATTACAATATCTCATCACATCTAGTAATATATTTTAGTGAAAAGAGTAACTTGATGAAAATTGTTCTCCACCTGCTAAATGAAATACTCATGGTATTAGACATCATATTTGTATTGATGGTGTACCAACTCTCTTTGTGGTCAGATGATAAGCATGTATAATACTTAAAACTCCTCTATGTTCTTTTTTTGTTACAATTAGAATGGGAAATTCTTACCTTGCTTGGGATTCTTCTACCATGAAAAACAGATGCTGGAGGCACCACCTCGTTGTAGGTAGGGTGAGTATGGACGTATATAGTATAAAGACCTTCATTCCCTTTGAAGAAGTTCTCCCATAGAGGACCCAATGGCAAGGCTCCTTTCGTCAAGAACATGAAAGCAACTTTAGGGACTCGCTTGTATGGAAATTCTTGAATCCTTGGCACCATTGATGCTCTCCAAAGCAACTCTTCATCTTCCATGTTGTGCATGAGATGATCAAGAGGCCTAATAGGTGGTGAAACATTACCAGTGTCAGGTAAAGAACGCAATATCGGTGGTGATGGGACCCGTGGAAACCACGGCAATGGTGGCAATAGTTTGGTTATTGGTGGTGGAGGAGGAGGTAGTGGTGATGAGAGAGGGACTGTGGAAGTCTCTAAAGAGAAGGATAAGTGTTTCATATACAAACTAACAGTGAATCCCAAGGACAAACCAATTGCAAAGCATAGAAAATGAAAGACATGGCTAAATTGCAACTGGGAGTTGACAATCGTAGCTATTGATGATGGTAACTGCTGCTTCTCGTTTCTCATTTTCCAGGCAATCAAACAAAAAAATGGGCGAGACAGAGAGAAGAAAGAGTTTTAGAATCTAGTGCTAGCTAGGCAAGCAAATTAAGCTTGCTAGATAGTTGAATTCTGATTCAGAATACTTGAAGCAAAAGCTATGTAGAACGGCATGAATGCCATATTTTGTGTCTCAAAACTCTTGTTTTTTGGGGTGCACAAAAAAAAAGGAAAAAACAAAAACTGAGATCGAGAAATCAGTAGAGAACTTAAGCTTTTCCTCTGTCCGAGATAAAATTAAACCCTAGTTTGAAGTCCATGTAACCTTCTCAAGAAGAAAATTCAAAGGAGAGAATGTGATGGAGGTCCCAAGTAAAGATAGAGTCAGTTTTCCGCAAGCCAATGCAAGTGGTGACAGAAATTAAGCGGTAGGCTTTATTTGGCAATTTGGCACTAGGACGTGTCTGTCTGGAAGACTTTGCCACGGGAGATTTTGATAATCGGAAGACAACCTTAAAATTGTTGACCCTTAAACGCCACACTACCATAATCAAGCAACTTGATTTAAATGAGACTTTTTTACTACAGAAACTTCCTATCTGCCCTTTTTCTTCTAGTGTCTGTCAGTCTACCATATGGCCTAGTTAGAATCCAGCCATTGAACTTTCACGTGAAGATAAAGCATTTACTTGCAGGCCGTTACTTGAGGTACATAGGCATAGAATAGAAGATCGTAATTGGCCTACTGTTCCATGAAAATGCCAGTTTTGGAAGAAATGAGTGCTAATTTAGTCCTACTTGAGGACCTTTAACCATTTTGTCACTGCGAGATTTAGGGCATTAAATAAGCCTCAACGTCAGTTACCTGTCTACCTCACCACGGTCTAGAAAAACAGCCCCCATTTAAATTGAGTTCACAAAAATCTGATGCTCCAGCAATCTCTAGAGAAGTTAAATTGTTACTTGAACGTGCCTTGAGCAATTCCACTGTTTCTTCCTAAAATCAATAAAAGTATACTAGCATACTAAACAGCAACAAAAGATTTAAAAAATGTTACCAGTAATGACACCTAGAAAGAAGAAAATAAATAACGACAAGCACCAGAACGGACCATTCATAAGGCAATTTCTACAGCTTATGTATATGTTTCCATAAAACGATTCATCTGCTCAGTTGACAGATAAAAGCAAGCTTCAAAATGATATTTGCAGTTAATGGAACATCACTTTCCCGCAATTTATGATAGGTATGGTCAAGCGTCAAATTCCTCTTCCATTTCAGAACTGAATAGGGCCACACTCTCACTATTTAGATGGAGAAAAGCTTTGGAGCATTCTGCTCATAATAGCTTGGCACCTAAACAATACACACCATTTTGTTTTTCATTCAACAATCTGACTCCAAGATATTTTCGTAATATTCACAGCGACAACATGTGAAACCATTCCTGGTTTTAAAAACTTCAAACCCAGTATAGGAAACCAAATGTATAAAACCTAAGAAAAAGGCTAACCTCAGACGTCAAGTTGGTTGCGTACACATGAATGAGATCAATCAAGTTACCCATGGCAAGCAGTAGTATGCAAATATAAGGCTATAAAAGGAAATCAGGAATAACGCCTGTCTGTGCATCTATATTTAAAGGCATGTCAACTCTTGGTTGAGCTTTGTGCCTACTGTGGTGATGCCTATTCTTTTTCTTTTCTTTATCTTCATTGCCCTGTTTCTCATCATCATTCTTCTTCCCCAAACTTTTCCTGCTTCTGTCTTTACCATGACTCCGGTGTTTTCTCCTCTTCAAGCTTGGATTTGCATCATCTGGGTTCTCCCCGTCCGCGGAATTTTCTTTTGATTCATGAAGACTAACATTTACCTTCTCCTTCCCTTTTTTTCTACTAGGTAACTTATCAGATGGCTTAATAGTTGATGTAGCAGGTATAGCTTCACTGCCTAAAAGAATCTCTCGAACAGCACCAGAAAAAAAATCTTCTTCTGATTCTAGTTTCTTTCCAATTATGGGTACCACATCTCCTTCATCCAACTTCACTACCACAGGCCTAGGTTTTGCATGGTTGGGTTTTCTCTTTAGAACAAATGACTGGTCTGTAAGCTTAACTAGATCTTGAGTATCATCATTGGCATTAGTGCTGGAATTAAGATCATTTGCAGGTGGATAATCGCATGTTTGAACTTCCTTCTTCTCTGAAGAAAGATAGTATAACCCATGCCGCTTTCGGTGTTCTGCTAGTAAAGAAGCGGCCTCATTTGACAGTTCTGGATCTTGTTTGCTCTGGAGAGTAGAAGAATACAAACTAGCAGTCTCTCCTAAATATGGACTCACCAGAGAAGAGGAACTCGTGGAAGGTAATTGTACATCTCCACAAATTTCATCCAATTCAGCAAGATTCTCATTAAGGATTAACCCCACTGGTACAGGAACTCTCTCCTGAGAACTTACTGAGATTGGACCAAGCTCCTTAGAGAAGGCTTCATGCACCAATTCAACTATTGTGGAAGCTGTTAGTTCTTCCCTATTTACATTTGGTTTTCTAATATGCAAGTCACCCAGTTCTTGCTTTGTCAAATCAACAAATCCAAGAATATTACGTGCTCTCTCTTTTATTTCAACATCAAAGCTTCCAGACAAAGGGGCCAGTGCCGATTCAATCAAATTTAACAAGTTAATAACAGATTCATGTGTTAAACTCTTCTTCCCAAGCAAAGCTGATACAGATGAATCACCCTCTCCATCATCTAAAATAGAAAGATCTTCATATGATTGATTTGAATTCCTCAGGTTATCCTGTTCACAATCAACAGTAGCTTTTAACGATGCTGAAACAGAAGTTTCCACATAGTCACCTATAGAAGACACATCTGGAACTTTTAATGACAAATCACAGGTTACATTCTGACTTTGTATTAGGTAAGAATGAAGACAAAAGATTAAGACTTTGAAAACAGACTGCAAATAAACAGCTCTGATTGGAGATGGCAAGAGAACGCTACGAGGCTGTATTAATGACTCAATAAGTTCGATTGGGTTCTTTGAGAATTCCACATACTCTCCACAAATCCAAGCAGCAGCACATAACATCCTATGCAAGTAAGGGTTACCAAGCAAGGCAGGATCAATCAGCAGATCACGACCAACACGGACTAGCTCTGGTCTAACATCCTTGACTCTCATACCTATATCAATAAGCTGATTCTCAATTTCTACCCCCCTTTGGCAATGTGGTACCCTTGCCATTTCTCCAAGAAGTGAGACATACCATTCAAAGTCAACAATCATCTCATACACATTTCTGCAACATGTGGATAAAATTGAACCAAGAATCTCATTGCAGAACATAGGATCAGATTTCAGCGCATAATTAATCAAAACCCTACAAATTTCTGCAACATTACCCTCAGAGACCATTGCCATAACTAGACGCAAAGAAGCAATTTTGACATTAGGATCTATATCACTCAAAGATTTAATCACAACCTCCTTATTCTCCAATACTACCCACAATTGCTTAGCTGCCGCAATGGATAGTGCATGCAATCCTAGATACCTAAGGTTGAGATCGTCATCAACCAAAAATTCATGAATTTTTGAAGCAGCAAGTTTCACTGCAGATTCGTACTCAGTCAAGCTATTCAGCACAGTCACGATGCACTCAAACATCAAAGATTTTGCTCCTGACCTCCTCATATGATCACAGATAGGTTCGACAATCCTTTTAGCCAACCTAGGCTCCAAAGGAGCCAACCTGGAAAAAATCTTCAGGACTTTAATCACCACCCAATTATTTCTTGAATCGACCAAAATCTTATAAAACTCGGGAGCTAAAGGAAGATAAGATTTGGGGTCTTTAGATGCCAGCTCACAGAACACTCCAACAACTGCAGACACGATCTGTGGATCACTACTCTCTAAGCTCTCAACAAGCCTCTTAAAACACACCCGGACTGCATCTGGGTATTTACCGAAAATCCTCAAAACCACAGCAACAGCTTTCTTTCTAACAAGGACCTTAGAACTAGACATCAAAGTGAAAACTTCGGGAGTAAGATCTCTACATAAATCAACAGTCCCAATGGTGGACAAGCATTCAAGGGCTAAACTAACCTCAAACTCGTTACTACTCTTGAGATCCTTCCGTAACTGATTCGTGATCAACAAAATGACCGGAGTGGATTCGTGGAACGACTGTGAGATAGCAAGATAGCCAATTTTTTTGTGGGCAAAATTGGGAGAAGATATGCACTCAATGGCATGAAAAGCAGCCCATGTCATGTCAACGAAATGGATTGAATTGAGGTAAGTCAGCTTCTGAAGAGCAATTGATTTGGTGGGCAACTCAGTTGATTTGATCTCTCGGCGTACGTCTTCGACAACCTTGGCAATAAAAGCAGACTCTAGGGTTTGCTGGTGGCGGAGGCCTTTGATAACATCGTCGAGAGTGCGTTGAAAAAGGTGATCCATTAGCGAAGGAGAAGCCATTGGTGGGGGAAAAATCTGCAGCCTCGGAATTAAATTGAGGTGGGGATGTTCGCATAAGTGAAAAGCTAATGGAATTGGGGTAAGGGGTCAGGCGGTCGTATCAGAAGGAGGAGAGAGTGAATGTTTTTGTGTTGTTATTTTTTCATTAAGAGCAAAGAGAATAGGTTACACAACGAGTTTAAGGAAACAAATTACACAACGAGTCTAGGGAAATAGATTATCGACATATCTTCTAATAGAATAAAGTGACATCCAATACGTGTAGTATCAAAATAAGTAGTTTCTAACTCAAATTGCTCCGCATAGTTCGCTAGCCAGTCAGCATATTTGTTACTCTGCGATAGATATGACGATGTACAACAGTCCAATTTTGAGTAAAGTTCGTTAATTCCCTGAATTATGGGATTGAAAATCATTGAATGTCTAGCCGAGGAATAGAGGAGGTTGATCGCCGCTATCGAGTCCACTTCAAGTTCGATCCGGCGATAACCTAGGTTTCACGCGAGTGTAAGCCCTGTATATACTCCTCAAAGTTTCGCAGACACCGGTGAGCACCAGTCGAGACTCTGGCTGAAACCTCCAAGCCAATTGCCTCTACTGTCACATATGATGCCTCCTGCGGTGGCTGAGGATGAGGAAGGTTTGCATGCGCTATCTATGTTTAACTTGACCCACTGTGTAGGAAGTTTACACCATCCTATGAGTTGCTCATGTCGAGGCCGATGTCCCGCAACAACTTTGCTTTGCCAAGTGGTTGACTTATGAATCTGATCTGCAAAAGACAAAATAAGATAAATAGGTAAGGACGGCCAACTAAAATGTTAACAAAAAATGATCATATTTTGCCATGTCTATAAAAGCCAACAAGTAGCTCCAAAAAGGATCGACAAATCCTGTCCAAAAACATGTCGATGGTGTTGGAGGTTTGTACTGAGCCACTGTCGAGTCGGCAGAGTGAAAAACTCGTCATTAACTAGCTGAGGGGAGAATGAGTTCCATACTTGGCAGGCTTTGATGTAGTATGTAGCCCGAATTCTTCAAGTCCATAGTGATAACAAGATCCATCCGTAGTAAGGTGCCTATGAACACAATGTTGGTTAGTGAATAACCAATCGTGTACGAGGAGCTAGAGGAAGGATCGAATGCGTTGAAGACCTTTCCATTGTCAGATTACCTTCCAAATTCCATCAATCGCGGTGTCCTCATTATCCATTAACATGGAGTAAGTGGAAGCTACAGTGAATTGATCGGTGTCAGAAATGCCCTCGATTAACTTATCCTGTCCTAGGTAGGGCTTCGGGGGGAAAGTTCCTGCAATTAACCTGCAAATCGACGTTGGGAGGCAAGTTTGAAGTGCATCCCAATTCCAATTACTATCAATGTCCACAAAATGTTTGACACAGAGGTTACTCAATGGAGCAAGAATTGGGGTGGTTGCTTGGGTAATAACAGGTCCCACTCCCTCAACCCAAGGGTCCATTCAGAATCTAGTCTTAGCACCATCACCAATCATCCATTTCATGCTCGGAAGCACTAGGTGCCAAGTAGTCTTTATGCTCTTCCAGATCATTGAGCCGCCATTTGTGTCAATAGTGGTGGGGAGGTTATTGACATCAAAGTTATATTTCGTCGAGAGAACTTTTACCCATAATGCATTAGGCTTGAAAATCAGAATCCATCCTAATTTTGCCAAGAATGCCTCATTGGTTTCACGAATTTTCCGAATACCAAGACCCCCATCTCTTTAGGTTTATGAACGTCTTCTCAGTTAACCAGGTGAATCTGCTTGTTGCCATTATACGAGCCCCACAAAAATTGTCGCATTAACTTCTCCAGGGCATCACAAAGACTACGGGGCAATCGGACCGTCTGCATAGTATAACTAGATAAGGCCGCTATGACAGATTGAGCTAAAGTGATACTCCTGCAAAGGACAAAAGTTTGGTGGACCAGCCTGATGAACGTGGGTGAACCTTGTCAAGAATGTACTGATAGGTTTGCTTGTTAACTCGGTCATGCAGAAGTGGAACTCCAAGATAACGTCCGAGGTCTTTCGTCTAAGTTAAACCTAGTGCACTACTTAAATAGTGAGACGTCAAAGTAGAAATATTATTGGAATAATAGCACCTAGATTTATCTTGACTGACACGTTGTCCTGAAGCAACACAGAAAGAAACTAAAGTATCCCGAATAATGTCCACTTGATCAATAGAAGCTGCTGAGAAGAGGATGAGGTCGTCTGTGAAGAACAGGTGAGAGATTGGTGGTCCATTTTTGTTTAATTTAATAGACTGCCATTGTCTTTGTGTCACTGCTTAAGTAATTGATTGCCCGAGACGTTCTATGCACAAGACAAATAGGTAAGGCGATATGGGGTCACCCTGTCGAATACCTTTAGAAGGACTAAGGGTCTCGTTAAGTTCATCATTCTACCTTACTTGTAGGGAAACCAAGGAAATGCACTTCATAATGAGATTAATCAGTGATTTAGGAAGACCTATGTCGAATAAGGTTTCTTGAATGGAGTCCCATGACAGTCTATCATAAGCTTTCTCAAGATCCACCTTTATAGCCATTATGCCTTTTTGACAGGTTTTCCTTTTCATGATGTGGATGCCTTCTTAGGCAATAATAATATTATCCATAATCAAGCGTCCCGGGACAAAGCTGCATTGGGTTAAAGCTACCAGGTTTTCAAGGTAGGGTTTAAGCCTATTAAAAATAATTTTGGTAATGGCTTTGTAGACCACCGAACATAAAGCAATTGGCTTAAACTGCGTAATCGACGTGGGATATTGAATCATCGGCATGAGAACCATAATGGTGTGGTTAAGATCATAATCTCAAATTTTGTGTCAAAAAATTCATTGAAAGAATAAAGTCAGAGAAGGGCCCACAATATCATATTAGGATTGGTAGAATAAAACGGGTAAGCCATCAAATCTTAGTGCCTTATTAGGAGCCATATTGAAAATAGTTGTCTTGATTTCATCGGGATGGAGAGGACTGTCCAAATCAGTTATAGCTTGGAGGGGTAGGGGAAACTGACCATGGATCAGCTGATCAGTAGGATGCTGGCTGTCAGTCGAATAAATTTTTGCTAGGAAGTGTTGTGCTAGTCTTCGGATGCTCCTTGGATCTGACAGGACATTCCCATTTTCATCTTTCATCGATTTAATCTGCACGTGTCTTTATTTGACCATGGTGATTGCATGATAGTATCTGGTATTTCTGTCACCCTGGCCTAACCACTGGCTTCTGGATCTCTACAGCCAATATAGTTCTTTTTTGTAAAGGACCTGCTCCAGTTCATACCGTAGATGCTCCTCGAGCCCCAGGAGAGAGATCGAGTCTTTATCTTCTAATTGTTTTGAATGCTTTTAAGCCTCGCTAGGAGTTGCTTTTTTTGATGAAAAATATTCCCAAAATGGAATAGTTCCATTGT
>JANVCQ010000006.1:25247549-25258873 GCA_025531925.1 Erythroxylum plowmanianum | reverse complement strand
ACTTAAGTGTCTTGCCAAAAGCACCCTTGAATATTCTAACATAACTCTTTCTTCTAGAAAAGTGTTCTCCCTTGTCTAAAGTTTCCAATGACACCAAAATCAATCCATTTGGTTCAAAACTCTAAAAGTATTGCCCCAAATATTTCAAACTATTGGTAGACTGAAACAGTACACTATGCCCAACTTCCATCCAGAATTGAAAGTCTTGGAGACTGAATTAGATTTCAACTTCTTCATAACATTTGTATCTCCATGTCTCTATTTTATTTTGAAACTACAATCATTTTATTTAGAGCTCTACCAATCCTGAAGTCATCAAAATACTGAAGTATGTTTAGTAAAATCCAATTCCTACTCTTCCAATCAATACCCTTACTTTGATTCAATATATCTTTTTCACATCAATACCAAAATCTATCAAAATATATGGAGGGATAGAAAAATGGGTTAAGAAACTAATGATTGAAAAATAACTTCATTTGGAGGTCGGATAACAAAATTATGGCCAAAAGAATCAAACAAGATTTGGTTCTCAATCATATTGAACTTGTCTCAGGACAAATGGCATAACTTTCACTAAAGATGTTGGATTAAGATCATCTTAGGACAATTTGAAAGAGAAATTTGAGATCTACAGCTTTAAAGAATACCTTGAGGTCAGATTTTATCATCTAGAGGGTCAAAATGGACCAGACAATAGAATTAGATGAAGCCAAAGGAAAAAGCAGACGAATGGAAAAAGACAGAAGAAGTGGGAAAATTGCTATAACTTTCACTACAGACATCGGATTAAGGTGTTCTTTAGATGGTTCAAAAGAGGACTTCAAGATATACAAATTTCATGTAAAATACAGATTCTATCTTTTGAAGGGTTGAATATGGAACAGAAGATAGGTACAAAGTAGACTAATGGAAAAAGACAGAAAAAGTGGAAAAAGACAGAAGAAGTGAAAAAATTACTATAACTTTCCCTAAAGATATCAGATTAAGGTGTTCTTTAGATGGTTTGAAAGAGTACTTAAAGATCTACAACTTTCATGAAGACATGAAAAACAAATTCTATCTTTTGAAGGGTCTAATATGGAATAGAGGATAGGTTCAAAGCAGACTAATGGAAAAAAGACAGAAGACGTGGAAAAGACAAAAGAAGTGGGAAAATTGCTATAACTTTTCTTATAGATATCAGATTAAGGTGTTCTTTATATGGTTCAAAATATGACTTTAAGATATACAATTTTCTTCAAGACTTCGAAGACAGATTCTATCTTTTGTAGGGTCTAATATGGAACAGAATATAGGTACAAAGCAGGCTAATGGAAAAAGACAGAAGAAGTGGGAAAATTATTATAACTTTCCCTAAAGATATCAGATTAATACGTTATTTATATGGTTAGAAAGAGAACTTCAAGATCTACAACTTTTATAAAGACCTTGAAAATAGATTCTATCTTTTGAAGGGTCTACTATGGAACAGAAGATAGGTACAAAGCAAACTAATGCAAAAAGACAGAAGAAGTGGAGAAAGACAAAAGAAGTGGGAAAATTACTATAACTTTCCCTATAGATATAGGATTGAGATCATCTTTATATGGTTAGAAATAAGACTTCAAGATCTACAACTTTCATGAAGACCTTGAAGATAGATTCTATCATTAGATGGGTCGAAAATGGAACAGAAGATAGGCCAGGCGAAAAAAATAAAAGAAGCAAAACATAAAAGAAGATGACGTCATCACAGAAGAAACAAAAAGGCAAAAGACGCAAAACACAGAAGAAGATGATATCATCACAGAAGAAACACAAAAGAAGATGACGTCATCACAGAAGAAGCATAAAGGCAGAAGAAGTAAACACAGAAGAAGCAAAACATAGAAGAAGATGATGTGATCACAGAAGAAGCGAAAAGGAAGAAGAAGCAAAACATAGAAGAAGCGAAAAGATAGAAGATATATCTTCCTTTATAAGGACCATAACTTTCAGCCTAGAAATTTAAAAATTCCATACTATATACCATTGGAAAGATAAAAGAAAGACCTACAGTTCTTAGAAGGAAATTTTCTCTAATATAGCCTAGATCAATCCAAAATTGCCTCGAATTTAGAACATGAATTTACATTCATCCAATGTACTTTACCCAATTCTGAACTTCATGACAAATTTTGAGATTCTTAAAGACATAATTTAAATTCTATGTCTTCATAAAAAATGTAGCAATATGTTTCTAGTTTAATCTAAATCAAGAATCATCTCGTTTGGATAACTAGAGAAAAAGTTGTGGCTAAAAGACTGAAGCATCATCTCGTGAACATTTTACAGATCAACCACCCATTTTGTTTCACAAACTTTCCTTAACACAAATCATACTAAGATTACCTTTTCTACTTTACTCCTCATTCTCAACTCCATTTCAAACCAATATCATCCATAAAGAAAATATAGTCTATGATTAATAATGAACATCAATAACAAAACATACACATATATACATATTCCTCATCAACTTACTACACAAGTGCAACTTCATTTTTGGCTTTCATTCTACTTCTAACTTTCACCTTAATTATTCTCACTTCAAAATCTTTTATCCACCAGAAATGCTAAAGTAAAACTTGGACATATCCACATTTCTCATTCGTTACTTTACCCTTGCCTATCATTTCTTGGTTCAAGAATTTTCATCATTTGTTCTTTACTCAGGATGAATCACCAAATTTCCTCGTTCACCAGTTCTAATCTTCTAATAAAATTTTAAGGTCCAATATGCTCAGTTTCAGGAGTTGGTGAAAAAGGGTTTTATTAGACCAAGTGTATCACCTTGGGGAGCTCCAATGTTGTTTTTAAAGAAGAAAGATGGGATTTTAAGGTCATGCATTGACTATATGCAGCTGAATCGGGTGATAGTAAAGAACAAGTACCTGCTGCCTAGAATTGATGATTTGGTTGATCAGCTGTAAGGAGCTCAGGTATTCATTAAACTAGGTTTGAGATAAGGGTACTATTAGTTGAAGATAGCAGAGGCTAATGTACCTAAAAGTGCATTCAGGAGTAAGTATGAGCACTTCGAGTTCTTAGTTATGCCATTTACATTGACTAATGCCCCGATAGCATTTATAGCCTTAATGAATAAGGTATTTTAGCCCTACCAAGGTTGATTCGTGATTGTGTTCATTGATGATATTTTGGTGTATTGTAAAAGCAGGGAAGAACATGTTGAGAATCTGAGTCATTTTATAGATTATGAGGGAAAGGCAGTTGTATGCCAAATTCAGTAAGTGTGAATTTTGGTTGAACCAAGTAGTGTTTTTGGGACATATAGTGACTAGATATGGTATTCAGGTAGATCCAAAAGAGATAGAGGCAGTGATGAATTGGGAGGCTCCAAAAAATGTGTCTGAAATTTGAAGCTTCCTTGGATTGGCCAGATGTTATCAAAACTTTGTTGAGGGGTTTTCTCTTATCTCATCCCCTCTGACAAAATTTTTGAGGAAGAATGTAGTGTTTAGATGGAATGAGGAGTATTAGAAGAGCCTTGAGGAGTTGAAACATCGGTTGACTACTACATCAGTGTTGACTATTCCATCGAGGATCGAAGGATATGTGGTGTACAGTGATGCATCGCATCAAGGATTAGGATGTGTATTGATACAACATGGCAAGGTGATTACCTATGCATGGACACAATTAAGGTCTCACGAGATTAATTATCCGGTATATGATTTAGAGCTAGCTGCAGTTGTCTTTGCTCTAAAGATATGGAGACACTATTTGTATGGAGAGACCTTCTAGATTTATACAAATCATAAGAGTTTGAGATATCTGTTGAGTCAGAGGGAGTTGAACTTAAGGCAGAGAAGTTGGATTGAATTATTGAAAGATTATGATTGCACTATTGAGTACCACCCAGGGAAAGCTAATGTGGTGAGTGATGCTTTGAGCAAGAAGTCTAATATTAGTGTAGCTCAGATTCAGGTATCGAGGTTACCTAGTTTAATTCACTTGCGAGCGTTGAATGTGAAGTTGAATCTGGAGCAAGATAGGGCCTTGATTGCTACATTGGAACTTAGACCGATGCTACATGATAGAATCAGAAAGGTCCAGGAGAAAGATCCTGATATGGTGAAGCTTATGGAGAAAGTAAGGACAAATCTAGATTCTGAGTTTGAGTTGAGGGATGAGACCTTATGGTTGAGCCAAAGCCTATGTGTGCCTAATGTGGATGATCTGAGGAAGGAGATACTTGAGGAAGCTCATATGACCACCTATGCTATGCATCCTAGTACTACCACAATATATAACACACTGAAGCAACATTTCTGGTGGCCTGGAATGAAGAAGCAAGTGGCGGAATATATATCTAGATGTATGACATGCCAGCAATTTAAAGCTGAGCACCAGGCTCCAGTAGGGAAGCTACATTCGTTGCCCATTTTGGAGTAAAAATGGGAACGAATTACTATGGACTTTATCATAGGATTGCCTAAGACTCTAAGGTAGAATGATGCTATATGGGTTATAGTGGATCGGATGACTAAGTCGGCCCACTTCTTACTAGTGAGAGAGAATAACACACTTGATCAGGTGGCCCGGAGATATATGAAAGAGGTGGTGAGACTACATGGGGTTCCAGTGTCCTTAGTATTGGATCAAGATCCTAGATTTACTTTGAGGTTTTGGAAGAGCTTGCAGTTTGCTATAGGCACTAAGTTGAACTTCAGTACAACATTTCATCCTTAGCAGATGGACAGAGTGAGAAGAGAATCAAGATTGTTGAGGATATGCTCAAAGCTTGTATATTTAGAGGAACTTGGTATCAATATATGGCATTGATAGAGTTTGCCTACAGCAACCATTACCATAGTAGTATCAGAATGGCACCGTATAAGGCATTATATGGTAGAAAATGTCGGTCGCCGTTATATTAGGATGAAGAGGGCTTAAGAATGGTTGAAGGCCCAAAGTTAATATGAGATACAGTGGACAAGGTGAAGTTGATTCGAAGTTGAATTAAAGCGGCTCAGGATAGACAGAAGAGTTATGTAGATCAGCATCGACGTGATATGGAGTACAGTGTGGGAGATAAAGTATTTCTAAGAGCGTCACCTTAGAGAGGAGCTTTGAGATTTTGTAAAAAGGGTAAGTTGAGCCCTAGGTACATTGGTCCTTATGAGATCATTGAGAGTATTGGACCTTTGGCCTATAATTTGGCTTTACTGAATAAGATGTCTCAACTGCATAATATGTTTCATGTGAGTATGCTCCAAAGGTACCAATCAAATCTGAAACATGTGATACGGACTCTGGAGACTGAGGTTGCTAATGACTTAAGCTATGTTGAGGAGTTTATCAAGATTGTGGGATCGCGGATCAAGCAATTGAGGAACAAATTCATTCCATTGGTGAAAATCCTTTGGAGGAATCACTCAACTGAAGAAGCAACATGGGAGACGAAGGAGCATATGAGGAGAAAATATCCCAACCTGTTCGAACAAATAGGTAAGAATTTTGAGGATGAAATTTCTTTTAAGGAGGGGGAATTGTAACATTCTATTACCTGCGGGGAGGCTAGAATAGTAAATCTGAGTGACTAATGAGAGATTGGAAATGCATATGTCATACACGTACACTTGAATAGTAAAATTTTTGCACATGAAAAAAATTATACATGCATTCATGGATAATTCCAGGTATAATTGGATCAAGTTGTGTTATTATCGAGAATTTTGAAATTTATTCTTATTGGAAATTTCATTCATTAGTGGAATTGTAGTATTTGTGAATTTTGGTGAATTTAGGAATAATTTTTGAAAATTATAGATTATTATGGAAAACAGGAAAAGGAATCAAAAGGATATTGGAGATAATTGGATTGCAAAGATGAGAATTAAAGGAATTAGTTCAAAAGGAACTTGGTTAGAGCTTAGACATTAGGAAAGTGACAAGTGTTAAGTATTTGTCATAGAGGTACGTTGCTGTGCTCTGAAAGTTAAAAGACTACATGATTTGAAAGATGTACTTCAAACAATTTTCGTAAGCTTCCTTCTTTATAGTCACCTTCTTCAACTTTTCTCCTAATACACAGAGTTTTTCATCAAATACCTCCCAAGAGATTACTTTGGTTTTCCTTATCCCACACTACTTTCCTACAGCTAATTGTTTCTTCTACCCTAAGAAAAACTAGAAGGTGGTCATTTTACACAGTTGAATACGTGAATTTGTATAGAGTTTCGGGTTTAAAGATAATTGAAGATTTTGGAGTTTTCAACAAGTAGTGAATAAATCCTTTAAAGTTGGGTATTTATGAAATAAATTTGATGAATTACTATTAGCTGCATAATCATGGCATCTACGTGTACATATTCATGAACACAGTGTTAACAAGATGGAAAATATAGATATAGTGTTATTTAGTATTTAATGGATTGTTAGTGATTAGGTCATGTAGAAATGATTTTTGGAGTTAGATAGAGAAATAAAATGGTGTATGAGGTTAGTGTAGAAAATTATATATGAAAAGGGAATATGCTCTATTTCTTCACCGTATGTGTGTGTGTGTGTGTGTGTGTGTGTGTGTATATATATATATATATAAAGCTTTAGAGATAACCAAGAAAATGATTTGTGAGTTAAAGAGTAGTTGTAAAATGATGGTTTGAGATGGGAATGAATGTATAAATAACAGTCGGAAAGAAGATAGGCAATAGTTGAAAATGTAGAGAAAGGTGGCAGTACATGAATAGGATAAACCATCAACTTTTGGCTTTCGATAATTTTTGCCTAAATTTGTATATTTAGGGATAGTGTGAAATAGTGGTAAATGAATTGAATGAAATGGAGTAGAAATACTAAAAATAAAAATTTGAAGTGTTGGATTTTAGAAAATGGAGGTCTAGAAATTTTATGGGAATGAATAGTTGAGAGTTGAATCTTTGATCTAAAATTCCATGAATTTAATGTATTGATTTAGGCAAATTTTGACAAAGTTGTCTTCTAGAAAGTTGTAGTTTAGCTTTCTAGCTTTCTAACAGTATATAGTATGGAATTTTTGGATATCAGAGTCAAACGTTAAGGTTCTTATAGGTGAAGATGCTTAGGAGTATAGGATGTATCGTCTGGTGATAACGTGTCATCTAGTGAGGACGGATCATCTTGTGAAGACGCTTCATCTGGTGAGGACATATCGTCTTGCGAAGATGTATCGGCTGGTGATGACGTATCGTCTGGTGAGGGCATTTCATCTAGTGAGGATGTATTATCTGGTGAGAAATTACCATCTGTTGAGGACGCTTCGTCTGGTGAGGATGGATTGTCTTATGAAGATGCTTCGTCTAATTAGGATGCTTCATCTAGTGAGGATGTATCATCTGGTGATGACATATCGTCTGATGATATCATATCATCTGGTGGTGATGTCATATCATCTGGTGCATTGTTCATCTGATCCCATTATTTGGTCCCATTTTGGACCCTTTGGATGATAGAATTTGCCTTTGAGGTCTCATGAAATTGTAGATCTAGAAGTCCTCTTCGAAACCATTCAAAGACAACCTCAATCCGAAATCTCTAGTGAAAGTTATGCCAATTGTTCCGAGATAGGTATAATGTCATTGAGGACATGAGCATGGTTGATTCTTTTGACCATAACTTCATAACCTGACCTATAAATGAAGTGATTCTTAGACCAATAGATTCCTAACACATTTTTCTATCTCTAGAAAAATTTTGGAAGCATTTTGAGTCGAATTGAAAAAGGTCGATCAAATGAAAATGTGGAATCTGTTGGAACAGTAAAATAGGATTATCTTACTGAACACACTTCAGTATTTTGATTATATTTGGATCTGTAGGATTCCAGATGAGATGATTTTTGATTTGGAGTAAACTAGATAAATAGGACTATAAATCATATAAAAAATTCAAATTGTGATTCTGTCTCTAAGATGTTCAATTTTTGGCTGGAAGTTGTATAGTCTACTGTTTTGGATAAGAGCAGTTCGAAAATGTTTGAGGTATATATTCCAAATTACTGAACCAAAATGAGTGATTTTGGTGTCAATAGAAACATGAGACATAGAGGAACACTTTTCTAGAAGAGAGTATGACCAAATTAGATCAATTTCACCTTCTCATTGAACGTGAATTGTAGACCTAAAAGTGTGTCTAAGAAAAGTCTGAAGTGACTCAATGACAAATGAACTGCGAATTTAATGGTGTTAGTGAGGCATAAACCTAACTATAAATTATACTTAGATGGGTTTTGATATGAGAATGATTTTGTGATGAAACTAATGGATAAATACCCGGGATTATCATTAACATGCATTGTACATATTTTATTACATACATGAGCATTGTTAAACACTTATGGTCGTACAAATTGTGATGGATGTGTATGTGCTATTTGATATAGAGGAGCAACTAGAACGTCAACCTCCAGATGTTGCCAGAACTTCCAAGCGTTAGCTTTGGTGACTTGTGAGTAACCTAGATAGTTTCTCTGAACTATTATTTGCTTAAATTATGTTTTGATTGTTAAATGAATGTGAATTGATTTGTGTTGGTTTCCACATAGAAGGTTCGATGATTGTGAAATATGGAGTGTGTCTTGAAGTGCTGCTTGAATGTGAATGTGAAGAACTATGTGTTTCATAATATGATTGATTGTGATAGATGCATTCCATACATGAGTGCATAATCAGATAATGGCTAGCCATCGATCAGAGCTTAAAGCTCAGAGTGTGAAAAAAGCCTCGAGCTCAGACAGTGATTAAGAGCTTAAGGCTCACTATATAAAATGAGCCTTATATCCTCATCAAAAAAGGGACAGTTATTAATGAGCTCAATATCCAAAATAGATGAGGGACAGTTCAGGCACTCAGTCACAATAATGTAACAATTGGAAAAAAAGTCTCATGAGGATTTCATATGCATTTTTAATAAGTATGTGGATTGTTTGAAATGCCAAATTGATTTGTTCTTAAATGTAAATGTGATACGTGATCATCATGCAAAGTTGTGAATTATATGTTATGTGAATTGTTGTATTGCATGAATTGAGTAAACCATCGATGATGGTTACCTCATTGAGCTTATAAAACTCACCAAAATTGCAACGATGTCTTCTCCGAACCAAGAGATAACTCTAGCTACTGAAAGGCTCTACCAGCCGTGTGGATTATGATTTGGCAAGAGAAGTCAAGGCTCAAAGGTCGGTCAGCTAGGATTTTTGGGTGGTTTAGATAGATTTTATATATTTTCCTCTTTCATGTAGTACTTTTGTATTAGGTTTTGATGATGCACATGTAGTAAAGGTTAAAAGCACAATGTAGACTTTTGCTTTTATGCAATGAAATGAGGAAAAAGTTGGTTTTTAAAATATTGTGATTTTCTTTTAATGCTTATAAGGGATTAATGTTATGATACCATGTGTAGTGAATGTAGTGATCGAATGTGGCTCGCCCTTATCATAGGATATGTACCAAAATGACCTTCGGGCATCCTGGTGTGCACCCTGCAGTAAGGGGCGCTATATTATATACCCTTGAGGTTCAATAGTTTGCCCCAATTAAATTTGTCTAAGCTCCTCACAATGTATGTTTCATCAATACCCTCTTGAACTCAAACTTCGATCACAAACTTGTTGTTCTTTTTCTTATTAAACCAAGTTGCACATTATTCACTGATGAGCATAGCTTGATCAGAAGTAGGTTTCTCTGCTTCTTCGACCAGATTTTTACCCCTAACAGCTCGAGAAGATTGAGCAGTAATCTTCCTCACCATTTGTTTAAATCGTAACATTGAATGATAGCCACACAACCAGTTATAATCTCAACAAAACTAACCTCAGTCCCAACAACCAATCAATAATTCTCAACCCAAGCTCAATTGCAGCAACACAAAACCAAAATAGTTTCAATATCTACCACAAACCAGCACTCTCAAATTCAACTATAGCCTAGTAATCGCAAATTCAATCACAACCCAATAACTTCAACATAAACTAGCCCAACGTTAATAACAATATCAAAGTCAACATAAAATCTCAATTAACCATAATTGTATGGATTTCAAACATCAACCTAACAACTCAAAATGTTATAAGAATCCAGACCAAAATCATCATCATGCATGAATCAACAACAATGGAGTTCCACATTAAGTATAAACACATCACGAGATTGCTCTAAAAATTTCCAAATCCCTATATTCCTCAATCTAAACAATTTCATCCATAAGTTTACCGAGATTTGTGAAAGAACACTTACCTATGCCAAATTGAAGTGGAGATTGTGTATAATGAGCCCAAAAACCTTAAAAAGGACCCCCAATATCAATGAACTTTAAGTGTGGTTTCATTATCTTAGCAAAGAATGACTTAGGAGACTAGGGTTTGGGTGGGTGTTGGAATGTTGTAGGGGGTGCTTGCGAAGGGAGGAGAAGAAGAAAAGAAGAGAAAAAATGAAGAAATCCGCGCTAGAAGATAACAGGTTGAAAGATGGAAGAAGAAAAAGAAGGGGAGAAGGTGAGGGAAGGTGAAGAGAGTGCAGGAAAGAATAGAGAAAATGGTGTCTTAAATTTGAGTGCAGGTAATGTCTGTTAAACGGACATGATGTCTGCTAAACAAACCTTCTCGAGTCTCCTTAGTTGTGGTGAGACTGTGAGTTTGTTAAGCAGACTTTATGTCCACTAAATGGACTTTCTCGAGTCTCTTGTGCTTTGCTAAGGTTATGAGTCTGTTAAGCAAACTTTATGTCTACTAAATGCACATTTTCTATGAATTTAAGATTGTCTCACTTAGTTCACTCCTCTTTTGCCCCTTTTAACTACTCAATGATACCATAAAACTATATGCGTGATGTATGAATGAAAATAGGGAAAAGATTAAACGAAACAAAGAGACATTGCTACTTACCTCCCCCACACTTAACATAGGTCTTACCTCTAGGATCGATGAGTTGTGATCATGCTATTCCTCATTCTAATAGGACGTGTCATTGGGATGTCTCATAAACACTAACCCTATGAAACACATGGTAAACTAAAATAAGAAGATATAAACAAAAAATGAAATGAATAACATAACAAAAAGAATTGGAAATATGGAAATATATCCAACCATCTCTCCCTCAAAATAATGCTTAAGTCATTGCCCATTGACCATAAAGGGCTTTTGTTCATCCCTTCCAATCTCCATAACTCCATGTGGGCATACCTTGGTCACCACGAATGGTCTAAAGTGAATCACACGTTAATACAATACTTATAAAACGATATAGAATGCACGAGAAGGGGGGTTGAATTGTGTATTCCCCTTTTTGAAATTCTTT
>JANVCQ010000006.1:25231909-25247449 GCA_025531925.1 Erythroxylum plowmanianum | reverse complement strand
CATAGATTCATTCATACTTTTCATTCATTACAAGGAAATATACCATATTTCCTCATGCATTTTCAAATATTCACCACAATTTAAAATTTTTGCAATACAAAGCAATCCCACACGCAAATAGGGCATTGTCCAACACATAATAACCATAAACATATTACCCACTCATCATTAACTTACTACATTCACTACCCAATTTCTCATTTGATTTCATTTAATAATTTCTAATTTCTAATAAAAAAAGATCGGGGTCCAACATTTCAGTTCCGTTTAATTTACTTCAATAAATAATAACTCATATTGTTAAAAATAAATAATTAATTAATTAATCAATTGATTTTAATGTTTGTCTTTTTTTAATATTAAGATCCTGAAAATAACATGTAAAGATTAATTTTTTAAATAAGTAAATTATTTCATTATAATTTAATATTCATGATTTAATAGTCCTAAAGGTCTTAGTTTCGTTTATAAAATTTAAAATGTGTCTATAACTTATGTATTAATTTTTGCATAGTGTCATCTTTATATAATTTATTCACATAATTTACTCATTTATTTTCTTAACCATTCATTTTTTTCTCATCTCTTTGAAAAAAAATCATCAAATCCCTATTGCCATTACCAAATCCCATAAGACGTATCAAATTATTTTCTTACTGCATTGATTGACTTTCTTCGTGAGTGTCAATAATGAATTACTACAAGTGCACGGTACAGATGTAACTAGTACTGACAAATACGGGTCGATCAAACGAAGACAGTTAGTATTAGTACTTACTGTTATTCTATTATCTAGCCTAATAATTAATTGTAGTTTTTAATTAAAGAATTGAAATTGACAAATAAAATAAATGAACATCACTATTTAAACAGAGAATTATGAAGCGCTAAGTTAATTACCAATATCAAGTGATTATTATTTAGGTTTGAATCTCCCTAAGCCGTAACCAATTGTTCCTTTGTTCTGCAATTGTTTTGATAATTTATTGGCCTGTGGAGACTCTTATGGTATGATAGTACCTGACCTTGGGTCTACTAATAACTAATCCTAATTCTAACTGAATTACTCAGGTTAAATTTTATAGGATTGTGTTATCGTTTTATGAATCCATCTATTAGGTTTGACTATAATCTAAAAGATTTATGTCTTGCAACCAACTCTTTCCAATTACCTTGGATCAATTCAAACCTAGGATTTCTCAATCGCTTCATATGAAATCAGATTATGATTTAATATTTTGGATCACTGGAACATAAATAAAACAAGTAATTGGATCTCAATAAATCAAACAATCAATTGCATTCAAAAAATAATCAACACATGATCATGTATCAAATAGGATTCATCTAGCCTTCAGACTAATGAAATAATTAGTTATATATTAGTGAACATAAAATCAGATATACATAAACAGAAAACTGAATAGAAACAAGATAATCATAATTCTAAATCTCTTTGATTGTTCTCTATCAAGTATTGTGGTGATGTAGATGTCTAATCTTTTGTTCTGATGGATCTGTCAATAAAATCTCCGCGTCTTCCGCTCCTCTAGCTCAAAATCATACTTGGAATTGTCTCTAGAAAATTCAGAACGCTTCCTACCATCTTTGTTTCTCAATTGCTTATGAAAAATGTCTCTTATACGAAATCTTATGGTTTTAGCTGATCATGGTCTTTTACATGGCCGTGCATAACTATAATTATCTGAATATTGCAAAAGTGGACGACCTCAAAGGAGTGCACAGGCAAATGTAAGGCCGTGCATCCTTTCAGATTGTTGAATCTTCGTTTTATGCCGTGTTTTTATCCGAATTCTTCTCCTTTAAGCCTATGAAGGCAATTTTTATACTTACTTGAAATGAATAAAGTACCAAATATATACCAAAAGTAATAAATATCAAGGAAAAGCACATCAAATATGGAGTAAAAATATGCTCAATTATCCATATATCAAATATACTCAACCTGTTCATTTATACTATACATTATCATACCCTACTGAATCAAATTAACATATAATTATAGTTAAGTTATCATAAAATTAACTTCCTAATTAATAATAATAATAATTACATCAGTAATCACATTGAAATAAAAAATATATATCTTTACACCCTCACTAAGATTTTACTCAATGCGTTCAAGTGTTTTGCTTTTATAATTATTTATTTCAAATAATTAACAAAGTACAAGGTGTTTTGCTTTTATATTTTGTTACATATTATGATATGTATCGCTTGTTAATTCGGCAAAAAATGTGTTAATTAAGTTATGCATGAGTATAAGTAAGAATATTAATGTAAATAAATCACATTCATACAATTAAATAGAGACTTAACTTTTAATAGGTTGTGAATAAATGGTTAAATTGTGAATCTATAGTTTGCCTAGGATAAGCTAGATTCGATGGGTATAGATTGATAGGTTAGTTAAATATGAGCGAGCGATGGCTAGGTTAGTTAAATATGAGCAAGCAATGGCTAGGTATTTATCCATAGAGTAGATATCGTGACATCTAGAGTCCCAAGGATATCCTGTGTTGATGGTTAGGCATCGAAGTAGTACTGAGATAACCTAAGTCTTGGGGATATCTAGTGTCAACGGCTAGGTACTAAAGTAATACCGGGGTACCAAATTAAATTGAGAAGTTGAGGTACTCTTTGCTAGTATTTATACATCTAATTATGTTTCTACTTAGTAAGAGATTATAATTAGTATAGATATGTCGACAAACCATTGAATGTAACCTTACTAGGTTATAAGATAAAACGTAAATGACAGTAATAAAATAATATTAGTCTTAATCATTATTATGATAAAATTTTGAATGTTTGTTAATTGTTCATATAGGCTGAGTAATATTGTGTAATTCAATACTATATGTATGTTTCAATCACTTGACTAGTATATATATACTAGTCATTTGATTTTAAAGGTATAGTTAATTACCTTTTACTCAACAGATAGCTCACTACTTATCGTTATTTTTTTAGAAAATAGAGAGATTTTCGATAACCACAATACACGTGATTAACAAGAAGTTTAGGTGGGGCCAACATATTAAATTGAGTAAATTTATTTTATTGTATATACTTTTGAATGTGACAATTTGGCCAGTCATGCTTGTATAAATAAATTTTTGTGATTGATGAACATTTTTTTTGAATTAATGAGGATCTTGATAATTAATGTTATACTTTAAGAATAATTTGGATGGGTGTGGTTTAAGAATTATTGAAGTATCACATAACCCACTTGCTAGTCTCAGGAATGTATATATATATATACACACACTCACAATTACATTAGCTATCATGTATTCAAGAAATTGTCAACATTGACTAAATTAGATGGGCCAGCTGAAGCTAATGCAAACAACAACTTAGAAAAGTTAAAACGGTATTTCGGAATGGATTTGTTTTTTCAAACCCATATCTTGAAACATTGCATTAAATTTTCTTAATCTTCTAACCACAACCTTATCTAGACACTCACTGTCTGTCTATGCACATCTAATTGAAAATAAAAGGGAAAGAGTATGCCTCAGAACAAAAGAAAACATATTCCTGTAAGGAAGAGAGAGAGGATAAAAATAGGTGACAAGCCAGGAATGAAGGATACATGTTTCATGTTTGTTGTCTCTTCTAAGCCATGAACATGTTTACACGAACGAACGGTCCAAGAATCCTCTCCATTTCATATCTTCTTCGGATCATAGTATTTGTTCTTGATTATATCTCAAAAAACCTTGACGATGCAATTAGCCTTCTAACAGCTTGACATGACTTGGATAAGCAAATATCAAGAGTCAGCAAGTACCAGCAATAGTTACAACTTGGATACCTAAATTTTCATCCGCAAGAAAAGCAATCATTTCTTGTTCTTTTTGTCTTTTCCACCGCTCAAAAATGATCCAAATCCAAGGAGATTTGCAGTGCCTTTAGAAATGTAAGGTGGTGGCAAATTCAATACATGATTTATTCTAACACCATTGCCACGAAACCCTCCATAGTTCTTCTTCAATGGAGGCTTCTGAGCTATGGAATCCATATAAGCAGATGATGACGAAGTTGATACAGAATTTTTCATGCAATTTGACTGCTGCTTCTGTGTGTTATGCTTTTGAAAATCTTTCATAGAAATTTTCTTTGGATTTGGGACTGTACCCGTAGAATTGCTTCGAGACAGAAGCGGCAATGAGCAGATTAAGCTCCTCTTAATATCACAGTTGAGACTAGTGCTTCTCTTGAATCCCCAAAAAGACTTGGACGGAGGCTTTTCCTCCATTTCAGAGTTCAAAACCATTAGTTCGTTAGAACTCTCTTCTCTCTTTGGATCCCCTGTGGTGAGAGGACGTGGGAGTGGAGGAAGAGTATCCATTCTTGAGGGTTCATCTCTATGCCGCTGCTTATCAGAATCAATGGCTCTTCCATGAATTTGAAGTGGAAGGATCATGCCATCTGCAAAGAGCTCGTCTGCCAAGGAAGGTTCATGATCTAAGCTACCACAAATGCTGAACTCAAAATCAGAACTTGAGTCCAACAGCTTTGTGTCTCCCCGAGATTCCCGTTTCGTTGATAAGTCATCTTCTGGGCTGCAATCTTCGGAAAAGGATATTCTAGGACTTGTTTCTGAGCACATCTTGGTGATCCCAGTTTCAGTTTGTCGGTTGAAGAACAAAGAAAACTGCATCAAGAGCAGATCAGGTAATCAAGAAACTTGAAAGAACGTTTAACAATTCAGGAGTTAATTAAAAGAAGAGAAAAGGGTGGTGGTAGAACGATTCAAAGATGATGGGCTGGGAAGAACATAATTTCTCTAGGTTGAATATTGACAAAGGATAGTTTGGACCAACTAGGAATGAAAAAGGAGATGTACAGAGAATTGTGAGCAGAGCATAAACGACCAGAGTGGTATCAAAGAAAAGAACACTGCTTTCTTTCCCGCGTGAAAGATTCTAAGAAAATTATAAGGATCAGGGTCAGAATGTTCTACACTGAATTGGAGCAGACTGCGGAACAAAGTTGTCTGCTACTGTTAAAAAAAAGAAAAGAAAAAGCAGATATGTTGGAGAGACATAAAAAGACATGGGGCTGCGAAAAACATACTATTTAATGGAGAAAATTTCGATAAATTCAAAGAAGATGGGAAAATCAAGGCCATATGTGAGAGAATTGGTTTCCTTCTGTGTGAGGCAAAGGAATAAATGCACTCAAGTAGTTGGACTTGAAGGAATGGAATGTTGAAAGGGCTCCAAGAAACCTTCAAAATGTATTAAATTGGTGGTGAGACAAAGTTGTTTTCACAAACCACATAATCGACGTTTGGGCAGCCCTTACATCATCTGACACCATCCTTTATTTTTTTTTTCATATTTAGATTCTCAACATCTAACATAAAAAATTGGCCTAGTCAATTACCGTTTGAAAGTAAACGCAAAAAGAAAAAAAAAACACAGTTGTTGGTGGAAGAAAAATAATAAACTTTCCGGTAATTTAGCAGTTGGTAATCCATTGTCCTGTCCTGATTATCCAACACTTTTTCTCGGTCTATGCTTATATATATTTGCAATCCAAGGTTCTTAATTAACACAACAATAATAATGCTTCCTTCACCCAATTTTGGCAGGAGGCCTTGTGTTTTCGTCCATTGTGCTCCACACGTTACAAATTCTTGAGAATCTTGTGGGGCAGAAGCAGGACACAACAATCGGTTTTTGGCATTTCGCTAGCTCAGGCGACCTCTTTTCTTCGCCTATTGCCTACATTCAAAGCATGCTTAGCTTCGAAACAAACTAAAAAGCTACTTTTCATCCTAAAAATTTGACCCACTCATTCAATTAGTTTATTATTCCCCTATCAATTCTAATTATACATACTACTGAATAGAAGAGAGTGCAAGTAGCTTCTTTTCTTAAATCTCGGCTTTCTTAAACCCCTTGAATTAGAACATTCTGAGGCGAAGGAAATTGTAGACTGTAACTGATGTGGCTCCGATCCTGTGGTTGTTTAGACTTGAGGTTCTTTGGCACCCGAATTGCCATCTTTAACAATCTAAAGTTGATGTCTTCTCTTGACAAGACTTTTCCTAAAACAACCCTCAAAAAATGAAATTTATTGGGCAGTGTGACCACTTTCTGAAACAACAGGAGGACTGAGCAATAGTCTGAAGGCTGTTTTGTGATTAAAATCTTACAGAATTTTTAAGAGCCGCCCCACATACCGAAGTACAGACTTGTAGAGGAGAAAACATCATAACTGTATCAATAATTCTCTTATATTATTTGAAGTAGACCACTCAGGAATCCGGGAAATTGTGTATCTATATTTGTTAGGTATTATTATTATCTTGTATATAAAAAATAAAAATAAAAATATATTTCTAGTTTGACTATGATATATGCAAATTAGGAATTAAAAAATTTTAACATTTTAATTAATTTTGAAGAGACTACTCAACTGAAACCTCACATCGGTTCTTGATTCATCAAACATCTTTTAATGGAGCCCACCAACCATCACATGGCATGACAAAGGTATGTGTCAATTTTCCCTCGTCGTCTTCTTGATATCCCCAGATCAACGTTGACTCGGCTCTCTGTCCCTTGTTGTTCTGAAATTTCTTACCATAGGTCTAGGTAGTACAAAAGGAACTAAAAATGTGATCTTAGTAAAGGATAAGATAACTGATCAAGATTGAATTGATACTATTTTGGCTAGTCATTTGCAGAAGGGTTACGTACTAAATACCACACCTAAACAAAAGTCCGTTGATGTCCATGACCGGATGGATTAATATTAGTTTACATAATTTTTGGGATTAGTTGAGAATTTATATAATATACGCTTTCTTTGTACACACGCTATCCATCTTAAACGAGTAATGGAGATACTATACCATAGATTAAAGATCTCCCCTCCCCTGTTGGATCTTTGTCTGCTTTTAACGTTTTGAAAAGATGCATTGACCTTTTTTTATACCTTCTCTGGTTGACATTAAGGTTTAATTTTGGTTGTAAACAAAAAAAAAAAGTAAGAAAAGCAAAGATTCTTGTTCATTCATTCCAAGAGATCATTGTTTGATGGACAATGGATTGACCCTTCACATGATCACGCCTGCTGTCAAATGAATAGAGATTTTTTCAATTTCTACAAGAACCATAAAAGGTTATTTCATGTAATGGATTAAACAAAACAAGTAGAAGAAGAAAAGGGTAATAATGGATCAATTCAAAGTTCAAACCAAGTCCAAGGTGGTGGGTTAATTTTCATTCATTTTTATTGTTTATCGTATGGATGGTAGACCATTTTCAACAACCATCAAAGGTTTTTAACGTGGGTTGAAAGGAAAGAAAATCTAAGAGACACCAAGTCTTGGAGTTGGTGGGAAAATTATGTGACATGGGAGGTAGGTCAGGACTACCTATTCTAAAATCATACAGATCTTTTACTCGCCAGGTGGGCAATCTGTCCTTAGACTTATGGTAAATCGAATTCCACCAAGTTAAACCCAAAACCAAATTCCAAGTCATGCCAGCTTAAAATTTCGAATCATTTGAACTTGTTCACAACCTAAATTCTAGACGAGTATCGAGTACCTTAGACAAAATTTTTAGAGGAAAGAAAACTGTAAATAAATACATTTTTTTGTGAGATCATATCCCAACCAGATAATTTTTACTCACAATCGATAATTCGATATAGTTGTCAGGAGAACCGTCAACTGTGACTAGTCCTGGGAATGAGAACCTCATATAAATTAAATTGTAGGTTAGGTGGCAGGCGGGTGTCCCACTTTTGTGTCATCAGCCATGAACTTGATTGATTGACTGCCACGTCGTCGGCTTGGGTGGTGGTTGTGGTCATCACCCAGACAGGTTCCACACTGCCAATAGCTCTCATCACCCATTAGATGCTTTGCCTTTGCCCCAACTTTGTTTCTACTCCTTCTCTAGCTAAAGCTTTACGTGCAGTGATCCAAAGGAACGGAAAAACTAACGGCATTTCAAAAGAATATCATTACCTACCCACTACTGTTTCTGTGGAGCTGAGTTGTTAGTTGAACTCTTGGTTTTTTGTTCTTTTCATGATTTCTTCACCTTCGTTTGCCTGAATCCTCCATTTATCAAGCATGCTGTTTCTGTTTCTTCATAGAGTGATTATGCATTTTATAGCAAGCAAGCCATGCACATCTCATGTGTCCTGGAAATTTGGCATTTTAGAAAATAAACTTAAAAAAAAAAAACCTCAACACATCACCGAACTGATCTTGGTACAGATCTACCAATCGGAAAACCAGCCTCCAATTTTCCACTTCAGTCTTCATACAAGAAGCAAGTTCAATTTACATTTCAAATACGAGTACATTGAATTGCCTTGGTATAAACAATTGCATTGTAAAAATTTTACAAATTCATTTGGCAAAAAATCAATATCATCTAAGATCAATGACATCAAATTTTAGTTTGGGATTCATATACACATCTGTACATGCCTTGTAAATGGGTCCACCATCCGGAGGCTGATTATGAGAATGGAATCCACGCTGCTGGCACTGTCTTATAACTGACATGCCTCCCGGAGTTGTCAACCGAAAAATCCCATATGTTCTGCACAGTTTTAAATTGATTACTTTCATACTTTTATATTGAAAAGTCGAAACTCATTGAGACAACAGAACATACTTGGTTGTATCTTTTGGTGCCATGACAATTGCAACTGCTTCTGGCAACATAATCTGAACAAAGACCAACAATTATGGGTAAATGGTTTAATAATACAAAAGCTACTCTTGCATTGTTAACTCCAATTATATTGCTTTAATGTCACTTGACACTGAAATCTTAATTTACAATTTAACTCCAAAATAATTTCAAATCTTCATGTGGGCATAAAATTTGGTATATGTATTTTAGTTAAACAACCTGCGATCCGAAACTAAAATAAATACATAAATAAAATTTTTATGCCCACCTGAAGAGTTGTGCTAATTTCTGAGCAAATTAGTTGGTAACTTTTTCTGTCAGCTCGAAGTTGTGCTGGAATATCATTATCCATTAGTATTGGCCTTTTTTTCTTTGTCTTTTAGATGTTACGTATTAACAATAGTAATTCCATATTGATAGATAATTGGTAAAATATAACTTTTTTGTAGTTTTATGAATTCCATTCCAACAAAATATTTTCTAATTTAAAAATCTACGAGAAACCCGTTGTTTTATGAACAATTTAAAATAATTTTTTATTAATTTCTGCTTTTTATAACACAAAGGAGTGATTATATTAACAAACTATAAAGAGATCAAATATATATATTTACTATTTTATTAACTTATCATATTTTTTTATCATAATTTATATTAAATATATAATAATTAAAAATGAACAACATATAAATTTAAAAAAAATTATGGAACATACATATCAGCATTCGTGGGTTATACCTTTTGTTACAAATATGATAATAAATTAAATCTTTCTTTAAATTTATATTTATTATATAATAATACTGATAAATATAATAAAAACTTTTTTATTTTATTTAATAAAGATTTAAAAATAATTAACCTTATTTATTAATATTATTACATAATAAAATAAATTTTAATGAAAGACTTAATTTTACTCTAATTAAATTAATTAATATAATATTAATTACCAATAGAACATAATATATTAATATATTATTATGATTACTAATAAACAAAATTAACATTACATATTAATTTTTATATATATTTTATATACCTAATAAAACAAATCACTCTGTTTAACATATACCCACATCTGATTTATTATCCCAATCACTTTTTATGACGTGATCCACATGCATGTCTTAAAAATATCATGTCAGCAAAAGTTAACAAGACTCGCTCCAAACCTTTTATAAAACAAATGGACATCCCACAAGATTTTTAAGGCACGTGAAAATTTGGTAGAATTAACAAGCTACAGGGAAGGATGAATTTATCCATAAGTAATTAATTCATTTCAAGTAAGCAAAAAGGCGTTGTCTCTGCATCTATTCACCTTGTGTTAATCTTGTGGGTTTTATGACATTCATGTTTGCTTCAGTAGTTGTAAGTTGATTCAAGTCATATTAGCCTACTCCTTTTATACTCAGGACGGAAATGTTGGAAACAGCTAAAGTATTTTCTGCAGTTAGGATAGAAGGAACTGATCTGTCCTATTGTTCCACCTAAGTTGCCAATAGTATACGAGAGTTCACCCCAAGGAAAGCAAAAGATTGGCATCAATTGATAAGCCTATGATATGACTCCAAACATAACTCCTAAAACAACCATTTAATGTTACCAGACTAGAAGACGAATTTCACATTTAGAGGATGAAATCACGTGCGGGAAGGTATCAACTTTAAAACAGCAATAAGAATCACTCACCTGATATGAGTAATGGGTGTGAACATCAATCGAAGACATGAAACAAGATTGTGTAGGATGTGTCTGGAATTTGCAACATTAGGGTAAAGTGATTCGTTAGAATTATAACAATAATCAAAACTTAAATCAAAGCACTTTTAACATTATAATTTTGCCGATTAGATACATTTAGAAGATGCAATCACTCGTAAAATACTGGACTCGAAGTTGATTTGTGCATAATTGTTGAAAATGCATGTTCACAGTTCACCAGAGAACGTTAGACATAGAAGATGCAACCAAATGAAATCTGGAACAAACAAATTTCTACTGTGACACCTTATCGTTGCATGAATGAATACCAAAGATTTGATTATTTCAAAGAGAATATTACAATAATTGTGGAATGCAACAGAGATCATAGGCTGAAGAATTCTTGCCTAAACCGTCAAATGTTAAATTCTTGAATTCTTTCCCCAGTATAACCTTACACATGGGATTAACTACCATCAAATTCAACAGCTGATCTTGCCCTCAACAACAAAAATAGCTGTTGGCTCATAAATCAAGGAAAGAAAGGGAAGCATGAATGTTCCATCTAAATTTCCAGCACAAGAAGACTGATGCTATAACAAACATAAATTAATTTCAACGAGGATAAGCATAAATGGAACAGTGATAAGTCAACATGCCCCCAAGAAACACTTTTCACCAAAGTCAACAGAGCTATTTACATTTTACAAGTTCAACTCAGATGCATTCAGGCAAAAGCAGCTGAAAGAAAAATAGCAGTGAGAGATGAGGTGGAGAAACCCCAACAGGAAAACAAGGCAAGAGAAGTTAGGCTACACAGAACATCTGGCTGAAAGAACAGTAAATGATCGACAAAGAAATGAACTCACATGAATCCATCCCAGAGGGAAAAGAGATCGCTTATCCTGAACTTCAAATATTTCTTCTTCATTAGTGGCCTGGCACTGGGAAAAATGAATGCATTTACATCAGGGAAAATTGCAGTGAAAGGAAAATCACAAGAATTCTGTTCACAACAATAAAGTAACTGTCATACTGAATCTGACGTTGATTCCTGCTTCGGAATAATAAGAGCTGTAACATAGAACTTCCTGTTTTTCTGCAAAGTGGAAAAATACAACCAATTACTACTAATGCAATGTGACAAATACATGCATTCATCTTTAGATACAAGCGCTTACAAGTGAACCAGCCAGGACCCCACAGGTTTCTAAATTTCTGTCAGTATTTGATTTTGCCAGCTTCATGAAATTGTCCATCATTGTTGTTGACTACAAATATAAACTTAGTAAGCAGCAAAACACAGAAGTTTATGCACCCTATCTATAAAGTTTTTGCATACACCAGAATTCAAAGAAAGATCACATGCATCAGAATATAAAATAACTCTTGAATAGAAGATCGACTTTCTCCATTAACCAAGATTAGTGAAGTTCTGAAAATTTGGACAACCAAAGTACAGAGGTGGTGGAAAATTGGGCAGCCTAGAATAGAAAAAAGGAACAACAAAGGCAACTGGGATTTTTAAAAAATGTCTTCTCAGATAGAAGACTGAAAAACAGCTAAATTCATTGAGATATCAACCATGATAATCATAAGGTAAAATTGTTGTGGGACTCACAATGTGCAATTGCAGGGGAGATTCAGAACGAACAGAATCAGTAGGTAAGGAATTATCCATCTTCTGCTCTGCCTCAGCCACTTGAGAAGTTATTGCAGGGACCAAATCTTGGACTTCTGCAAGTACAGCTGAAGGAGAAGGTTGCCTGATAATATCTGTGTGAACAAGGGTTTCTGTTGTTTCAAATGATATCATGTCACATGGTTCCTCACAATGGTGTCTCTGATTGTCATCACTCAAAGTAAGACTAGATTCTAAACTAGATATTTGAGGTTCCGAGTTGCTAGAGTCTGATTTTACTGGAACTTCATTTTCTGCAGACCACTGTGGATTGGCAGGTTCTGAATTAGCCGAGTCTTTCTGGACTGTTACTCCATTTTCCACAGTTTGCAATAGCCTGTTTTATGTAAGGGCCATCCAATGATACAATTCAAAAACCAGAAAGACAATAACAATCTAGATAACATCAAGCACAGAAGATTTATTTGAAGTTCTGAACTTTACACACAATGAATTTTGTGCAATCACAAGATGGCTCAAGAAGATTATTGCCATTATTTTGATTTGTCCAACCAGAAAAATATTATAGAAGAGGACCATAAAGTACAAGCAAAATCTGAATAGGAATCTAACCTTGGGATTTCAACAGGAGTCAGGTCTATGTTTTTTGGATATTGCACCTGTACTTACAAAAGAAAAAGTTGTCCCAATTTTAGAAGTCAAAGACCAGAAAAAGAGAGAGAGATAAATCTCCTACCCCTTTCACACTCTGAGGCGGCTGCCAACACCCATGAAGCCCATTAGGACCCAGTATAGAATGTCTAGACAGAGTTTCATCCTTTGGGCGTGGAAAATTTAAAGATCTGTAAAAGCAAATAAACAAGTCAACAAGGACAAAGCAGAATGCCATGTATGAATACACAAACAAAATTTTCTTAAGATTCAAATATTTGATTCCCCAATAACACTGTAGATATATGAGTCAGATGCACCAGCTTAAGGTAAAAATTGTACCAAGAGATTCAATCTTAAGGTGTCCCCCCAGGTGACCTCTAAGATGCCTAAGCTTAAATTGGACACTAAATCAAATTGCATCAATCCTTAAAATTATATAGCTATTCATACACTACAAACCCTCCAGCAGAACAAGGATATGAAAGAACTGCTAATAGTTCTAATGATACTTACATTTTGCAGAACTGCTCTTCCACAGGCCTTACATGAGAAAATTGTTGATTTATTGAGCCAATATATATGAGTTCTTGTGTAGCTGGTCTCACAGCCTATTAGATGTAGGATATTGCTCAAAATGCAAAATCACAGAAGATAGAGCAACAGGAAAAAAATCTTACTAGCAACAAAGTTCGGAAGCACAAATACAAAGCTCTAAGTATACCTTTTTCATATTGTAGCCACTGAAGGTTTTCTTTTTAACAGGCGTCCACTCTGATGAATCATTTTGATTATTATATCCCCTGCCATTTACTTGATGTGTATGAATTCTATTTAGGTCGTTGATCTTTTGTTGCACTGCAGGCTTCAAATCCTCTAGCTCAGTCAATGCATTCAATAATCTCTGCACATGAATATGAAGCCAAGTTAAACCAAACTTTAGAATCAACAATGATTGGATGGAAAAAGGGAGGACATATGGATACCTTTTTCAAATAAACCTTTTTGCTTTGCAAGGATGCCTTATATTCTCGGTGACATGGTATAGTTTCTGACACCAAACTGAGGCAAAGCCATGAAAAAGAAAAGAAACAAAAATGTAGAAAGCAATTTCAGATACGTTCCCTGCTTCAAATCAAGTTAAAGTAACTGCAGAACATTCCAATTGGAAGTTCTCAGTTTCATCAACATATGCATATCCACATCATTACATGCATCAAACATCACAATTAACTTACATCTCCCAATTTCCGCAATCCTTGCAACTCCTATTAATTGATTTTCTAAATTAAATTACAGAACAAGGATAAATAGCATTTCTACTTACCTTGAAAATCTTAACAGCATAATATACAGGTCAATTGTATTCTTCTCTGCTCTAAAAATGTCAGCCTGCAGGTAAGATAGATGATCAAAGGAATAAGAAATATTTTCATCACTTATATTCTTTATTTTGAAATAATTATGACAGTCCGGAGAAACCGAAATGTAACTCAAGTTACCTGTATCAATTACAACTCACATGGTTTCATAGGATATTGTCAAGAAAGCATTAAGGCGCAGTTAAACTAAAAAGTAACTCAACCTAACAGCACCGCTCCCATCAGATCACTTCTAAGAAATGGCTCTAATATCATAATCAACAGAGTAATTTCTTTGTTTCAGTTACTTATCAATGTAACTTGAATTCAACCAGACTATCATGGAAATGTACGACAGATACTACTTGTAAAAAAGGGAGGTATCTGAAAGAAATAAACTAAGAAATATGCAGGTTTCTCCAGCAAAGTATTACTTTAAAACTAGAGTCTAAAGATGATAATCTATATAAGTTTAGGGATATACATATGTATGATGTATTTGTTATGTAAACTTGTCAATCAATTAAAAAATTAGCCTGAAAATACAAGAAAAAGAGGAATTGAGCAATCAAAAAAGGCCTCCGTGGACCAACAAATTCACATACGTAAAATTGCCCAAAATGATAAACCGTTCACATTCACTTACATTACAACAACATCAGTTTCAAAATAACTCGGTATAAACACCCAAAGGCAAACCAAAGAAAAATAACACTTGACCGGAATTAATTCGATGAATAAATAAATAACCAATCAAATCACGTACAAGGTTACCTGTTTGAGGATATTATCGGCGATCCGATAGTAATATCTAAGAGAGATTCGATTATCAACATCAAGCCTCTGAGCGCTTGCCGCAATGTTAATTCCACCCGAAGAAGAAGCGGAAAAAGAGGAGGGCTTCATTCTAGACTAGAGTCTGGTTTTCCGATTTTTGTCCTTCCTTTTAATTTTGGTCGCTTTGGCTTAATCGGCAGTGAAAGGAATAGGACTAGGGGGGTGATTTTGGCTCTCAGACAAGGGTAAATCTGTCAATTCCTCTCCATCTGAGGGCTTGTTTGGTTGTAACTTCTGGTTGGGGTATTTTTACGTACATTGACAGATTGACTTCTGAGTTCTGAATCCTTATCCCACGCTCTCTCTCTCTCCTCTTTTTGCAACGTTAAAGTTTTACAATAAACTAAAATCTGGAGAGTCTTTTGATAGTACATAATATTACTCCTACCTGATAAAAAGACTATTTGAGAAATTTACAATATTCAATTAATTCATGCAATTTAGCAGCAGCAAAAGGATAAATTTAGGGGCCATTTGGTTCCACTTTTATTTTTCTGTTGTTTTTTTAGTTTTTGTTTCCTATTTTTGGTTTTTGTTTTTTTCCTTTAAAAAATGAAAATCTGTTTGGTTGAGATTTGTAATATAAAAACTGAAAACAAAAACCTGTTTGGTTGAGATTTCTAATAAAAAACTGAAA
>JANVCQ010000006.1:25220205-25231809 GCA_025531925.1 Erythroxylum plowmanianum | reverse complement strand
TTCATATTGTTCAAGCTTTCCATAACTAAATATAATAACATATAAGCGACATCAATCACAATAATATTTACAAAGTATTAAATGCTAAATATATATTAAAATAAACATGTGACAATGTATTGTATTCTACATTTTAAAAAATTATCGGTTTTTTACATTAAAAAGAAGTATTACATTAAAAATAAAACCATCTGACATCATTAAAAATAGGAATACACATTAAAAATTGCAATGAACGTAAATGCATTTAATATTTCAACTTTGCAAATGTATTTAATATTTCAACTTTACATTTAATGCATGAATCCACGTTGCATGAAAGGCATTCAATGTTTCAACATAAGCATTTAATATATGGCCATTAGTTTATTGTAAAGATGAAGCTTTTTAGTGAATAAAAAACGATGGAAGCCATGAATACACGTTGCAAGAACATAAGCATTTAATGTTTCAGAGATGCATCGAATGAATGCAAGGCACGCAAATCGATGCATTTAATGCATGATAGGCAACATAAAAGGCTCATTAGTCCACACAGTTCCTCTGCAATTCGGTTCTCTCCTTCTTTATTTTTCTCTGCTTCTTTCACACAGTTCCTCTGCAATTCGGTTCTCTCCTTCTTTATTTTTCTCTGCTTCTTTCACACAGTTCCTCTGTATCTGGGTTCTCTCGTTTTTTATTTTTTTCTGCTTCTTTCAGTATAGTTCGACACCTCGGTATCAACCTCCATAGATGGGTGCTGAGAGAACCAATCATCGTCCTCTGCGGAGAGTGTATGGGAACATGGAAATATACACACTAACAAGAGCTATGAAGACATAAATAAACACAAACCTGGATGAAGATGAGGCGCAGAGAGGATGAAGATGCTGGATGAAGATGCGGCGCAGAGAGGATGAGTGCAGAGAAAAAAGAACAGGGTTTGAAAACGCGATATTTTTTGTTGTGAAATATCACGGAAACGTGAATTTTCCGTTTCCGTAAATGAGTTGCGATTTTTTTATTTTTTAAAACAGTGAAATAAATCAAATACAACCAAACGTGATTTATTTGGAAGTTTCAATTTCTATAAAAACCGCAACAAGAAACGAGAAAAAAAATCGAAAAGAAACAGGCCCTTAGAATATACCACAATGTTTTAAACACGTCAGTTCCATCTGAAGAGCCACTAAAAACTTTTTTATCCCAACTTTTTTTTAATATTTGTGTACATTCAAGGTGGCAAGAAGAGACCAGAGCCTCTTGTGCCTCATTATAATCCATAGATGTTAGCATTTAGGTTACATTTAGTTAGGAGATTATTAATGAAATAGAATGTAATGTAATATTATTTTATTATTTAGGAAGAGATTTATAATAGAATAGAATGGAATGTGATAGAAGCAGAAGAGGATGGTTTTATATTACATCTTATTCCATCCTAAACAGTAAAAATAAAAAACCTTTGATTTGAAAAGTTTATGATAGAATGTAAGGTGATAAACAACTTTTCACTATATTATATTATAAATTCTTCTTCCAAACAATATTTTACTATATTATATTATTAACCTTTCTATTTCTCCCAAGCAACAATTTTTTCATATTACATTCATTTATATTCCATTTTATTATAAATCATTACATTCTATTAAAAATTTTATGTCTAACTAAACATAGCCTTAAGATAACAGTGGTCTATTCTATAAGTTCTGTTATAATCCTCTCCACTTTTGTAGTTAATCCCTCCTAAGAGAATATATATCTCAATTAAACCCTGCAAAATTCATTTTCAATCTCACTCTTTAAATATATACCCACATCTTTTCACAGCCTGAGTAATATTTTCCCATATGCCTCCAAAATCAAGTTCCTTTAAAGAAGCTTCCACATTGAAACCAATGGGAGGTTTCATGGGAAATCATCTACTATTATAAAAGCACCAATTTAATTGCCTTTAAACTTTTTCCAAAATGATCTATGGTCCCAACTCATGATTTCAATGAAGCTTCTGATGTTAAGTTCAATGACAAAATGTTTCAAGAAGGTTGCATAATTTACTCCCTTTTTAATGACATTCTTATGTTCTTGTTATTGACAATGTTATAAATATTGTATCTGTATTAGTATCATATTTTAATTTTAGTATGGTGTAGTGTTGGTATTAATCAATACTAGGTGCCATTTTAGATAATTTTTAGAAACTACAAAATAACTCCTAAATTTTTAAAATTACAAATATATAATATTTTTATTTTACATCAACCATGTTTCTAAAAATTATAATAATAGAAATTTAAAATAATAATTATCTCTTTATTTATGTTAATATTACTTTTTTACATATTTCATATATAAACAATAACAACAATTAGTATAAAAAAACTCATTTTATCATCATACATATATAAAACTATGAATAATGCAAAATGCTTAAAATGTTATAATTTGCATCATGTAATAAAGAATATAATTTGCTTCATGTAATAAAGAATAATCATAATGTCATATAGTAAGAAAATAAAGGTTAATGATTCCATAACTATTACAACAAGAGTTCATACCAAAGAACACAACTAAGGAGAAGCTAAACTTGAAATAAAATGTTTATAGTCATTAAAAATCGTTTAAGCACTAAAGATAGATGGCATGACAACTTTGATCCAACTTGTGAGTCATGCAAGCTATTAAGACATGAATCACCTTTTCTTCAATTGCACATATTTGATATATAGTTGTGTGGAGCCAACTGCTTCATAAGCTAGAAGCCTATTGCACTTCTTACGACTAGAATGTCATGTTGAATTGGATTATCTGAGTTTTCAAATAGCAAAAGAAGGAGGCCAGTTGTTTAAAACATCTTTCATAATCACAATTTATGATCTATGGAAGGAGAGAAACAGAAGGCTATACTCAAGGGAGGATACAAGCAAATATTAATTGGCAGAGAACATCATTGATGAAATCAAAGCTCTTGCAATAGCAAAGGAAGCAACACATGACTTGTCAACAAGAATGATGTTAAGATGGAACTTGTAACTTGGTTTTTGTTCTGAACTGCTTTTTGAGCTAGCCATTGTAATATAGTGTTTTGTTGATTTCCTAAAGACTGATCTCATTGTAATGTTGTAAATTGTTTAACTATAGTTAATGAAAATTACTTCAATTTATTTAAAAAAAGTTTTATATTTATGCATCAAATATAAGTGAAATTAAAAGAAAAAAGAAGAAATGAAAAAAATTGAAACTTTATTCAATCGAATATCCGCTCAAATCGCATTGACCTAAATTTTTACTTAGTATAAAATTCTCACTAATAAGAGGAGTTTTATCATCACCATCATTCAAATTCATTGTACCTGACATGTCAATAATTTTCCATATTAGATTATCTTCCAAGTCATTCTCATCTATTAAACTTGGTTTCTCATAAACCCAACTCGATAAAAGATTGATATGGTCAATGCAAATTAAATCTATAAAACTATGTTTTTTGTTAAGAGTCCTAGTAAACAAATAAAATTAAAATATTAATAAATTACAAGAAATTATATTCAACTTAATAGTGATAGTAACATACCTTTCTCAAAGCTTTAAGTCATATTGAACAAAAACCAAGTTGTTCATTGTTTTGTGTTTCAATCTATTCTTTTTTTTATATAATGGATGAATTCAACCATGCTTCAATTCCTTTCACACCATGTTGCACTTATACATTGACTTTAAATTCAAATTGCAAACCTTTGTAACTCTAGAACCCTACTTTTGAATCAGTCCTATCAAGTAATTGTAAGACCATAAAAGTAACCTTATAAATAAAACAAGGTGAAGATTAATTTCTAACAAATAACAAAAGTGAAAAATATATACCTAGATTAAGTTTGTTTCTTGACGAATAGTAATAAACATCCCAAAATCACCATAAGCATCATTATAAACCTTTATTTGTAAGTTGAGAAGATCTTGCATCATCTCATTGGAAACAATTATTGTAAAGTTAACATCATTCCCCTATTAAGTTTATATTTATTTGTAAAACTTGGTCCTTCCCCCTTTGTATGATGTTATAAAAATAACTCATTGTTGCCTTCTCATCACTATCACTCGAACGAGGTACTCCTGCCAGGGGCTTACAAACTCATATGACAAATTAATATTGGACCCAAAATTCATAATCTTTAAGTATTATTCTAGAAATGTCCATTCTAGCATTGGACCTGACATACTAAGATACAAATCATTTATCACTTATAAACATTTGTTTTAACTCCGTTATTAAAATAAAGTATTTAAGTGATAAAAATTAGTTTCAAATCTTGTAATAGTAGGACAACATGAATTCCTACCATTGATGAAACTCTTTCTCATCAAATTCAGGACCAATGCACGATTATAGATGAGCTTAGTCACTTTTCTTATTTTATATACACTTTTATCATTGGTAAAAAAGTATTTAGGATCTCCTATATTTTTCAACATCAGGACAATGCAATTTACAACAAAAGGAGTCTAATAAAAAGAATTAAACCTACTTTAGAATATTTTTCCAACTGATTTATAAACATAGTCATTGTCATTAATGAACTGTACAATTTTTTAACTTAATTCACAACTTCATCAAATATTTGAAATAGAGTATCATCATTTCTAACAAGGCAAAATGCATCAATATACTTCAAAAATATTATCCCTTTAACACAAAAAAAGATGATAGACTCTTTTTTTTTTCTATTTTTCCAGCTATCACATATAATTGAATACTTATAAGTTGCCCAAGTCATTTTTCTTTCATCCAAATAAATTTTTATTTCATAAACAAAAATAATCAAAAATTTATCTTTATAGTCATCAATTGAATGAGCTTTATATTTTAGACCATAAGAGGCAACAATATCCACTATAGTATGGTAATAATAAGACTAGGAAATAATGAATGATATACCCACATCATACCACCATCTAACCATTACTATATCCATATTATGAGCTACTTCTTTAAATTATAAGGCACTCTGAATTAAAGGTTAATCCCTAAGAGTTGTTTATGGTGCAAAAAATTTAGACATATGTTTTCTTCTCTTCCTTACATGAGCTGCATCGATCCCTTATTGTGTAGTAGGATTATCTCCTTCAACATCTCTAGTATCATCCTAACCATCATAAAAAGAACTTCCACTACTAATTTCGTAGTTCAATCTTTGTCTTTTGTCTTTCTTATGCTGACACTTTTCAAGTAAAGTTTTCATCTGCCATTTATGTTACAAGGCTCCACATTACCTTTGTCTTAGCTAAAACTTCTTTAATGTGGTGATTTCCCTACCTTTCAAATACTTGTTACAATACAAAACATGGTATGGTTATTCATTCTAGGAACCAATTAAGCATGTGCCCAAGTTAGGTCATTGAATCTTCTTAAAGCAGCTAAATTATTAGGATTATTTGAACTTCCCTCCATTTATATGCAAAAATAAATAAAGACATATTTTAAAATTAGATTAATAAATTTATATTGAAAAACAAAGTTTTTATATATAAAATCATTACATAACTATAAAATTAAATAGTCAATTATAAACATGTCCAAATACTCTATTTTACATCTTTCTTCATGATAATGCACATTGCAAAAATGACTTTATTTTATAAAATAAAAAGAAAATTTTATTATTTAAACATTTACAATTTTATATTATGTTGAGTAAGGAGTATACTCTCATAAATCATTGTATATCTTAAAAGTCATTTTAAAAGGCATACAAAATAAGAAAGAAAAATTCACATGAATTATTTTCTACTATGTATTTAACTACCCATAAAATATGATAATGAATAGGCATTTATAAGTTTATTATCAGGTTAGAAATATTCCTTTCCAAAGTTTAATTTTTTGTTTTTATAATGTTAGTTTCTAATGTCAACGATGAATAATATAAGAATGTAAATATCTTTTTTTAAACTTATTTACATATATTAAATGATTTAATTATATATTAAACCTTATGTTTATATGATTAATCGTATATTAAATATTTTTATATACGAACAGTAACTAGTAAATTTTATGTTTCACATAAATTAATTAACAATTTAATAAAGTAATTTTAATCTCATTTTTATGATTATTAGAATAACAAATAATTTGAAAAATCAAATAAGTAAACTTTATGTTTTCATGAATTTATAATCTCTATAAAAACATATAAATTCAACAACATAATCTATTTCATATTTTTCGCATAAATTCAGCTTAATTTATCCATAAAATTTTCATAATTTTCCTTTGCAAAACAACCCTAACACGAGCTAAATGTTCCTATAAAATTCTTTTTGTTTTTAACTCAAAATCCCAGCTAATTAATAACAAGGCAGTCTGTAAATATCCGAGCCCCGTTCATATTTCATAAACCATTCACAAATTCACATTCATATGTAAGTTGTAGTAGAAATAAGAACTAAAAACCATACAAATAATTAGACAAATAATAGCCTATGGTTATTTAGGTTTATCACGTTGCAGGTTTGTCGGGTCACGGGTCGCTCGTCGAGAGAGGAGGATCTAGAATATGAGCTTTTGGTTCTGGCAGATTTTGACCTTAAAGGGGAAGCCAGAATGCAAGGACATGGTGGCATCTAATAGTGAGGAGCTGGTGGTTACTGAGATTGTGGTGGAGCTAGCAGGTGTCAAGGCCTATGCTAGTGTAGTAGTGTGTGCAAGCTTAAGCAGGTAGAGGTAAGGAAGCAAAAGTTGTCAGAGACTTGAAGAGCTATCAGAGACACAGTTGTTGGTGTTAGAGAGAAACTAGATAAGGTGAGAGTGACAAAGTGCAATGAGGTGGATAAATGAGAGGGGATCTAGAAAGGGAAGATGATGCAACAATGGTTACTTAAGTAGGTTGATTTAATTTATTTTCAATTTGATCTATAATTTTTTAAAATTATTGTTGGGTTTTCTACTGCTTTTCTGTTGTCTTTCAAACAAAGAACTTGATAAAGCTTGGTTACTTTTGCAGAAACGTAAATGCAGAAAAATAAAGAGACAAGATTTTACTTGGTTCGATAGTAAACACTATCTACATCCAAGGTTCCCACCTATGGTGGTAAGGATTTTCTTAATCAAGAAGAAAGAAAGTGAAGGAAGGATTTATAGAGTTTGAGTGATATTTTAATCACTTTTAAGAGTCTCCAAACTCTCCTAATACTCACTGTAAGTATTCTAGCACACTCTCAAAAACCCTTAACTTTCACTCTTGATCTTGCTTTCGGATATTGAATACAATGAAAATAATAGAAGAATTGTGTTTTTTTTGGTTCTGATGCTTGTGCCTTTGATTTATAGCTGCTGAAAATGGAGAAGATGGCTTTCGGATGTCTGTCTCTTGAATTAAACATCCCTCATGTGCCTTCCACGTGAGCTTTTATAAGCCTCATATGCTGTGTGTTTTGTAACATCTGGAGCTTAAGTAATAAGTGATACGGCAGTGCTTTGATAAGTGTAGCTTCTGATTTTCATAGTGAACGACTGCGTATTGAGTTATTGCTTTAGACAACATTTTAATGACTTAAGTCAATTGTGCTTTTGATTTTAGCTGTTAGAGGTTTCTGGAATGTAGCTTTCTTCTCTCTTCGACACTTCCACAGACACCATCACACACTTCACTTCTTCTTGTCTTCGATTCTTTCTTTTGCTTTTCCTGGTTCTGTGTATAGATTAATGGAGAATAACATGATTATCATCACATTTTTTCCTCCTTTTCCATTTATCTGTACTCAGGACTTAGATCTGTGAGTAATTTAAAAAACCTAAAAACCCTAGTTTTCCCAAAAATTTGTGAGATCTATCAAAATAGTCTTTGATTTCATAGGGCTTTCCCTCCTACTCCACCAATCTTCAGCTCAGGACAAAAATCCTGAGAGTACTTAGAAATACCCGAAACCCTAGTTTTTTGCCACTTCAGTGAGATTGGTCAGATTTGCCTTCAGAGTCAAGGGACTTCTGAAATCTGTAAGTAATCCCTGTAAAAAATAAATTTCTTTTGGGTTAGTATTTTAGTTCCAAAATCTGAAGGGTTTAACTCACCTTTGATCTTTTCCAGGTTGAAGAAGCCTTGAGCTATTTTATCCCTCACAAAATGGAGTCTGATGTCGACATGCTTGGACCTCTCATGCAAGATGGGGTCTTTGCTCATATATAAAACACTTTGACTATTTGTGAATATTACTGATGTGGCTAGGTTAGTTTTAATTTTTGCTAGGATGCCTGTTAGCCATGTTAATTCCTTTACCCCTTCTGTAATTGCATAAAATTCTGCTTCTATGGTTGAGAGTGATACAACTGATTGTTGCTGTACCTTCCAACTTATTGTGTTTCCTGCTAGAGTAAAATAGTATGTAGAGATTGATTTTCTTGTGGTTTTATCTGTTGTATAGTCTACATCTACATATCCATGTAGGCTTAGACTGTTATTATTATCTAGCTTAGACTTAGTGAAACACAATCCATGACTTAGAGTTACAGCAAGGTATCTGAAGACATTCTTCAGTCCTTGCCAATGCTTTAAGCCAGGATTAGACATGAACTTGCTTAAAATGCTAATAGCATAAGCAAGATCAGGTCTGATACAAAGCATCCTATACATGACCCTACCAACTCCAACATCATAGGGGTATTTTAGCATAGCTTTCCTTTCTTCTTTAGATTGGGGGCACTTGTTTGCAACCATCTAAAGATGTGGGCTTATAGGAATGGAGGTAGGTTTTGCCAATTCCATATTGAACTGACCTAAAACCTTTCGGATGTAGCGTTTTTGGTTCAGCTACAGTTTTCCTTCCCTCCTATTCCTTATAATTTGCATCCCTAGCAACTTCTGAACTTCTCCTAGGTCTTTCATTTCAAAGCGTTTGCTCAGATTGGTTTTCACCTCAATTATTCTACCTAGCTCCTTTCCAACAATAATTAAGTCATCTATATAGACTAGCATGAAGATGGCTCCTATCCCTCCTAAGTCTTTGTAGTATAGGCAGTAGTTATAGGCACTTCTAATAAAATTCATCTCACTAGCTATTTCATGGAACTTTTTGTTCCATTGTCTAGGTGCTTGCTTCAGCCTATACAGGGACTTCTGAAGCAGGCAGACATAATTAGATTTCTTATTATCTACAAAACTAGCTAGTTGTTTCATGTAGATAGTCTCCTCTAGCTTTCCACATAGGAAGGCTATCTTGACATCCATTTGACGGATTTCCCAGTCATAGACAGTTGCTAGCACCAAGATAAGTCTGATTGTCTTAAATTTGACTACTGGTGAGAATATTTCTTTGTAGTCAACCCCTTCCTTCTGCCTATACCCTTTAGCTACAAGTCTTGCCTTGTAGATTTTAGGTTCAGATTCATTTATTCCTTCTTTTAACTTGAATAACCATCTGTTTTCTATCAACTTAACTTTAGGAGGTCTAGGTACCAAAATCCATGTCTTATTCTTCATTAGGGAAGAATACTCCTTTTCACAAGCTTCCTTCCACTGTTCAGCATCACTTCTAGCCATAGCTTCTTCAAAAGTTTCAGGAACCTTACCTTCAATACCTTCAGCCACAAGGCAAGCATATTCAACCAAATTTGTATCAAAATGCCTCCTATTAGGAATTATTTGTCTTCGCTGTCTATCTCTTGTCAATTGATAGTCTTGTATGCTTCCTTGTTCATTAGCTGAAGTTATTTGTGGGTTTTCTCCTTCACTCACAACTTTAGCCACCTCTTCTCTCCTTTCTTCATACTATGTTGTGCCTTTTGAAGGCTCCACAATTTTTGATTGTGTAGTTCCACCTTCCTCAGGTTCTGGTGGTACATAAAATGTGATTGAATGATTTGATGTCCCTAAATTCTCCTAAATTTCACCTAGGAGGTCAGAATTTTGTGAATTTTTGTTCAGCAGAGGGAATTCATCTTCCTTAAAGATGACATCTCTGCTAATGATTGTTTTGTAGGCTCCCTTTTGGAGTAGTAAGAGTTTATAACCCTTTACACCTTCTGGATATCCTAGAAACACCCCTTGACTGCTCTAGGCCCTAGCTTTCCCTCTTTCTGATGTGCAAAGGCTGCACATCCGAAAGTCCTAAGATGTGATAGTCTAGGCTTCTTACCACTCCAAATTTCCTAAGGAGTCTTATAATCATTAGCTGAGGTTGGAAGCCTATTGATTAAATAGGTTGTTGTCTTGATTGTTTCCCCCATAGGGAATGAGAGCACCCCGAAGAGAGAAGCATGCATCTAGTCTTTTCTAGGAGGGTCCTATTCAATCTTTCAGCTACTCCATTCTGTTGTGGAGTACCTCTAACTGTCTTATGCCTAAGAATTTCATTTTTACTGCAGTATTCCTCAAATTCCTTGTTGCAATACTCCATCCCATTATCAGTCCTTAGGCATTTCAATTTCCTCCCAGTTTGATTTTCCATAAGAGTATGCCACCTTATGAAAATCTCTAAAGCTTCATCCTTCCTCTTTATAGGGTAAACCCAACATTTCCTAGATTTATCATCAATTATGGACATAAAGTACAAATTCCCTCCTGCTGTGGGGACTTGAGCTAGCCCCCAGAGATCACTGTGAGCATACTCCATGATCTCTGTGGCTCTCTTAGCTCCCCTTTGAAAAGCTGACTTGTGGTGCTTACCTAGCACACAGGATTCACAAAAATCTAACTTCTGTAGGTTCTTTTCAGGTATAAGACCTTGCCTAGAGAGATGGAGCAGGCTTTTGTTGCCTGCATGACCCAACCTAGCATGCCACTGCTTGGTTGGCTCAAGGTTTCCACTTTCTGAAATTTGATTAATTTCAGTTGAGCGTATAACATAGTATAGGCCACCCCTCTCCACTCCTCTAATGATGACTTTCCCATCCCTTAGGATTTCTCTAAGTCCATCTTTAGATCTAATTTGAAAGCCTTGCTTATCAAACAAACTTTTCGAGATCAGATTTCTCCTTATTCCAGGCACAAATCTGACATTGCTTAGGATCCTCTTTTTCCATAAAATATGTCAATGGAAACACTTCCTATGCCCTCTATCCTTTGCTGCCTAGAATCTGCCATTTTAACCTTGGTAGTGACTGGTTCAAATGTTGTGAACCAGTCCCTACGAGGAGTGACATGCATAGTGCACCCTGAATCAAATATCCATTCTCTACTTAGGTCTTCACAATCCTCAGTCACAGCCAAAATTTCATCTCCACTAGAATCTTCAGGTTTTTCAACATTATCGAAAATTTCACTTTCAGCTGCCTTCTCCCTCTTCTTTTTCCTACAATCTCTTACAAAGTATCCCACCTTATCACAGTAAAAGCATTTCTTGTTAAGTCAAAATGACTTCACATATGTGATTTTGATGAAGAACAAATAATTAGTAGAAAAGCAGACGAAGAAAATAGAAAAGCAGACGAAGCAGAAAAGCAGACGGAGAAAATAGAAAAACAGGCTAAGCAGAAAAGCAGACGGAGAAAATAGAAAAGTAGACGAAGTAGAGAAGCAGACGAAGCAGAAAAGCAGACGGAGAAAATAGAAAAACAGACGGAGAAAATAGAAAAGCAGACGAAGCAGAAAAGCAGACGAAGAAAATAGAAAAGCAGACGAAGCA
>JANVCQ010000006.1:25174826-25184892 GCA_025531925.1 Erythroxylum plowmanianum | reverse complement strand
TGTATGACATATTATGCATGAGCATAAGAATGCATTTCTTATCTCCCATTGTTCACTCATATTTACTATTCTATCCTCCCTGTAGGTAATTGGATGTTACGGTTGACCTACCAATGCTTCCAAAAAGACTACAATTCTTACATTTATTCTCAACTAGATTTATTTCTAGTAAACCAATTAAACAAGGTTTGATATTGTAGAAAAAACTCATGCAGAGAATTTTGCTTTGGAACTGTTGATCCCTCTTGTGTTCCAAACTAATAATGATATTATAAAGAAGAAGAATGGTCTATATTTCTCCTATTATGCTTCCTTTTTTCAACCTACTTAAAAGTATATAAATCAAAGTTACCTATAATAAGCAAAATGGGATCCTTTTCAGGTGTAAAGTTAGTAATGTTCAGCTCAACCCCTACTATCTGATTTCCTTACATCAAATTAATCCTTATATTATTGATATTGATGGATGGATCAATTTCCACTTGATTAATTTTAGAGGTACTAGGTTGAATGGCTTTTATAATAGAGATGTTGGTAATCAAAGACTTGAACATATTTTTATCTTGAATATTGGGAGTTGCTTGCTCATAACCTGGGGGATATAGATCACCATCCATGTTTCATTCTCCAAGTTTTCTCCCCGCCTATCAATATCCTTAGTGTTTTTCTCATCAAAGTTCTCCTCATTGAGCTAATTATCCAAAGTATCCTTATGCATTAGCTCCTCATAGTTGGTAATAATGAACGATCCACCTGTTGGTTTCTATACTCCACTATGTTGGTTAGATTATGGTTTCTAAGAGTAGGTGATGGAGACCATATCCATATACAAATTTTTATTCTCATCCATCCTCATTAAAGGAATCACATTAGGTATAATTTTTTTTAATATCAACAAAGACACAAAACCTTGCAAAATTGATTATTTTCATAGTTGTTATTGCTTCATTAAGACAAAGAGGTATGCTTGCCAAGTAGCTCAAGCCCTCATTGGTCCAATATTCCAATGGTATATTTTGGATATTAACCCAAATAGAAGACTTAAGGTTGCCTAAGATTGTGCAATTATATAATTAGCCTCCATTTTTGGATGAAGATTAGTTTGGAGTTGATGTGTCAACGCACTGAGTCTAATAATTTTTGAGCTTGAGATGGAGTTTCAAATATAAATAGGAATATGTTATCCTCATTCACAAGGATCTCTTTTAATCCACTCAAATTTCACCCGTTTTTGAGCCCACTTGTTCATAATAAGGAAATGGGGGTTTTTTTTCCTTTGAACAATCTAATGAGAGTGGCTTCATATTTTGTTACTCCTTCGTTTAATACATGAATTGGTGGAGTTACTATTTGTTTATTAGGGAGGGGAGAAAAGTCACCAAGACTTTAAACTAAGTTCTTCTATTTGGAATGAAAGGGGAGTTGGGTGCAGGTGCAACTTGACTTGAGGGAAAAGATAAGGATAGAGTAGCAAGAACTAAAGTTGAAGGAACTTAAAAGGGACTATAGGAGCTTGTCTTGAAGAGGAAGGATGAGTAACTCCAATTAAGAGCGTTCACCTAGTTTGAGTTAGAGGGCTTGAAAAGATTTGATCAAGAATAGTTGAATTAAAAAGGCTTTTCATGATGTAACTAGGAACAAAAGAATAAGAGGGAGAGTGAAAATTAATGGGAGAGTTGAAGGGGAGAAAAGATTTAAGGTATGCCTAAGAGATCAAAAGTTTGTTAAAAAAGGAAAGAAAAAGCCAATCACAAAAGGGAGGAGAAATGAGAGATAGAAAAGGAGACAATTAGGTGGAAAAACATGAAAGCTGTTATGGAACAAAGGAAAGAAAAGGTAGGAAGTATAAGAGCACTAAGAAGACTAGAGCAAGAAGCAGGACATGCAAAAAGAGTTATGACCTAAAAAAAGAAAACAAAGCACAAAAAAGGCACACACAGTCAAGAAGAGGGAAAGTAAAAGGGATTATTGATAGGAAACCATGCAATCATGTAGAGAACTCTTACGTGATCACACATAAATATAAAAATCTTCTTCGTTCATAAAAATAAATAATTTTAAAAATTCATAAGAAATATTAATTATAATTAACAAGTTTTAGTAAAAGTTTTCAATTATAATAAGATCATGCTCATTAATTAAAATTTATTTGTAATTTATCTATTATTATATGTATGTTACAATATAATGAAAGCTTTGAAAGGATTGTAAGGCTTATTGGAATTAATAAAATCTATTAATTATTATAATGTAAATTTGTTAGTTTTAATAATTCATACACATCTTAACAAGCACTAATTATTAGAAGAAATTTTTATAATATTTAATATGTTTTTGCTTCATATTTATATTATTTGATATTTAAAGTAAAATAAAAGTTATGAACTCTTAGAAACATGAAAGCTTTTAAGTTTTATACTTTAAAGATGCCATCACATAAGAGTTCACACCATAGTTATGAGTTTCGTATCGTACAGATCCAAAACCGATACTGTATTTTGAATTTTGCAAAAAAGTCTCTTAAATTTTTAAAATTTTCAGTATCGGTTGGTATTTGGTTGTTATTTTGGCATCGAATTTGAATACCGATCTAATTTATTTGAAATTTATATTAAAGATATATTTTAAATTTAAATTAAATAAAATTTAAAAATAAAATACTTTATTTTAATTACTAATAAATTATTTTTATTTAAATATATTTAAATATTTTATATAATATTTATTAATAAAGTTTTAATAAAATATTTTATTTTTAAAATAAATAATTTACAAATTATTATTTATAAACAAATAATTAAATAAAAATTTATTTGAAATTTATATATTTTAAAAATATATTTTAAATTTAATTATACTTATTAATAATTATTAAATTAATTTTGTATATTAAATTAAAATTGTGATTATATCTAATTAAATATAAATTGAAATGGAATGTGAAAAAATAACAATTCTAAAAATAAATTCAAAATTTTGATAAAATACAAAAATTTGAATTATTTTCATTATTTTACAAAAAGTTATTATATATAGATAATTATTATATATAGTAATAATTAGAATATAATAAAAAAATATAAACTAAAATGGATAAGATATAGAAAAGGCTAAATTAAATAAATTACAACTTTACAGTATGAGAATGAACTATTTTGTAATTTTTAAAAATTTAAGGACTATTTTATAAATTTAAAAAATTACACGAAACAATACTTGGTGTTAATCGGTACCTGTATAGTACTATATCAAAACTTAATCTAATATCAAATCTGGTATAATATTCATAACATTGATGCACACTTGATGAAGAGGCGCCCAATCCATAAAACCAAAACCAAAATGAAATGTTAGTCTTGATAGAGATTATAATAGTAGGAATGGTCAATGGGTCCGGCTTAACAAGAAGAAATTATAGAAAAGAATAGTGTAGTAAGATTATTTAATGTGTTTAGATAAAGATCAAGACTTGATTAACATAAGATAGTGCCGACTGAGTAGGGTCTAGAGTCCAGAATTCAACTCATTTACTCAAGCTCAAAGGGACCCTAAACAAGAAAATTATTAGAGAAGAAAGAAAAATTAAATAATTGAAAATGAAATATCGGAATCATTTTGGTTAGTAATCCTTGGAGCAAAAAGGTTGAACCCCAACCTAAAGGGCCCCCCACACTCCAGCCCGACGAAACAATTGGGAGGATGTAAATCAAGTACTCAGCGGCCCGCTAAGGGGGAGGTGAGCAACTTACAAGCCTACAAGGAGCCCACCCTCAAAGCCCACAAAAGACTCAAGAATGTTACTCCCACATTACAAACCGTGGGATTTGAACCATACATCTTGGAGTAAATCTGCCCCTCCAAAACTAACTGAATTATGACCTGCGGGCTTTTGGTTAGTAATCCTAGTTCTAGATGACGTTAAAAACGGAGGAACGTGCTTGACTGGATAAAAGACATTTTACGTCACTTAAAAATGGACCCTAAAACGTGCCTATTGGTGTTTGCCAAATCAGGCGGCATTCTGAGCCTTTGCTTGGAATCTCAAAACATAAACTTCAAATTAAACAATTGTATAACTTTTCTGTTTTTCTTGCCGGTGGCTTTCCCTATCTTTGTTTTTCTCTGTGGTTCTTGTTGCTCAAATATCCTATTCTGAGATAGAAAAGTAACACACGAAAAAGTTGCTAAATTTCGTCTATCGTACATGTCGATGATATGAAGGCAGCTATATTTGACTCTTTTGTATGTACAGTTCCTGTCACGATGGCTTTTCTGAGACTTGGTAGCAGCAGCACCAGAAAAGAGTTCCTTAAATTCGTCTAACGTGCATAAATCTTGCGCCACATCGGTGAGGAATGCTTGGTTTCTGTTGTCTGCAAAACTATTGCCAGCCATGACACACCCCAAAGCGATAAGTCAGCAGTGGATTGCTCATTAAAGTTGGTTTCCACGGTCCATGAGTTGAAGATGCTTTATTTATTTCGCTCTGTTCTTGTTAAACTTAAAGTGAAAAGCGAAATATGCAACTACCAAACCAAGAGACAAATTTGGTTTTGGAGCCAAAGATGAATACATTTGATTAGTGTCAAGTAAACACAAGTTGATCCAACGACAAGGAACGATTCTTTTGGATTGTATAATCTACCAACGTACTTCTCTAATAATGTCAGTTTGCCTGTTGGAAGTCCAATTCAAGTGTGAAGAGGAGGACACGATATGATTGCGGACACAAAGGCATGGACTTAGTTCACGGTATACAAGTCATTCTACCACTCCATTGCGGATAATAATGAGTGGCACAACGTTGATGGCCATTTTCCCCAGAGTTCCTAGTCGTGGCAAGACCATCACTCCGACCAGGTAAAAAAAAAAAGACTACCAAATCATACTGAATGTACGCTTTTAATTTTTTTTAACAAGTTATCGTTATTGTTTGACAATGAGCTGTTTGATAACAAAATATAATTGATTTAACCATTAAATGATATAAGTTATTTATTTAAGGATATGTAGTAAAATTAAATGTTTAATATTAATTATTTATATAAAAAATAAGTTGTAAGGTTATGAATTAAAAAAATTTATCAAGACATAAGTATTATATCTTAATATGTTTTTAAATATTCTTCAAAATATAATTGATTTAACCATCAAATAATATAACTTATTTATTTATGGATGTTTAGTAAAATTAAATGTTTAATATTAATTATTTATATATAAAATGAGTTGCAAGGTTATGAATTAGAAAAATTTATAAAGATATAAGTATTATATCTTAATATTTTTTAAAATATTTTTATAAAAATTTAAAATCGCTATCATTTAAAAAAAGTTAAAAAGAAAACAAAATTTGGATATGTAAAAAGGAAGAAAGAATACAAAATTATTATATGTATCTCTCTCTCTCTCTCTTCTTGAGTAACTTTTATTAACTTTTAAACACAATCATCTTTTCGTCTTTTAATTTCTTAACCGTTGGAGCACACCCCTTTTCGTAAGAGCATTTTCGAAAACAACATATTGAGTTCAATCTATCAACTCAATTAATTGATTATCAAATATAATTATCATCGTTTGCATGATCAAACAGCCACCGTAAAAAAGTAGTTGATAAAACAAGACCCGTCTAGTTTATAAATTAATTTTCTAAATTTATATGATAATTATTATAAATATATGATTATATTGAAATTAATAATCTGGCATATTTTTATTTTTGATTTAAAATAAAATTTAAAAAAACAACTAAAAATAACTGAAAAACCAACTATTGGAATGTACTGATAAAGCGTGATTATCGCAAAGAAGGTGTAATTGAATCAAAGTAATTATGACACCATTGAAAACTTATTTATGCGAGTTTATGTTTTGTGCTCTCCATCATTTTATTCTTTATTTTATTTTTCATGCGGCTCTATGGATTAAATTAAAAAGGAGTATAATAACAGAAATAAAATATAAAATTTTATTAAAAATTTTACATATTTCATGATAGGAAAATAATTTTACAAGAGTACCCGTACCCGTACCTGTAGCCTCAATCTCTTATTCTATGATATATTGGATGGTATAAAGTCATCCTAAATAATTTTTAGAAATTTAAAAAATAAGTGGAATAGAAAAGTGTAAATTATTTAGTAATGTAAACATCTGGAGAAAAAAGATTTTGATTTCGGACAAAGCTTATGAATCAGACAGGAGGCTCCGAGTCCGAGTCACTTTTCACCATAAATTGGATTGAAGCTCATTAGAGATGTCAATATTGAAGGGCAAAACAGGCCTGATGAATTTTAAAATACCTATAACTTGGCCCAGTCTAAGAAAGCTTACACGCAAAGCAAATATGAAATAACACCAATATCAAAAGAAAAACGCTCATCTTGTATTGCTTTTTTTTTTTTTTTTGGGTATGTTCCTTCTCTCTCCGTTTATATCAACAAAAACCCTCTGGTACTTTGCTTCATCATCTTTCACTAAAACAAGAAAAAGAAAATAAAAAATGTTTCATCTTTGAAAGCAATTTATGAAGGAAATGTACAACAATTTTCTTAACAATATGAATAAATCTTTCATGTGCTTAGAGGAATTGAACCAAACAATGTTAACAACATACGGGATTATTTTGACAATGCAATTTTTAATTGAATTCCATAGGATTCATCAAATATCTTCGTAGCCGACTTTCATCCTGAACCACGCCTTTCTTTTTGTAGTATGTTGAAAAGCATAAAGAAAACATTAAATTCTAGTTTTTGATGGACGAAGAGGCGATTAAGCTCCTCTCTCATTGAACGACAAGGTCTAGTAGTACCTTAAATGCTTTAATACTTGTGCTAAAAACATGGATAGATATCCAAAGTCTAGGAAGGTGATGGATTTTTTAGGAGCCGATAATAATATTAGAAAGAGAACGGATTAAATTTAAATGAACCGATATATGAAAAATAATACTATGTTCTAAAGCATTAGGTTATATATCCTAATAAATAATCTCGTTATCATGAAAAATGAACGGATACAAGTGTGTGTGTGTCTATATATATATAAATAAGAATATTATATCTGTGACTTAAAATTTGAAGAGATTGAATTGTTGGTCTTCTTCCTTTTATTATAAGAGCATAATTTTACATGTAAAATCGTAGGCAGCAATAATTGCAACATTTAGGTTTCAAAGGTCACTGTTTATGGGTTGGTTTTTAGTTGTACAGCATACATTACCGATGCCTGTGGTAGCTATCTCAAATCATGCAACGACAAAATGAGAATGGAGCCTTTTCGAATGGCCTTACTAAATCTAACATTTACATTTAGTTAAAAACAATCTTACTTAAGATCAACGCTTCAAATCAAGTGAAATTAACATATATTAGCAGCAATAGACTGGAAGGCAAGAATTTGCAGAGTTAGCCAAGTAAAATGAGTTAGAGCACCAAGTCTTGATCTCTGTCGAACCAAATCTGAGGTGGGTACATAAGCACCTCCTTTAGGGAACGTAATACCATCCTCTCATTGTGGATGTTGTGAAACCCTAGAAATGCCAAGCATTTAGAGCTTTATCTAATGGATTGTCACGTGCTAAACACACATCCCACGTGTACTCAAAGCATGCCCAATTTGATTTTCCCGTTTGAAATGTTAAGAAATTAATATCAAATTCTACTTCTTTGTATCTCTTTCACTTTAATGTTCAAAAACAAAAGTTTTTTCAATTTTCTAGTTGTCAATTTTGATATTAGCAATTTAGGGTTTTATGAATCAAATACTCTGGCTCATTTGTTAGTCATTTTGAAGAATATGTAGTAAACCGTAGCTCAGCACACATAGAGAAAATACATTTTTTGCAACAACTATGAGTCAAGAAGATCATAAACATATCATTGAAATTTAAATACTTTGTTTTAATACCTGGTAAGTCTCGAGGCTGTAACAAGATCTAAAGTCTTTTGATCATCATTTCAAATGAATTACAGTCTTCAAATCCTATTAAAGATAATGTAAAAGCATTAGCTTATCAAGTTTCTCAGTGCTTGTTTGAATAGACTTTTGAGAGGTCAACAAGCACTTTTTTCTACCATGAAAGTCATTTTTGAAAAAATGAGTGATTGGTTATAAAATTTAAAAAAAAACACTTCTTTAATAAAAAGAGCTTTTTGGTAACCAAAATATAGCTTTTTAAGAAATTCAAATTTGGAGCTTCTTAAAAAAATATTTTTTTAGGTAAATTTTTCAGATCAATTAATAGACCTATTTTTTAGTCTCTTTTGTTCTTATGTTTTACATATAATTCCCACAATATCTGCAAACTCATCTTTACGTTTATTTTGGGAGTTATATAATATTATTTGGCTTTTTAAATATGTTTTAATATTTATTTTTGATATTAGTTTTATTTATGTTATAATCCATATAAAAGATTTTGTTAGATACATTTTCATTTATGTTTCATATGGTTTAAAATTATATAATAATTAATACATTGTACTTTGTATATTGTTTAATATACTTAAATAATGTTTATTACAAAATAAAATATAGTTAAAATTAAAAGTAATTTTTATTTTTATGTTGCCAAACAGTCTACTGTATGAAGCTCTTTCAAAAAAAACTTTTTTTTAATTAACAGCTAAACAGCCAACTAGTTTCTTAGAAAAACTCTTTTAAAAAAAGCTCTACTGACAAAAACTTTATTGGTATAAGCTCATGCAAACAAGCACTTAGTCTATATGTGAACAAAACATGCTTCTTAATTATTAGGAAATCAGGATTGGATTGGATCCTATGCATAGTAGAATAATTATAAAACATATTTCGTATTTTATTTTTTGAAGTTAAGACCACTTAAATTTTATAACACGATTAACACATAAAACGTAATAAAGGATAAATCATAAATTATATTTAATTTTGAAACTTCATCCACTTTTTGTTTTTTAAATCATTTTTTAAATCGACTCATCTAAACTACCATAATTGTAAAAGTGTCTGATAACGGTATATACAGAATATGTTAGAAGAACTTTATAACTATTATAGAGAGGTGTTAGACAAGAAATGCTAGCTCACTTGGAGTCTAAGTCTATTATGATAGGTTTTGGATATTTTAGTAAAATAATTCAAATTAAATTTTAATTAAAATTATAATTAATTCTAATCAAATGTCAATTAGGCCCAAATAAGATTCAATATCTCATATTAGTCTTTATCTAGTGTTTAATTATAAAATTTCTCAAACTTTATAATCAAGTTTAACTTAATTAAAACACTTTTTCGCTCTTAAACGTGTTCTTTGTATGTGACTTATAGGTTTCTAAACATATTGACAATATATATAAATGATAACCTTATATCATATTTAGGATTAGATAAATTAAACTTCTTTAATTTATCTTTAATTCTCTAATTAAACAATTTATATCTATATATCAAGATTAGCATTTATTAACGCATCATGACCATCCAAATATTAGTTTTAACTAACCTTTTTGTGTATAATTTTTACATATAATTCAATCTTTCATCAAACAATGTTTCAATTAGATATAAAGTATGAAAATAATATCTACTTTATTTAAGTCTAATCATATTAGTTCTCTACCATTGGTAATTAATTCAATTAATGACATTTAAAAATATTTTTCAAAATGTTATTCTAACTCGGTCAAGGATTTCTTGAATTAACATTAATTGAGAACAATAAAACGTTCTCCCTAAGTACTTTAGAGTGATAAATTCTATATTGATCACTTAACTACCTTAATACAATTTATGTTATATCTAATGACTACTGACTGAGTTGTCCTCAACTAGAATAGGTATTAAGTAGTATCGAAACATAACAATTCATACATGAGATACTTTAATGATCTTAAATCAAAAGATCACTTATATAATCATCACAATGAAAATTTTCATAGACATACATGTAATATTTCAAATAGATTTCACATATTGGGTCAATTTAATGAGATTTTTATCTAGCAAGCATAATCAATTTTGATCCAACTTATTTATAAACAATTTCAGTCACAAAAATTACAATCATTATTGAACTCATCAGAGT
>JANVCQ010000006.1:25155959-25174717 GCA_025531925.1 Erythroxylum plowmanianum | reverse complement strand
CTCGTAAATATTTATAGATATAATACATCTAAATCCTGCAAATAACGAAGGTAGAAAGCAAATGGTACTCAGAACTTTGATGCTACCTTTGAATTGATATACAAAATCTATCGGTTAAACCATTCTTAAAGGGCAGGATGTGAATTGAAATGCAATACTGTATATTCAACAAGTTCATAGCAATTTTTTGCGACATTTTTTCAATAAAACGTCGCAAAAAATATTACAAATTTGCGACGATTTATAAAACGTCGCAAAAAATTAAGACTTTTGTGACGTTTTTTAAACTTCGCAAAAAGTCCTAACATTTCGCGACGTTTTATTAAAAAAACATCACGAATAGTACCTTATTCTTGTAGTGTATGCAAGTGCACACTAATCCCGACCTGGAACTCTTACTCAGAGCCTCTCTGGAGTTCTTTACTAAACCCTGAAAGTCACGTTGCAATTTTTGATGAGTTTTGCGAACTCAGTTGAGTAACCATCCTTGATGACTCACTCATATAACAAAATTCAATCAATATATAATTACAAAGTTCATATATCAAATAGTTCAAATCAATTTATCATTACATTTTAGCTTTACAAATCATTCAATGAATTTCAATCATATGTGAGTGTTATATGCATGAGACTCACACTCGTTTTCATTATTGTGGCTAAGAGCCTATCACATACATATACAGATACTGGCCTATTGGGCTCAGCCAGAATAGAATCACGGAGCATAGCTCTACGTGCAGAAATAGAAATCATAGAGTAAAGCTCTACGTGTAAATGCTTTCATACTGACTACCCCGGTCACAACGCATTTATCTGAGCATGCATTTATGAAATGCATCAAATACAAAATTAAGTCATGTTTAGTAGACATTCATAATTCACAATAAAAATCTCATAGTCATCGGACCTAAGTTCGGCATTCAACTTTCGTTGAGAATTCAAATATCATTCAGAGGTCATCGGATATAAATCCAGCATTTAACTTTCCAGTTGAGAATCAGAATATTCAAGTAAGCAGTCTCATTCACATACAAGTAGCACTTTCAATGATATTCACGTGCATTGAATGCCTCGGACAATTATTGTCTAGAATTCAGTACACATTCATCAATATCAAATTCAATTCAGTAATAAATAAAACAAATCAAGGTGAGACCATCTTAGGTTACTCACAGCATACTCCAATATGCTATTGCCTAGATGGTCCAGCAATATTTGACTAGTGTCCAATGTACTCCTCTATATCATACAAAACACATTTACATATATCACTATTTTGCACAAATGTATAAGTCTTTCTTTATGCACATCAATGTATAGACAATATGCACAATGCATACTCAATGACAATTCCGGATATCTTATTGAGATTTTGTCACCATATCATTCAGACAGCAAAACTCTCATTAATATAATTTGTACTTAGGGTTTAGACCATAATAAAATCATGTGAAACTAATTTCATAACCCAATTGATCATTTCAGATTGTTTTCTCATAATATGCTTTAGGGTAAACTTTACGTAATTATTCTGATAAGGCAAATGACAAAATTAGGCAACACCTCCTTCTAGAACTTGTTCTCCAATGTTTTAAGTTTCTAATGATATCAAGATCATTCAATTTGATTCATTATTCTATGAGTTATGCTCAAAATACCACAGATTGTGTATATTTGAAATTTTGTCTAATGTATGATCATGCATTCAAGTTAAGCATCTCATATCTCTCAATTCCAATATCCAAAAATTACAAATATTATACTAATAAAAAGCTAAGAGAATAAGCTATAATTTTGTGAAGACATATTTGTTTGATTTTGCCTATATTAATATAGTTTATTCAATAACAACAGGATCTGATTTATGTCCCTAGTAGTGCTACTGCCTAAGCCAAGACTTACTTTCTAGTTCAATTTCAAAACCCTTAAGGATCAAATTCAAATTCAATTTCTTCTTAACATTTGTAGCAAAATGTCTCTAGTTCAATTTAAATCAAGAATCATTTCATTTGTATCAAAACATAGCCAAAATATCGAAGCATGTTTAGTAAAAACATTCCAGTTATCAAATTCCAGCATGCCCCAGCATTTTCATCCTAATACCCCCTTTCGGGATAACTTTGCATGATCATTATGACAAGAAAAATGGTGTATTTCAGTAACACTTTCTCTATAAAATTGTTCCACTATGTTTCTAGTTTCTAATGACACTAGAATCATATAATTTGATTCAGTATATTGAAAGTTACACCTAAAACAGTTAAGACTATTTTTAAACTGTAACAAAACTCCTAACTCTAATTCCAGCCAGATTTTGAAATGCTTAGAGATAGAATTAACATTCAAATTCTTCAGGAAAGTTGTGGACATATGTCTCTAATTTATTCTGAATTAATAATCAACATATTTGGATATCTACAGTTCAAGATATCATCAAAATACTGAAGTCTATTCAATGAAAATTCTCCAATTCATAATATTCCAGCGTACATCTTCACCAATATCTCATATATGTCATTCCAATTTAGGCATAATTCTTACACAACCAAACATATCATAAAGATCAGATTGTCACTTACTTGTTAGGCTTTCAATTCAGTTCAAACTTCAGATTAAATCAAGTCTCCATGCAAGCAAAATTCATCACAAACTTATGATGAAAATGGGTTGATTTTGAATAGCAAGATGAAGGTAACTTTCAACTAGTTTTCTTAGCTATTTTGTGTAAAGTAAAAAGATGGTTTTAGTGCAGCAATTTGGCAAGGATTCTGGAAAATTACAGAGGATAAATTTGGAGCAAATTTCGGTGAAGGAAGCAAGAAAGGAAGCAGAAACTTGGGTGCTAGAATTTGCCATATCAATATGCTAGGTGTCAATAACTTACAAAGACATATGTCTTAAAGCATGTTAGCCATTTGTTCAACAATTAAGCTGCCACTAATCCACTCATTATGCCGCCATTTGTCACCCTTTTATCATTCCACATGTCACTCCAAGATTGGTTCAACTGTCATTTAATTACTAGTCTAATTGTCAACAATTTAACTATGACAAATGTTATTTAAATTTAGGCTTAATCATCTAAATTTTTCATGTATTAATTTATCTTACCACTTGGCAAATGTACCTCAAATTTACCAAAAATTTTGAAATAATACTAACGGTCTCCAAATAAATTTTTAATGTAAATAACTAACAATTCACATGTTAATCAAATGTATAAATCAATTATATCCCAAAAAATGTCAATGAATGCATGTACAATCATATTCATATACAAAAATGTGCATGTAATATTTAACTAAAGCATGATGTGCATTTCCTAATTTCTCAGTACTTTCTCATAAATCACAATTCTAGCCTTAACATAGATAACGGGATGTTACACTTTATCATATATATCTAAATTTATGTAAGATAAAGAATGCCTATAATAACTATGTAACTAAATTATAACTAATGATTGGCTATAAGGTATAAACTAACATTAACACTCCTTGGTAAATGATAGACACATAAGCACACATAAATAGGTGAATTATTATTTTTCTAATTGCCAAAGAGTAATAAAAAAAAAACTAACATTGTTAGAAAGATTAGAACTTGAAATGAAAAAAAAATCTCTCTAAAATTCTTTTTAACCTATAGAAATAAAGATTAATATCTATAAGTGATTTAATCAATGATGGATATAAGTTTATCATACAATCTTACACTAAATTTAATGTTTTTTTTATAGCATTTGTGTATATATGTATTTTGATTGTGATGTGTCTTTGTTGTCTTTAAAACTTAAACTTCGTTATCTTTTGAATTGCTCTCATTACTAATTTTTCTATTTAAAAAGATAATTGTTTAATTATATTTACATTATTAAATAATTGATTTGATAATTAATCAAATTTATATTGTAATGATAAATCTCTAAAATAAAGGAAAATTTATTTGTTGAATTTGAATTAATTTATTATTAAATGTGGTTCTTAAATTAGGATATTTATTTATGGTCAACGTAATTAATTACTTGAAGAACTATATCTCTCTATGTGGAACTTTAAAATATGATGTTTTGTCCATTCTATTGTTTCTATACATCAAAAAATGAATCCCCTTATCACTGTAAAAGAACTATTGAAACTTTGACAGTCAAAAGGAAGGGCTAAGAATCACCATTCACTCTAACCATTTTATTGTGGACTCCTAAAAATGAAGTTTAATGTTTCCATCTCTTCTCATAACAATGGATAAACAATGAATATTTTGATGGTTTTGTCTACTGGAGTGAAGTTTTAAACTTTTGATGTAGAATCAAATGTTAAAAGTTAGATAGGTTTTTGTGTTTGGACCCTAGAAATCTACAAAACTAAAAAATATTCAAACTCCAAAATGCAAATCGTGAAAGAAAATTTCTCTAAAGATGAATTCCATTGAAACTCAACGACATTGAGCAATAATCTATGTTAGACAAGGTTCATTTTGGGAGCTCGATGTTGATAAATGGTGGTGGCACTTTCATCTCTACCCTTTCTCACCAAAATGTTAATAACCCCCGCTTACTATTGGTGATTACTCTAGTGAGAGAAAAAGAGATGATGTTTAGTACTAAGAAGGATAAATAAAATATTTTAAAAACTTTAATTAAAATTAAATTAAATTGACACGTTGAGAAATTGCCTTATTTAGGTTAATGAATAAATCAAAGCTAAACTAATGATTAGCATTGTTTGGCTACAAAATTAGGCTAGTCCAACTCAAGTATGAAAGGGATTCATCTATTAGAATAATTATTCTACTTAAAAATTCATCATAATTATTAATATGATTAGTTCAATAATAATTAGAAACTAATAATTTTTTCATTTAATTAATTCAACAATAAAATTATTATAAGTAAATGACTTGAATTTTTAAATATTAATATTTTATGACTATAAGCTCATGATTATTATAGATAAATAATTTGTTTATTTAGTATATGATTTTTGGTTCTCATAGAAAATTAATAGACCTCTTATTCCTGAAAATTTTATTTTATGGAAAATGCCCATTATAAAGAGCACATCCAAACATCTACACATTGTGACGTATTTGAGACATGTCATCATCGAGTTAACTTAGTTATTGCAAATGCAATTATTACTTAGAGAAGGTCTAACACAACAAGTTATTAATGTTAATAGCTTATATCAGAGTTATATGTTAAAGGTTGTTTTGGCTTTTATAAATGTTAAGGTGAAGCACATTTTTATACTCTTAATATTGCCATAACTAGAAGGTGAAACGTTAAGCATGCTCTAAAAATATGAAAAAATATAGTTGGTTGATGATGATGTTTATGAGAGCAAATAGAAGAAGGAAATTGACAATGACTTTATTCCTAATAGGTTTTTGGTTAAAATAATTACAGTTATTTCTTATCGAGCTTCAAGAGCTTTATTATGTGAACTAGTCAACTATATCCCACATACGGTTAGTTACATTTAGGCAATATAAGTAATCATTTTGCGTTGTACTAAGTATATTATACTAAACTATATGTAGTGAGTTCATTTATTTATACACGAACTTGATATCTTAATCATTTTAGTATCTTTATCAATTGTATTATGTATGAAACTCCATTTGACTATAATAATTGACATTCAGTTATTATATATATGATGATTGAGAACTCATGTGATCTTTCAATTTCATTAATAAGTAAAATCTAATTATTTAAAGAACAATGTTGAGCTCAACAAGAGTGAGAAGCTAAATGGCAATAATTATGGAATTTAGAGCATGTAAATCAAATATAAGTTGGAAGAGAAAAAGGCTCTAGAACCATTTAGTATAAGTATAAATATTCCTAGGGAAGGCAATACAGTCTAACATACAAAAAGTATGAAACTACTGAAGACATGTGGTTTGTTTTGGTTGCACATTTTGGAGATACCTTAGTGACCAAATTAAGGTTGCTCAATGTCAAGTTTAACATGTATAAGAAACGACTTTATCATATAGTAAAAAAGCATTTGAGTTCAAACGAAATCATTAACTTACATTATGTTATTGAGCAATATAGAAAATGATATTATTTGTGCGTTCAGGACTAAAGACATGTGATTTGCTTTAGCTGCACATTTTAAAGGTACCTTAGTGACCAAATTAAGGTAGTTTAGTATCAAGTTTGAGATGTATAAAAAATGACTTGATCATATAATACAAAAGCATTTGAGGCATATGTCAAACAAGATAAGTAACTTGCAAAACATTGGTCATGAGTTATTTAGTGACAAATAAGTGCAAGTTATCATCCGTTGTCAACCTTCAAGTTAAGAGCATATGAAAATACATCAACCTTAACTGAGAGCATCAAGATGATCGAAGATTCTACTAGGCAACTTGTATTAGAAGAAGAATGTATTTAAGCTTCTAAGATGACCTCTGAGCTAGTGACAAATAAGTGTAAGTTATGATTTATTGTCTACCCCCAAGTTAAGAGCATATCAAAATACATCAAACTTATACTAAGAGCATTAAAATGATGGAAGATTCTATAAGGCAACTTATATTAGAAGAATAATGTATTTAAGCTTCCAAGATGACCTCTAAGGTATATGTAGTTAGTTCTAACTCACATAAAGCTATGAACAAGAAGTGTAACCATCATAGTGAGCCTAAAGGAAAAAAAAAAGGTAAGAAGAATAATTACAATGCTTATAAATCTAAGAAAGTTAAGTGGAACCAATATGGAAAAGGAAAAATGTCCTTTTCAAAATTAGAATTTGAAAAGAGTTAAGTACTCTAATTGTGATAAGGTCACACTTACGATTGTAGCAATCTTAAAACTATACAATCTTATAATACAAACATTGATTCTATGGATGTCTCTTATTCTTTTTTTTTCAATTGAAACAAATTCATTATGGATTGCAAAATTAGGAGCAACTAACCATGTAATGAAGGATAGGAAAGCCTTTACAAAATTTTAGAAAATCCTATATAAAACATGATGTACTTATGTAGGAGACAACTTAAGAGTTATTATAAAAAAGATTGGAACATATAAATTAGAAATGTGTGATGGTTGATCCTTAATCCTACATAAGGTGTTATTTGTTCCAAAGGTTAAACAAATTTTTGTGTGTGTGTTGGTATTGAATAACCTTGGATTTGATGTAAACTTTCACATGTTTTGGAATGGATTTATATCTTAGAATCATTTATTATGGTCATGGATTTATGTTAGATGGTTTTGTTATTTTGGATGTTGTTTATTCAAATAGTAATACAAGTTATTCGTTGTTTTCATCATCTAATAATTCCAATAACGATTCAAATTTGTAGTATAGTATGCTATATTACACTGGTCAAAATTGAATAAATTGAATAGCTAAAGGAGGTCTTTTAGGTGATTTACATCAAATGGATCTACATATTTGCAAATATTGTCTAGCTAGTAAAATGACAAGAAAGGGAATACGAGTCGACATATCCATTATGATTAATTTATATATGGTCTAATGAATATAATAGTAATATATGAAACTATGTATTTTGACACTTTTATAGATAATTATACTCAATTTTGTCATGTCTATTTAATATTTCACAAATTAGAAGCAATTAAATTGTTTCATAAAGTATAGTAAAAAATAGTTAAACAAGAAAATAAAAGTATAAAAATTGATCTAGGATAATAATACTTAGTTGATAAGTTCAAGTCGTTAAGTGATGAAAAATGAATTTAAAGATAGTTGACTATTCCTCAAACTCCCTGACAAAGTGGTGTTGCAAAAAGATAAAGTAGAATGCTACTAAAAATGATTAGGTCCATTATGGTATAAGCAAATTTTTCAATCACCTATTAAGGTGATGTGCTATAACCACTTATGTACTTAATCTAATGCCCATAAAATCAGATACCAATGCTCCACATAAGTTTTAAACAAGTAAAAAACTTGATATGAATAAGTCTATGACCATAGGGGTATGCTATCTACATTCATAACCTCTCTCACAAATATGAGAAACTAGACCCAAGAAGGAAAAAGTATCTTTTTTAGATACTCTAAAAAATTAAAAGGATGTGTGTTTATAGGTGAATGAGGTAATGGAGGAGTAATTAATTTGAACAATGAGATATCACATTTTTAGAAAGTGACTTTCTAAACAAATGTAAAATAAGGAAAAACCTATTTTATATGAGACTTCTGATCAAAATGATTAGGCTACAATGAATTAGGAAGATAGAATTCATCTCAGTCAGAAAAGTATAGAACTTAAAGAATCAATTCAAGGTCAAGTTAGGTTGTAACCTAGTAAAAGTTTATATAGCATAATACATTCATAAATTGGTTTCTTTTAAACCTCATTTATGTTGAAATAATCATGAAATAAATCCCCGACTTCATTTTAAAATTTAAGAGAAATTTCAAATGATTATTCTATAAGAAAAGAATGAGTCACGAAATGTATATAAGACTCATATTAGTCCTATAAAGAAGAATTGACGAAAGAAATAAAGAAGGAAATGACTTCTTTAAGATTAAATAAAGTATATAGCTTGGTTGTTCTCCCTAGTAGGCAAAAAACTATTTAAAAAAATAGGTTCTCAAAATTTTAAATAAAAGTTGATATGAAAGAATTGACTACAAAGATATATTTTTACTAGTTAAGAGCTTTTCTTCAATCCTTCTCCTCTTAGCTATAATTGCCAACTTAGATCTTAAATTACATCAAATGGATGTGAAGACTACTTTTCTAAATGGAGAATTAAAAGAAGACAAAATCTATATTAAAGAGAAGACAAAATATATATTAAAGAACTTGTAATTTTTATTGACACAGTTCAAGAACTTAAAGTGTGTTAATTATTAAAATCAATTTCTAGTTTGAAGCAGTCTTCATGATAGTGGTACATTCATTTCTATAACATACTTATTTTATATTATTTGTGTATGATCGATGAAGACTACTATGTATATGTTTAAAGCTCCAAAGATAAATTTGTTATTTATCTTTATATGTAGATGACATTTTGATTGCTTGTAATGATGGTGAGTTTGCTAAGCAAATCAAAGGCTAGTTATCACCTTAATTGAGTTAAAAGATCAAGGTGAAGTTGTGTATATTCTTATAGTTAAGATATCAAGTGATCGTTCAAAGAAATTATTGTCACTTTCTCAAGTGAATTATATTTAAAGAATTCTTAAACAATTTTGTATGTATGATTGCAAGCCAATTGATAATCCTATTACTAAAGGCGAAGGTATTAACAAGAAGTTTTGCCCATCAACCCCTTAAAAAAGGGAACAAATAAAGAAAGTCTTATATTGGAAGTCTCATATTTGCAATAATGTATATAAGGTCAAATATTTGTTATGCTATCTGATAGGTATTATTGATTATGCATTGTATTATCAAGGAAACAACCTATGCATATCAGGTTATATAGATGCATAATGGAGAAGAGATTTACATAAGAGAAAATATATCCTTATATTTGTTTTCTTACTCAACGATGATGCAATATCATACAAAATCAAGAAAGATTCTTGTGTTGCGTTATCTATTATGAAAGCTAAATTTATAGCATTTTCAATTACAATATATGAAGTTATTTGGCTTAGACGATTCTTAGTTCATTTAAGAGCCACTAAAGGCAAGATTGATCTAGTATTAATCAACTATGATAGTCAAGTGACAATCACTTAAGCAAAGAATGACAAATTTTATTACAAAATCAAGCATATATATACTAAGAATAATTGTTTGAAAGATATAATTATGTAAGGAGAAGTGAATATGAACTATATAACTACAAATGATATAACAACATACATAGTGATAAACAGTAATTGATAAATATTTCTACATGTATTTTTATTCATTGTATTATCATGTCTAATTGCAAAATATATATTAACATTGTTTATTATATGATAAGAATTATGTAATACTTAATTCTAAAGTATACCTCATTTGTTTGAAATATTTTGTATATGAATCAAAGAGTTTGTAAGACAAATAAGAGGTTGACCCTCTCACATGAGAAATTGCCTCCATTATTTGTAATAACCAGAGATAAGGCAAGTTTAAAGTTTATTATATAGGTGATAATTAAGAGCATAAAGCTTAAATCATAAATGTTGCTTGAGATAATAAATCAAAAGGAAATTAGTTTGGAGTGATTAAAATAGTTATTATATATGTCTTATGTTGCCATATAAGAGTTTTAAAAGATGAATTTTGGAGTAGACTAGTGAACTCAGGTTAAATATTAGGTATGTTTAAACCAACATTTATAAAGTATTTTGTGAAAAAATACACTATAAATAAATAAATAAAGTCAATATCTTAGCATATGACTCTTATCATATATAAGTACGATTATAAAAATGAATCAATGTAAGTCATAGAATCTCAACTTACATAGTGGGAGACCCTAGAGATTAAATGATTCTCATAGTATACATTTATGACTCTTATTTGATTATTAAGAATAAAATTTAAGGTTTGCTATTTTAGAATATTGCTATAAGATCATGTGCGATGCAATCTTATAAGATAATTCTGGGAAGGTCATTTTGATTGGTGATTTACATTAAAATTTATATTCAAATGTGACATCTTTTCTTTGTAAAATAAATGAATACAAATTACAAGATGATGAAATAAATGAGATCAAAGAAGAAAAGTATGTGATATATAACTTAGGATATAACATAATAAATATATTTAAGGATTGATGTTTTAGTAGAGATGTATATTCCTAAAAGATTTATGACAATGCACCTTCATCCTCGAATTATTAGATAAGTAGGGGAAATGTAGAATTTCAATTGAATGAACTCATCGTATGTAAGTAGGAGATGATAAACACATAAATGAGCTAGTTATTGTTCTTTTAACTTCCAAATTTTTTTAGTCAATAAAAATAAAAATTAACTTTCATAAGTGATTTAATCAATGGTATTTACAAGTTGATCCTACAATCTTCACTAATTTTAACATTAAGAGTCTGCTATCGTAGATACAATCTTTGATTCATGTATTTAAAGACATACTGTGAAGTCACTACGGATGGCAATGAGTTTTCAGCTCGATTAATATCTGCACCAGCCAACCCGAAAAAATGGACATGGAAGCTAAAAAATAAATTTTAAATGGATGCTGAAAATTTGGTGTAAATATGGATTTGGATATAAGTCTAGTGACAATCCGAACCGATGGATACATATACCCTACCCATTTTTTATTAACTCTATTTTTTATTTTTTGAATATTTATGATTAAATATAACAAAATATTAATATTTTCTAAAAAAATAGCTTTAAAATCCCTACTTTACTCCTTTGTCCTCAATTTTTCATTATATTTTATTTGCTTATATGATGATAATAATGCAAATGAGATGGAGATGGAGATGGAGTTTTGAATGTTATGGAGTTCACGCAAAGACAATTTGAAGTTTTGAATATTTTTGTCTTTGTTTCAGTTATTGATTGTAAAAAATATATGTTGTCTTAACACTAGACATTATGATTTTTATTATTCTAATTTTATGATTTTTTTTAATACATACAAATCAAAATCTTAACTTATTATTATTAAAGTAATTTTGATTTGAAATGTTCACAAAAACATGCTCTTTATATTTTTTATTTAAAAGTTATATTTTTATGTGCTATACAATCGGATGGATATCCGAAAACTCGAATAATCTAATAGAGTTAGATATGGGTAGTAAGCCGTAAAAACCGGTGAATTTTAAGTGAATAATAAATTGAGTCATAAAAAATGAATAAGAATATGGGTAGAGAATACTTAAACCGAATCCTATCCATTGTCATCCCTAGAATTCACATATACGGATAAAGCTTTTAAGTTTACATTGGCTTAACCTTATATACAGTTGGTAATTAAATGAAAACTGAAGATTTTAAGCAACAGATTAAAGAGGAAGAAAAAAGAATCCCATAATTGAGAGAGGTTTCGGGTAGAATGTGGGAGTCGAAGCAGTAGGTGTTGTACGATGATTGCGTACAAGCTAGTTGATGTTGTCATATGTCCATAACCACTTAAGAAAGTGGTTCTTTAATGCCCTCTTCTTTAGCTTTCTGATATTGGATATGCCCATATTATGTCCAAATGCACCTCTTGAGTTGCCAAATAAACACAGTGGTTGCAATACGATCTTGTTTTGATTTTGTGGTGCTGATGAAAGTAGGTGTTAATTAATTATTAAAAGGAAAGGGTAACCGAGAAATTTCCAAAAACAACAAAGGATTGTCAAAATGGGACCGCTGAGGATTTTCACACATACATATAAAATTTTGAGACCCATACTAAATAATGGTTGTTTATGAGACAAAAAAAAAGGTTAAGCTACAAGACTGTTTGTTTTTGATATTGCTTGGATAAACGAAAATAAGAATTGAACTTCTCTCAGCACTTGCAATAAATGAGAATTGAACTTCTGTGCTTTGGGTACAATTGAACTTCCCTCAGCACTTGCATTATACAGCTGCATTCAAAGTCCCACCAGTTACATAGATATGTTTATTTTATAGAGCTCCCGATGACCACTGGAAAGAAATTTCGCTCTTCTTGGGGAGCCAAAAGCTTGTCAAGGGCCCCCTTATAATTGGGTATATCTCCTGAGAGTGGGAACCATCAGGGAACACAACTAAAGATGCTGCAATCGCCACGTGGCCTCCTCAAGCCACTTCAATTTCATCTGTTCTTTAATTCACTCATCAATAAGAAGAAAATGATGTGAAACCTCTTGCATAGAAGGAGCATATTTGTTTCCCGCACTATAAATACACAAACTTATGCCCCTACCATTATCCAGAGAATAACCAACTTGGCTCTCCCAACAACTACCTGTCTACAAAGTTCAATGGCTGATTTTCCTGCAGATTTGCAAAGCTTTAGACACTCATTTCCCTTCTCAGATATTGATCAAAGCATGGAAACAATAACCCAATTCACAGAAATAAACCGTGACATGTTGGACAATTCAAGTTTGAATTGTCATAGCTTCATGCCTTACTCTAATCTCAACTTCTATACCCAACAGGCACCAGAATTTCCAGGGAACTTGACAGAAAATCTTCATGCTGCGTTCCACCAAAGTGGCAGCAGCCAGAACGTTATCCCAGTTTCTAAGCCAGTTGGCTCTCCTGCAAATGAAAGTGAAACTCTTGATGGGAGGAAAAGAAAAGCAAAGGTTGTATCGGAAAGCAGTTCTATGAACTCGTCTCCACAAGTTTCTGAGAGTGGGATTAAGAGGAAAAATGTAATCAATTCAAAGCAGTTCCATTGACTCTTCTTTTCTTTTTTCAAGAAATGTTACTGTTAATCTTGATTTCTGTAGCGTTACAAAGTCTGATGAAATTGGGCCCTATTTTCTGTGACTACAGCTACAGAGTTCAAGAAGAGGAAAGAGACTGAAGAACAATGATGAGGAAAAACCCAAGGAAGTTGTCCATGTCAGAGCTAGAAGGGGTCAAGCCACTGATAGCCACAGTTTGGCGGAACGGGTATATTTGGACTCAAAACCAAAAAACTTAAAGTACTAATCTTTTATTCTAATACAGTTGAATAGTTAAACATCATATCCTGCATAGCAGGTTAGAAGAGGAAAAATCAACGAGAGGCTGAGATGCTTACAGGATATAGTCCCTGGCTGCTACAAGGTATGTGTTATCCTCCTCATTGCCCTGGGAAAAGGGTTAACCTTTACTTAAGTGACATATTCTGTACTGTTCATTGTTCGCAGACCATGGGCATGGCAGTGATGTTGGACGAGATAATTAATTATGTTCAGTCCTTGCAGAATCAAGTAGAGGTGAGCTCATACTGTTTGCTGAAGATACATCGTCTGAAAGGATTTATGACTCCTGAACTAAGATATTTCATTCTTTTCTTCTTGTGAATTCAGTTTCTATCCATGAAGCTCACCGCAGCAAGCACATTTTATGACTTCAATGCAGAGCCAGATGCCGTAGAAATATTGCAGGTCCTCACTGTTCATAAATCTTTTGGCTAAGCAGTAGGAATTCTGTTTTGGAAATGTTCAGTAAAATTATTGTAATTTGTAAAAGTGGCATTTATAGCAGAGTACCAAGAAATCTGTGCATTTTATTGACAAACATTTATGTTTCCATATATGCAGAGGACAAAGGCACGAGAAGCAAAAGAAATGGAGAGACTGATGACAGAAAGATATGGAGGACATGGTTTCTTCCACTCAACGTGGTCCATTTGACTTCATTTTTGGATGTTACAACATATGGAAATGTTCTGTTTCCCAACACTTTTGTATTTCTGCATATATACATATATATAATATTCATCACCACCTTATGCTATAACATTAGCACAAGTGGCCATTCTATTGTATACGTGTACAATTCGCAAAAACAGGTGTGATAATTTATTTCTTATTCAACATTTTCCGTTTTATTATTACAATTTTGCTATTCTGAAGCGTTAAAGGTGTAATCATGGTGACTAATCTTAATAGCTCTATTGAAAGCGGGTCATATCTGAAACTTGACAAAGGGTTTAAGGAATTTGTGTTGGTAACCCTCCTTCTCGTGATTTATAAAATAAAGGAAAAAGTCCCTATTGGGTCTTTAGTCATGCAGGGCACAAGTAATAACCAAATCATTGATTTTAGATAGGAGCAAGTACAGTGATTCACTTGACATTTCCCCTAATTAATATGTGTTGTGTGGGCAATGAAGGTGATTGAGGTTGAATTGAATGAAGTTTATAGGCCTGGTGAGACGAATTCAAAATGATGCTCATCATCATCGTCAGCGGCATGAACAAGAAGATACTTCTAAGCTAACCAGGACATACACAGTACTAAAAGTTCCATGGTGGAATTTTTTTTGGATAATGGGAGTCTATAGAAAACTAAAGAATGGAGAAGTGACACTTGTCTTGGAAAAATTGTCCAGAGAAAACCACTAAAGATTACAGTAATTTGGAATATTAGGGTGATTTTTTTTTCTTTTTCTAACCAACAACACATGCTTTAGGCTACTTGCAGGCAGAAACAGAATCTAAGGAACAGCAGGACCTGAACTTTTACTGAAAGGACAGAAGCAATTGGCAGAGAGAGAACAATTCAAAGTGTACCATAGGAAGCTTGATATTAGAAGGAGAAAAAAAAAGAAGAAGATGTTCATCAAATGACAGCTTATGTTGTCTAATCTCAGAAAGACATGAATGGATAAAAAAAGAAATCCTATCCATTTTTTGACACTGGCGAGTAGTAGTAAAGCCCTTGAAGCAGGATTGAAGCATTCTGTTTTTGTTACGATGTTTTAATCCTCTGTTATTTAATTTTATCTATATATTTTTATAAATTCTATATAAATATGTAAATAAGATTTAATAAAATAAGATAAGAACTAGTTAATCAGAACAGATGATCTAATCCGTTGAGGCATATGCGCACCCATGATATTAACAAGAAGTTTTGCATTGACATGTCATTTGTCAAATCTACGTGGACCAATAGAAAATCAGTAGAAGTTATGGATCCCCTGCATCATAATGGACAGTTTTGCCAATTCATTAAAGCCATGATTGGAGAGTGAGAAGTGTTTTTGGTTGCTTGTCTGTTGGTGTTTTTGCCTTTTTGGCCCTTTGAAGAGTTCCAAGGCGAAGATGGATAGATTCGTTGCATCCAAAAAGAAATCGAGAGGCAAAATTAAAATAAATAGCAATTTAGAATGGGCCACGGTATCCCTAAATGAGAATGGGCAGTGTGGGCACTCCAACATAGATAAGAATTGGATGTGTGTGCGTATGTATATCTTTCTTCTTTGACCCGCTTTTGACCAAGTCTTAGCTTGTGTCATCCAGCATGCATGAACAAAGAGGGAGAAAGGTGCTGAATTGGGTCCCATAGGAACTAAATGGATAGTGCCAAATATTCCCAGTTTAGATGAAGTGAAGTTGGAGAGAGAGAGAGGAGCAGCAACAGAATATGGGCAAGTTCAAGTATCCAACTACAGTGGGCTCATGGAATGGAAGTGCAAAGAGGCTGTCAGCGAGTCAGGGTATCAATTGCCTCCTTCTGTGCCAATAGTGGCTCAAACAACAAATATATTGACAAATAATTAATAATTCTGTTTCAGTAAACCCTTCTTTAATCTTCATGGAAAGATTAGGACAAGACCAGAAATGATCTGGTCTTTCACTATGATAACAAATTAATTCATTCATGGTGATTGGACTCTATCTTAAGCAACCAGAAGAGAGAATCTGCATTGGATGATACAAATTGTGCTTTTCTTTTTTGATAGTAAATCAAGAAATTGAATTCAAACTACTTCCAAAAAAGTTACACCAATATAACCAAGGAGACAATAGCACCAGTAATGGTGTTAGAGCAATAAAAAGAAGCTGCAAGTTAATTAGCAGCATCTACATCACACAAGCATAACACATTCCTTAACCATGACATGACAATCACGTCAGATCCTTACACACTTACTCCAAGTTTTATTGGTTTATCAAGTTTGTACTCATAGTTGTAATATGTCTCTGTTGTGGCCGCTTCTTTATCTTACCAATTGATAGATGAGCTTCATACTGGTTTGGATATCTCCAAAGATCCTCTGATTGCTTTCCATCCACATTATGTAATCTAATGCTCCACTACTAGTAGAAATGAACAATGGAAAATTACTGGTGAAACAAATACCACATGATATTATAGACTAAAAATGATTTTCCATTCGTAGATTGTCAAAAAATTTTAAATTTTGCGATGGACACAATATCCGTTGGTAAAGATGGAGGGAAATTATTCCCATAATTTTTTTGACAAAATAGTAGTGGTCATCATAAAAATAGGCAGCAAGGTTGGTGGCAGAATAAGCATGAGGTATACTGACAGAAGAGTGTCCGTCGGTAAAATTTTAAGTTAAACTTCTTTGTTCATTTCAGCTTTAACTTTTTTTTTAAATGACGTCGTTTTCATCTCACCTTAAACCCCCTCATCCATCATCTTCTCTCCTCATTTTTGTTTCTTGGTTTTCTTCTTGTCGCCGTCAATCTTCTGTCGTCCATCGTCCATTGTCCAAATATACAACTTTGCTCTCATCTATTGTCCATCCTCGTAAGTTAAGTCAAGGTTAGTCATTTCATGGATGGGTTTATAAACGATGGCTTGAGTATTGTTTGTTGCATCATTGTGTGTTTTTTGAATTGTGATTGGTGAATAATGTGTTTGAACGTATTTTTGTTAGTGAAAAATGGAAAAATATAATGGTAGAGATGAATTCAGGTTGCCTATCAGTTGTTCGATGAATTGTCCTACCGAAGAAAATCATATGTTGTTTTTCTAAAAATGAGAAATTAGTTATTTTTAGTGTATTATGTTTATTTTTTCTATTTCTATCTATTTTTATTTTAGTTTATGAGTGTATACATAATTCTATGTTGAGATTAATTGTTAATAGCTAGGAAGTTTGAGATTTTAACACAATAGTTAGGAATCAAGGACAGATGGAACTTGTAACTCTCTGCATATATTCTTGCTACTTGTATCTTCCTAAAAGCATTAGTTTGGTGATGTCATTATAGTGTTGGGATAGTTTTGTTACAATTAATGAAATTTTATTCAATTTCCAAAAAAAAAACAATTGTATGATGTTTGGCCTTCATCTCGATGGCAACTCTAACTTCACTAATTTGCCTTCTTGTTTACATATTTGTAGTTAATAATAATTAGTAAAATGTATGGCATATAAAAGGTCTTTAAGAGGTTTTCAGTCCTCATATAAAATTTGATTCTTTAATTCTTTTTAGTTGTTAACTATCTTTTACTTGCTTTTTAAAAGAAAAATTAAATGTGTAAATTAAGATATTTTAATAATGAACAACTTGTCATTTATGTTTCAGCAGTTTATGTTTGAGTAGGTTATGCAATCAATTAGTTTAGATATGTTATATATTATCTTAAAAGGATTTAATCTCTAAATTGTATTATACCATATTTTACTATTTTTACTTTAAATATGATTATGGCGATTCAATTTTTAAAATCCCTAATATTTGAAGTGAATATTAAAATCCCTAATACAGTTTAAAATCTCTAACTGAATTGGATCGCGTACAACCTTAATTGTGTTCATATCCTCTAACTTAGGAAGTTTCATCAAAATTCCCTATCTTTTATAGGTTAATACATTAGTGAACCTTTTTGAGCCTATTATATATTTTAGCTTTTTTCTTTGTAACCCTTTTCGAAAGAACCTTGAACCTAAAATAAAAATAATTGCACCTTAACTCATGAATAATGGAGTTTTTATTTATGATTTGATATGGTTGTTAGGTATGGTATGCAAAAAAAAAAGTTATATGAGATGATGACTTGTAGGAAAAAGGGAATATAAAAGGGAAATTCATGTCAAATAAAATAAAATAAAAAGAAAAGAAAAAATAACAATAAGAAAAAGTATAATCATTGAAAATTAATTGACGTGGATTCTTTTATTTGAAAAGAATGAAGTAAAATAGGTTATTGCAAAGATATAAGGAGTTAGTGGAGTAACTTATGGATATATCTATTGATCTATTTTCTTTGGAGTATTTTATAGATAAATCTATGAATTTATTTTCTCTTTCTCTACTAACTATTAATATTTTTTCTCCTATTCCCTTTTCTTTATTAACCTATTTATCCCTATGGCCTTATTACAACCATGTTCAAAGACCTTTTACTTTTTCTTATACAT
>JANVCQ010000006.1:25116609-25129715 GCA_025531925.1 Erythroxylum plowmanianum | reverse complement strand
AACAAATTAAGCCATAATCACACAATTATCACAATCCATGCTTAGTGACATCATAAAAAAAAATTCGGGGTCTAACAGTTCATATTGATGTATTAACATAAACTTACTTTGTTCTCCCTTTACTTAATTTGTTCTCTCATATAAAACTTTTAAAATATGACAAATTTTATGAGTCCTCTCATATATGGAGACTCTATTGAATTTGTTTCTTCCTAATATACAAAATAAGATGTGAATAATCCTACTATTTAAGAAAATTAGTCTATTATCTTAAAGGTCACGTTCTTTTTTTAGTTTTAGAACTTTTCTATCATTTATGAAGTTAGTAGGAATGAATGGACCACTTGAGATAGTTTTTTCTCAAGTCAAGGCCTATTAAGGAAATTTTTATCCTTACTTTATAATAAAGATGGTCATTTCCATTTTTAAAGAAAGGAACCTCTATTAATATTTTGGGCCTCTTAGGTAGATGAAGATATGCCTAGATATTCTATGATGATCATTTTTAATTTTTTTTAAAATTACAATGAAATAAACCTACTTTAGCACTATTTGTTGGTCTTTAATAACACCTAAGAAAGGGGTAAATTAGGTATTTATAAAATTAATTTTGTATTTTTAACTAATGGATGCAATTTGAAAAGAATTAGTATATGATAAAATTATCAATATAAATCAATAGCACAATTAAGCAATAGTTTAAAGAATATGGAGCAAAAGAAAGACAAAACTGATTTATAATGGTATAACAATCAACCTTTACCTACGGCTATTGTATAAAACACTTATTAGAATCTTTACTAAATCTTTTTTTTTTCAAATAAAAAGCTCTTGTTTTGCCTTTGGCTTTTGTTTAAACTAACTAGTTTAATGGAATGACAAAGATTTGAAGGGGAGAGTGCCTTAGAGAATAGGTTAGAAGTTGAAAGTTAGGATGTAAATAATTGTGATTTCCATAAGGAAAAGATAAGAGGTACCTAAAAAAAAGTTGGATGATGTATAAATAAATATTATTGTTGTCTGTTCATTTAAAGATCATTGAAGTAATTTGAATTATATTTATAAATGTTCTATTACAACTTTTTTAATTTTAAAAAACATTAGATATTATCTATTTTATTTGAAAAAGTGACTCTAAATCATGATTAAATTAAATAAGAGTTTTTAGAAGACATATAGTGTTTTACAAATTTAATATCAATTAATAGGCTCCACATTTAAACATGTTTAAATGAGAAGATAATTTTATAAGAATTTTACCACGAGTAATAATATTATTAATTTACTAATTTTGGACACTCTTAAGTTTTGTCAAAGTTTGACTATTGTCACTATTGTAATAAGGTGTATAATTTAAAAATCTATATTTATTTAATTAAATTTGATTAGGGTGTAAAATAATTTTTTAGTGATTTGCAACTTAGGGGTTGCAATTTTTTTTAAGGAAATAGTCAATAAAAAGTAATGATAGATAAGGGGAAATAAATAGATACAAGTTCGTCCTATCCTCTCATCCAGCATTCTAATGATTTTGTTCAGCCGCATCTTAGTTCTACATTCATCCCTCACTTCATTATAAAATAAATACATTATTTTATAATTTAAAAAATATTTTATAAATTTAAAAAAATAGCGTTTCTGTGAACTCCATTCGAAGACAGAATCGTGAAAGGGCACCTCCCACAAGTTTCTTTTGGGGTTGTCATCTTGTCTGTTGCCTTGGTTTTTTTTGGGTGTTGTGGTGTAATATCAGTTGGTTTCTTATAAAATGATCCCGTAAGATTCGTCTAAGGTGCGCTGTTTAAACTGACAGCTTATTTCATTCTTTGCTTATGTTTGTGACTTACGAAAATTCTTTTGGGTTGATAAAAATTTCAAAGCTTACGGCGATTTACTTCCCATTTGAGTCTGATGCTTGGTTTTGTGATTATTTAAGTTTCTGGAGATGTTTTCTTGGTGAATTCGGTTGTCAGGTTTTGGAAATTGTGGGCTTGGTTTTTCTTTGAGAAGTTTCTGACATTGGGATTGCCTGTTGCGTGATTGAACTATGAGGGGATAGCGATTGAATTTTAATTAAGCGTATGCCTCTTGAATTCTCAACTACTTAAGTTGTTTCTCCTCTAGGAATTTGCGGGTATTATCATTTTGAATGAAGGGATTTTAATTGGCTTCACTTTGAAATTTGTAGTTAGTTTACAATAGAGATGGCTACTGCTAGCAAGACTAGAAATATGCTCGAGAAACTAGTAAGAGAAGGATCATTTAAGTGGTTACTTAGCAAGAGAAGTTACTTTGGCAAAGACTTTGAGGAGATGAGAATGTCTTCATCTACTTGCAAGAGTTGGATATCCGAGCTTTCTCCATTTGCTAATATGGTTGTTCGTAGATGCTCAAAGTAAGTTCCACTACTTATATATGTTACTTTGTTGTATTTGTCATTGCTGTAGCTAGAATTTTTATTTTAATTTACGATTTGGGCTTTTCTGAGAACTTTTTAGCGCATTTATCAGCCATTTTCCCTCTTTTCCATAGCATTTGACAACATCATCGATAAGCATGTGAACTCCTTCTATTTCCCCAAATTTTGTCTCCTTATGCACTATAAGGAAAAATGTGCAGAATCCTTGATATTCCTACATGTGAGCTTAAAAAATGCTTCAATGAAGAGGCTTTTGACTCCATTAAGCATCAATCTCGGTATGCAAGGAACTTTCTAGAATATTGCTGCTTCAAAGCGCTTGCCCTCTGTGTTCAACAAATGTATCATCTCACAGACAAGAAGTTTCGACGCTTGACATATGATATGATGTTGGCTTGGGAAACCCCAGCAGCAGCTAGCCAACCTCTACTGAATGCAAGTTCACTTATTTGGTTATCTTGATCATCTTGTTCATTGTTACATTGTTGAATGAGATGCTAAAACTTCATCCATCTTGACATTTGTTGAAAATTTTTCTTTGATGCACATTACATATTTCAAAGAATATCTTTATGCACAGTTATATTGCATCCAAGCCCAGTGTATGTACGTGCTTTAGGGATATGCATCTTCGCTAAATGCAAGTTCACTCATTTGGTTATTGTGTCTTGTTCATTGTTACATTGTTGAATGACATGCTAAAACTTCATCTATCTTGACATTTGTTGAAAACTGTTCTTTGATGCAAATTACGTATTTCAAAGCAGTATCTTTATGTACATTTTTATTTCATCTAATCCCAGTATATGTTCATGTTTCATGGATGTGCATCTTTGCATAAACATATTGTAATATGGCTAAGTAGAAAGACGAGGATTGGAATATACACACGGTTCTTAGACATAAAGAATAGTTGTAATATATTCTATTTGTTTATATATATGTCAACTTTAAAAGGCCCCCTTTAACTGTTTGATGGTTCAGGCTCAAAACTACTAGCAAATAGTTGTATCGTCATAGCCTAGTTATTCATATTTTAGAAATTCATCATTTTGAAACTCACTCAATATATCTCTTGTAATTATCTTCTAGATTTTTCGAGTTTTTTACCACTTTCAATGCTAGTTATGTTGGGTAGTGTTAGTTTCTCAATTATAAAAACCATATCATTAACTCACTTTGCTTTTGTGGCACATGTGTATGTGCATTCCTGAGAGATGGAGAGAAAGAGAAGTGCCCAGACAAGTTTATAGTAAACAATTTGTTTTACCACTCTTTGAAAGTGGGCACTGTTGAATTCAAATGTCTGTGCACTTCTTTGCACATCTTCATTGTGTGAAGGTTATTGTAATTTTTCTTATCTTTATAGGTAGATGATGAATTGACTGTTGGGATTGAAGCATTCTCTCGAATAGCTCCAGCAGTTCCAGTCATTGCTAATGTGGTTATCAGTGAAAATCTTTTTGAGGTGCTTACTAAGTCTACTGGTAGCAGGCTTCAATTCTCCATATATGACAAGTACCTAGGTGGATTAGAAAGGTGACTTTTGTTATTATATGAATTATTGTTTGCCTAAATTAAAATTGGTTTCTTCTCTTTTGTTATGTAAATCTTAATTGACTTCACTTGAATGTCCTTATATCTTTCATTGAAGCTTGGTAGCAAGTTATTGTTCCTTGTTATATGAACAACTATCAAGTGTCGAAAGAATCATTTGGGAAAACATGCTGCAGTTTAATCCATGCAATAAGCTTGAAGTTTTTAAGGCATTTTCTGCTAGGTGCTTAATAGTTGGACTGTCCAGGATAAATTTCCTATCCCAATTGGGGACTAGTTGTTGGATGAACTTCATGGTGCCCAATATTTCATAAAATTAGGTTTAAGGTCAGGATACTTTTAGGTTAGAATGACTTTCGAAGATGTTGAGAAGACTGCCTTTTGAACCCATCATGTTCACTTTGAATTTTTAGTCATGTCATTTGGTCTCACAAATGCACTTTCCACATTTCAATTTTTAATGAATGAGGTATTTTAGTTCCATCTTTGCAAATTCATTTTAGTATTCTTTAATGACATTTTGGTTTATGGTAAAACTTGGGTCGAATACATGCATCATCTAAGGATTGTCTTTGAGCTACAATGCCAAGACAAGCTCTTCGTCAAACGGTCTAAGTGCTTCTTTGGAGAGGATTAGCTCACATACTTGGGCATTAACGATAAGGGAGTATCAGTGGACAACTCCAAAAGCCAAACAATCAAGGAAAGGTCAACTCTTAAATTAGCCATGGCGCTACAAGACCTCCTCGGTTTGATAGGGTGTTACCGCAAAGTTGAACAGAAACAATTATGGCACGATGGTTGCTCCATTAACCCATTTATTGAGGAAGAATGCCTTTTATTGGGACAATGAAGCCAAAATGACTTTGGATAACTTAAAGAATGCCTCCTCTCCGCTACTCCAGTCTTACAATTACCGAACGTTGATCTTGAGTTTAAAGTAGAATGTGATGCATCTAGAATGGAGATTGGTGTTATTTAAAAAAAAACAAGGATACCTGATTGTTTTCTTTAGTCGAAAACTAACTGATCGACATTTGAAATTGAACGAGAATTGTTCAAGTTACCTAGAACTTGTGGGGAAGATCATTTGTTATCAAAACTATTATTTGTTATCAAAACTGATCATTATATCCTTAAACACTTGTTGGAGTAGCGACTTGTTACTTTTCCCCAACAACATTAGGCTAGTAAGCTACTAGGGTTTGATTTTAGGGTGGATTACAAGGCTGGATCTTTGAATCATGCAGCAAATGCATTGTTTAGGTGTGATGAGGACACTATGCTCGTTTGTGGTATTTGGAGTCTATGAGCCACCTTGTTAGATAACGATAGGTAAGAGTTAACAAACTCAATAGAGTTGCAAGCATTTGGTTAAAAAATTCAGTCAAGAACACAAACTCTAATTAGATTTTCGTAAATGGACTAGTGATGTATAAGGGTTGGGTATATCTTCTGACTGGTTCCTCTTTGATTCCCTCCATGGTCTCTACTATTCACAACTCCACATATGAAGTTATTTAGAGGACACTCTATCACATCCAAGATGATTTCCACTCGTAAGGAATCAAAGCCTCTTTTAGGGAATTTATCCAAAGCTACTCTATTTGTCAACAAAACAAATGGGACAATCTACATCTGACTGGTCTCTTATAGCCCCTTTCAATTTCAACACAGATATAAGCTAATATTTTCATGGATTTTGTAAATGAGCTACCTTAGGTTGGAGGAAAATTGGTCCTTTTTGTAGCGGTGGATTGCTTCTCTAAGTACGCTCATGTCATCCCTCTCTCTCATCTGTACAAGTACTTTTGTTGCTCATGTCTTCTTCACTCAAATTTTTTGTTTGTATGGGATATTGGAAACTATTGTTAGGGACCTCTCTTTATTAATACATTTTGGAAAGATTTGTTTTGATTAAGTGGTACCACTTTAGCCTTTTCCTCTACTTATCATCCTTAATTAGATGGTCAAACTGAAGTGGTGAACCGCACTATTGAGATATATCTATGTTACTTTATCGGGGATAAACTAAGAAAATGGGTTGATTAGCTTCCTTGGGCCGGTATTGTTATAACACTGCCTATAATTCTTTGTTTGGTGTGACATCCTTTTAGGTTATTTATGGTTGCAATCCTCCTCTCTTGTCCTATGAAGCTAGTTATAGCCGTTTGGAGGAGATTGATCATTCCTTGCAAAAGAGAGATTTTGTTTTGGCTTAAATACATCTTCATTTACAGCAGGCTTAACTCCAAATGAAACAAGCCTATGACCACCATCATTGAGAATTATCGTTTCAACTTGGGCAATTTGTTTGGTTGAAACTGCAGCCTTAAAATCAACGGTCTTTTGGGAAAAGTGTTCTTCATAAACTAACTCCTAAGTTTTATGGCCCATTCAAAGTTTTGCAGCAAATTGGCAAGTTTGCCTATAAGTTGGAAATTCCAGAGCATAGTAAGATTCATGATTTTTTCCACCTTTTATTATGGTTTTTAGGTTTTCCTCGTACTAGTGTGCTTCCTTTGCACCTTTGAAGGATGGCAAAATTATTCCCAAACCTTAATCCAATTATTTGTTCTCGAGTTAATCGAGGTGTTGTTTAAGTTCTAGTAGAATGGGGAAGCTTATCATTGGATGAAGCTATTTAGGTTTACTTGATCGAGTTTCGGAAGTCTTTTCCTGAATTCAAGCTTGAGGACAAGTTTTTAGTCGAGGAGATGAGTAATTTTGTGGATGCATTTATTGGAAAGAAATACAACGACAAATAGTACTAGTATTGGGAGCCATAGTCAAACGATTTCAACTTTCCTATATCTTAGCTAAACTTCAGGGTTTCTATTTTAATGTTTTTCTATTAATTAGGAAGTATTTCCTATTTACAAATAACTCTTTTTCTGGGTAGTTTTCTTAAATAAGTATTCTTACCCTTTTGTGGCGGACCATATTGAATAAAGATCATCAATATTTTTAGTCAAGGAACATATAGAGGGGAGTTAGTGATCTCTTACAAATCACCGTTAAAGCTTCAGAATAGGTATCTCAAAGAACGGAAAAAGTAAGGAAAATCAAGAGGACTATCCCGCTAACCAACCTGTGACGAGATCCTATTTGTGGGCTGATAACAATTATTTGTTTTCTTAGATATGTCTTGTGAAGCTGAGGGCCTAATATTAGGACCTCAATTTGTTTTTCTTCTTGTTCTAATGTTCTCTGTTTGCTGGTTTTCACTTACTTCCCTGCACATCTTTTATTTACGCTCAGTATGTATCTAGAGAAATTATTGTTTTTGTTTTGAATATGCTTCTTTACAGCGCAATAAGAAGGATGACAACCCAATCAGACTCATCACTTATTTCTGCAATTCGGTCTTCTAGAAGAGAAAAGATTCTAGAAGTGGATGGAACGGTCACCACTCAGCCAGTTCTTGAACATGTAGGAATATCTACTTGGCCAGGTAAATTAATTCAAATTTATTCAGTTTGCGTCAACTTTTCCAAGTATTGTTTTCACTCTGAAGCACTGATGCAAAGAAATAGATCCAGAAGAGCTTTTAGTACAAAATCTTGTTAATTTCAGTTTGCAGAATTTTCCAATATATCAAGGTTTTCTAACCTAAAATTATACCCTCAGGTCGTCTGACTCTCACTGATCATGCACTATACTTTGAAGCTCTCCGTGTTGTATCGTTTGACAAGCCTAAAATGTATGACTTGTCGGATGAATTAAAGCAGGTTGTCAAGCCTGAACTAACTGGACCATGGGGAGCTCGACTTTTTGACAAGGCGGTGTACTATAAATCTATTTCCTTGTAAGGCATGACTCAGATTTCCTGTATATGCGCTATGAACTATATATGTTTATATAGGATATATATTAGAATTTTGATCTCACTTCTGTAGAATTCTGAACAACTGAAAGGTGCATCTTAGAACTTTAATAGTTTTTAACCTTTTAGGTTTATTTCATAGATCAGAACCAGTTGTCATGGAGTTTCCTGAGCTTAAAGGGCATGCACGTCGTGATTACTGGTTAGCAATTATCCGGGAAGTTTTATATGCCCACAGATACGTAAATAAATTTCACATCACTGGAGTTGCACGGGATGAAGCTCTTCTAAAGGCTGTACTTGGCATTTTGCGACTACAAGCCATTCAAGACATTAGCTCGTTGAATTCTGCTTGCTACGAAACTCTTCTCATGTTTAATCTATGTGATCAACTTCCTGGTGGAGATTTGATACTAGAAACACTTGCAAACATGTCCTGTACGAGGGAATTAGACAGTACTAACAACTATACTGCTGTGAATGGAATGTCTTCGGTGTCAGCCTTGACCATGGTCTCTAATTTAGGACTTGTGTTTGGAACGAGTTCGAGTGCTCCATACGGGACCAGTTTTGCAGTGGGTGAGATAGCTGTGGGAGAAATTAGCGTGCTGGAAAGAGCAGTTAAAGAATCTAGAAATGATTACAAGAAGGTGGTTCTTGCGCGAGAGACAGTAGATAGAGTTAAAGTAGATGGTGTTGACACCAATGTAGCTGTAATGAAGGTAATGCTAGTAATTACAGCACTTGGATGGGGTTAAATTTAGGGAGGAAATAGTTGAAGGACTAAAGTGAAGAGAAAGAGTGTGCTAAGAGATTGTTGTTCTCATTTTTCATGTTGGGTATGTTATACAATTTGGTGGAATGAAAAAAAGGTAGGAGTAAAAATTCTCATACATGTTAAGTTATAGTTGTGTTCTTAGAGTCAAGAAAGGGTGAGGATGTGAGGTTAAGTCAGCATTCCATGTTTTGCTTTATCTTTCTATCTCGTTCCTATTATTTGGGATCTAAAAGTTTGTGGACTGGGAGGAAAAGTTTCATTGGACTTTCTTTTCATTTTACCTCTAGTATCAAAATAAAGAAAATAAACAAACATTGGACATGGGGAACATTTTGTATGTAAATGACCCCTCAACCCCTATCCCTCTTGTGTGCTTGGTTGCTTGAATTGTATTATTCTGCATATTTGCTTGAAAAATGAAGTTTTCATCCGCAGTTACAGTAGCACTTGTTTTTTCCTATAATGTAGACAAATCCAGCGTAGTATAGTTGGAATGTAAAAGTTATCCTCAAATCCAGTATAGACAAATCATTCGTATTGCTAACTGTGCTTTGTAGTACATAACCCCCAGTATGTTCCTAACTGTCTGCTGTTTATACAGGGATTGCTTTTCCCAGTTCTGGAGGCTGTGAAGTTACTTCTCTCCTTAGTATATTGGAATGATTCTATGAAGTCTTTGTTGTTCTGTTTGGTTTTCGGTTATGTAATTTGGAGGTGAGACTCGTATCTCGTATTATAAGGATTGGTGGTCGCCTGATGCAGAAAATAGCAAATACATATTTAAATCATATTCTAATGCTTGAATTAAGAGATGAAAGTCTCAAATTAAGTCCTTCCTGTTTATATATATATATAGATAGATAGATAGATAGATAAACTGATAATTTTCCATTCCAAGGACTTATGGGATGTGCTTTTTAGGGGATGGCTGGGTTATGCTTTTGGAATAGCTGTCCTATTTTTGGCAATCTTTATGATGATTAGTCGATGGCGTAACCAAGGAAGACCTATTGATGCACTTAAGGTGACGGCACCCCCACCCATGAACACAATGGAGCGACTCTTGGCTGTGCAAAATGCGGTATCCCAACTTGAGCAGCTCATAAAGGACGGAAATATTTTCCTACTCAAGTTACGTGCCTTGTTGCTGTCTATTTTTCCTCAGGTTTCGTTCTGTCTTTCTCCTTGAACACTTGTAAATGTGTGTGTGTGTGTGTGTGTGTGAATGTACATACATGTAATATTTCTTCTTAGTGGACATAGTACATCAAAAGCATGTTGACTATCCTTCTATGCTCTAATTAAATAGTAAATCAATGAAATGCCTGATGTTATTTGACTTTGAGATGACCAGGCAACTGAGAAATTGGCGATTACCCTTACATTAATGGCTTTGGTCCTGGCTTTCATACCTATCAAGAATATAATACTGCTCACTTTCTTGGAGACATTTACGAGATATTCGCCCCTAAGGAGAGCAAGTGCAGGGAGATGGGCAAGGAGATTAAGAGATTGGTGGTATAGCATTCCTGCGGCTCCTGTGCTTCTCCAAAGACAAAAGGAAGTGAAAAAGAAGTAACTGCGTCCATTTTCTCACCAACATCACCATGTAAAAAGAAATCAAGTGTGCCCTTCATAAAATGACGCCACACATCCTGGCATTTCCATTTCTTTTTTGTTTTATTGCGCAGGATTGAAGATTAGCAAACATAGTGAAACGCATAGCATGTAATAGAAAATTTGCTAGTTTATAAGTAAGCAAAAGAAACATTATTGCCTTCCGGAGCAAAACATAAACTGTTGTCTTCTCTACGATATCACGATTCAATCCAAATTCGTACTCAATCTCAACACAGAAGAGCGCAAGATATCAAAAACAACCTTCCTGACCTTTTGGCTTTCCATTTTTCTCTCTCCTTTCCTCCGTATCTTTTTTTCTCCCCCTGTATAAGACTAATTAACCACACGAAGGAACACACTTTTATTGGTGGAGATCTATTTCTGAAAATAGAAAGAGATCAAAGAATAGCTACGGCGACACCTATTGAACACTCCAATAAGGAAAATATACCAAAAAATGTAATCGAAACCCAAAAACCACGCTTAGAAAAAAATTGGAGAAGGATTACTCATTCATTCCCTCCACGGTAGAAGATGATGAAATGGAGGTTCTGATATTAGGTGCAGAACTGAAAAACAAGGGATCGGTATAGTTGTAAAATGGCTGGTGGGGGCAGAAAAAATCTGCTGAAGTTGGTGTAAACGCCGGGATATTAGTCATATAACGATTAGGGGGCTCAAAAATTGGAGGAACGAAGCAAGAATTCACTTGTCCGTCACCTATGCTCCCACTATTCTCATCGGTGATCACCGACGATGACTCATTATCATCATTCCTGGCAATTCTCCTGTTCTTATTGATTTCCTCGTCATTACCCTTTTCTAGTTTCCCCCTTTCCGTCACAGATTCATCGTCGCCGGACCGAGAAAACCCTGTCAGCTTCTGCACCAGTGCCATAAAATCTTTAGGGTGTGTGTGGATGATTTTTGGAGAATGTGTGTATATGATCACGGGGTGACGTTGCAACGTCTTGCTGGAGCCAGTGACGCCAAGGGAAGAGGTGACGGAGGAGGAAGACGACGACGTCAGGGAGGAAGACGGGGACGACGATGATTTCTTATTGATCATGTACGAGCCTTTGTTCACCTTCAGTGTAGGTGTGCTAAGGCCACCGTTGGTGTTTGCATGGCTGTCATGAAAATGCGTGGGACTCATGTTGGTGATGTTTTTGGTACTCTGTGTTTGGAGAAAACACACAAGATTGGTGTTTCTTTAAGAAAGAGGCCGTAAGATCACACAAGAAACAGGAAACATCAACATGGGCAAGTCTGAACAAGGAAAAAATTTGGAAATTCTGGTAAAAGATAGCAAATTTTGGGACCTTAAATTGAGGATGATGATGGTGGTGATGGAAGGAAGAGAAAAATGGAGATTGGGGTGTGCATATGTATGTATTAAGGCCGTAGCATGGGGGTTATGAGGGAAGTCCACAAGGACTGAAACAGTTTTGGCCACTTGGATTATGCCACGTGGAATTTACAAGTTATAGGACTTTTCATTTGGGAAACACAAAATTTTCTATTTTGATATTTCAAATTGGTGGCGCTGCCAGGTATGGTGGCCGTTGCAAGTGAAACGATGACGTGGGAAGAGGAGAGGGGTTGTCGGGAAACAGTTGGGCATGTGGTGTTGTGGGCGGAGATATCGGTTGGGCAGTGGCGGCGCTTTTGGCGGGAAATTAAGTTTGTTTTTTCTTTATCGTTTACGTGTAAAAATATGGGCAGGAGGCCCAAGGTATTTTTAGCTTATATAATTTTTTATTTTCTTCTCTTTTCATGCACGTGACTTGCACGGTCATCCATTCCCGCATCTTCCTGTTTCTGTTTGCTTCAATTAATGTTTCCTGTAAACTGGTTCTTTAAGTTTTAAAAGTTTGATTAATATTAAACGAATATAAAATTAGTATGTAATAAATAAAAAAGTAAAAATTATAAAAATAAACAATATGTAATATATAATAAATATAATAATTTAAATTAAGATTAAATCTAATATAAATTTTTAAATAATAATAATAATAATAATTTTATTCTATATTATCATTTATTTAATGACTCATCAAAGTTTAAATATATTTTTAAAAAGTCAATAAAAAAGATTCTAACTTTTTTCCAATACCTTTAAACGTATCTTTTTATAGTTTAAATATTTTTTGTAACATATTCTTAAATTATCTTAAACAAAATTATTTATATACGCTAATTAATAATTTAATTCAATAAACAAATTCATGATAAAAATAATAATTAGTTTTAACAATAATAATTTAAAAATTTTCAATTAAAATATAAGGAGATAAATAAAGAACCTAAATTTTGACAAATATAATTTATTAGTAAAATTAAATAAATTTAGTATTTTTAAAGATAAAAATACTAATTTATTTTTAACAATAATAATTTTAAAAAAATTAAATAAAATATAAAGAGATAAATAAAGAATATAAATTCCAACAACCAAAACTCAAAAATTGTGCAAGAGCTGGTTTAAGATGAAAACATATCATCTATTTAAGTAAATCAGTTTCTACTTTGTTTCGTTAAATCTTTTTTATATATTTATGTAAGACTTATATAAATGTATAGACAAAATCTCACAAAATAAGGTGAGAAACAAATCTTTTCTATATATTTATGTAAGACCTATATAAATGTATAGACAAAATCTCACAAAATAAGGTGAGAAACAAACCATTTGAAACAGACGGTCTAAAATTCAAATTCTCTATATCTATAATTATATGCCAATCATATGAAAAGTACTGCTATGTTGAATGAATGTATCCTTAGTAAACAGCAATTTGATATGCATCGGGTGCCTACACTGCGGACTACATGGCGCCCACCTACTGCTGGATTATTGAAAATGAACTGTGATGGAGCTTATAATCATGGGAATGCCGGTT
>JANVCQ010000006.1:25100136-25115075 GCA_025531925.1 Erythroxylum plowmanianum | reverse complement strand
TAATAATAATAAGATAATTAATTTCGTATAATAAAATAATAATAATAATAACAAATAAGTACAAATTTTATAATAATAATTATTAATAATAATAACAACAATTAATAATAATAATAATAATAATAATAATAATAATAATAAAGAAAAAATTGCTTATATAGAAGGACGGATATTTCTGGAAGTTGTTTATGTGTTTTGTTTCGGAATGGAGACAAAAAAATTTGTCCTTCGATTTTGAAAGAAACAAAAAATTTATGTCTTTATCCTCTGGGGACATAACAAAAATCAGATGGGATAGTAACCAAACACAGCGAGGCACAGGATTTTTTTGTTTTATCATCTGTCTCCACCAACGGAAACAGTAACCATACGCTACATTATATCTCTCCTTTACAGCGTACGTATCCTCATATTACCCCTTGAATCAAGAAATACAACATTGACATTTCCATATGTAGGTACCATACTGGAGTTGAAGATTTTCAAAGACCTTATAGAACAACATGGCCTGCTACATGATCCTATTTTGGGATTGTGTAGGTCATTAAAAATTATGGGTTTAGATTTAAAGAAAAGGAAAGAAATTTTTGGGCAACAGAAGAGCAGGAAAGTAGTAAGAAGTCATTTGGAAGTCATTCTACATTAGATTGTCTTGATTTAAGCATTCTAGGAAGATAGAAAAAATTTCAACAAGAATTCATTAAAGATTCAAGACTCATCCTAATGAGTTTTCTTTCTTATTTTTAGTTGTTGTTCTTTTTTTAATTATGAACTAAATAGGTTATATACTTAGGTGGGACGGTTTTAGATGTGGTTCTTGGATTTTTCCTTGTTTCTCTGGAAGGATACATCTGGTCTTTGTATTAGAGTTATAACTGACAATTATGGAACCGATTGTATAAATACTTCTCTCCATTATTATAATGAATAAGTTTGTACCCTTTATATTTCGGTTATTTTGATATGGTATCAGAGCCTCTGTTTCTGCTTCTCTGAATTTTCTGGGTTCCTCCAGATTTTCTTGTCTTTACGTCCAAGAAACGTTATCGTTTCTTTATCTTCTTTCTTTACGATTAAAAGTGTTACTATGGCTAGCTTCAACGCTTGGAATGCAGCTTCTGGTTCAACATCAAAACCAAAGGAGAATCCATCCAGTCCATACTTCCTTCATGTTAACGAGAATCCAATGTTGGTTCTTGTTTCTTCCGTTCTCACAGGACCGAACTATCACTAATGGCAGAGAGTCATGAAGATGTCGCTTCTGTCCAAGAATAAGCTTAGCTTCGTTGATGATTAAATCATGCAACCATCATGTACCAACCCTCTGTTTGTCCCATGGGAACGTTCCAATAACCTAGTAATTTCATGGCTTATTCATTCAGTTTCTCCTTCTATTGCACAGTCTATTATATGGTTGGATTATGCCTATGAGATTTGGAACAATCTCAAAGCAAGATTTTCTTAAACAATTCTTTTCGTATTGTGACCTTCAGCTTGAGATTTATACTTTTCAACAAGGTAGTTTATCGGTTCATGAGTATTTTACCAAGCTCAAAATCTTGTGGGACGAGTTGCAGATATTGCATCCTCTCCCTTCATGTACGTGTAGTCCTCAATGTTCTTGCGGTTTGTCTAAGAACATACGTGAGTTTTATGAAAATGACCAAGTCATGGTTTTTATTAAGGGACTGAATGAACAGTGCTCTACTGTTAAATCACAGCTTCTATTGATGGATCCTCTGCCTTCTTTAAATAAAGTGTTTTCCTTGGTTCTTCAACAAGAACGACCTGTGGTGGTTTTTGATGTAAATATTTTGGCAGTAAAAGGTTCCACTGCTCCTACCCAACGGAAATTCTCTCACAATTCTACTCCCCTGACTTGTATCCATTGTGGCAAGGAGGGCCATACTGTTGATAGGTGTTACAAGAAGCACGGGTTTCCTATAAACATGAAGAATACTAAGAAATCTTCTGCTAGAGTGTATGCTAATGCGGTGGATACTAAAGATGCGATGATTAACTCTGCTGATTCTTTTCCTTTTGCAAGTACAGAAGACCAGGCTTCTCCTCAGTTTCAATTTACCAAAGAGTAGTATGATCAATTGTTACAGCTCATACAAGGAGCTCCATCCTCTTCTCATAACGTTAATGCGATTACTATACCCAAACGTGTACCACCGACGTTAAATCCTACAAGTTTGGTTTCTTTGAACTGTGGGTTTATTTCACATCTTTCTTTAAATGTTACTGCTATGGATCATTCCAATTCCAATGACTGGATTATTGATACTGGTGCTATGGATCACATAGCATGTTCTTTAGCTTTTTTCCATTCTTATAAATTGATTGATAATGTTTATGTACATCTTCCTAACCATTGCAGAGTACGGGTTACACATATTGGCATTGTGTATGTCAATAATTCTTTAAAACTCCTTAATGTTTTATATGTACCTGACTTTACCTTTAATCTTTTGTCTATCAGTAAATTGGTTCATGATTTTTCTTGTCGTGTTCTTGTCTCATCTTCTCATTGTATCATTCAGAACATTCAACCATGGAGGGTGATTGGTGTTGTTGAGCATTTCAACGGATTATACAAGGTCACTCCCAATGCTCCTTTATCTACTTCAACTGATGTTTTTGCCAAATTTGTTACATGTAATACTAATGTTTTTGTAAATTCCATTGCATGTAACAATGATATTTCATTACTTTGGCATAATACGCTAGGTCATCTTTCTTTTCCTCATTTGAAACAAATTGTTCCTTCTGTTTCTGATATCAAACTTTGTGAGATTTGTCATATGTCTAAGCAAAAACAAGTTCCTTTTCCTCTAAGTACTTCTGCTAGTTCTACTGTTTTTGATCTTCTTCATGTTGATATCTAGGGAGACAATTATGCTCCTACCTTTAAAGGGCAAAGGTATTTTCTGACTATTGTCGACGACTTTAGTAGATTCACTTGGGTTTTTCTAATGAAAGTTAAATCTGAAGCAAGACCTTTTCTAATAAATTTCGTTTCTTATATATCTACACAATTTGGTTGTACTGTGAAATGTATTCGATCCGATAATGGTCAAGAGTTTAATATTCTAACTTTATATGATTCACATGGTATAATTCATCAAACATCTTGTGTTAAAGCTCCTAAGCAAAATAGTGTTGTTGAGACAAAACATCAACACATTTTGAATGTGGCAAGAGCATTGAGATTCCAAGTGAACTTACCTATACGGTTTTGGGGTGAGTGTGTGCTGCATAATGTATATTTGATCAATCGTATTCCTACTTCTATTCTTCATAATTTTTCACCTTTTGAGGTTTTCTATTCTAAGCCACTGTCTTTTGATAATTTAAAGGTTTTTGGTTGTCTTGCTTTTGCTTCAAATCATTTTAATATTCACAAAAAATTTGATTCCAAAAATATAAAATCTATTTTCCTTGGTTTCTCTCTAGGTATTAAGGGTTTTAAACTATTTGATCTTCATGCTCAACGAATTGTTCATTCTAGAGATGTCTCCTTTTATGAACATATCTTTCCATTTTCTACACTAAATTCTGATCAGCAACATTCTCATTTGCCCATAACTGATCAAGTCATTCTTCCTTCTTCATCAGTTCAGTAGTTAGTCGATGATTTTCCATGTGTTCCTATTATTTCATCATCTTCCGATTTACCAGACAATGTTTCCACATCGCCTGATGATATTTCATCCACGATGCCTTCTTCATCTGCGCCTCAACTCGCCGCTCTCGCTCCTTCTTTGTAGCCTTCGCCTCCGACCCTATGAAGGAGTATTCGACCAAAATTCAAACCATCATATCTTGGTGGCTACAGTTGCATGGCTGCGCAGTGATCCAGTCCTCACCAACTTTGCAATGTTTTTTCTTATTCTCACCTATCTTCTCATCATTATGCTTTTGCAGCTGCAATTGATCAAGATCTTGAACCTCATACATATGAACAAGCTGTTATGCATGAGTCCTGACGCCATGCTATAGCCACTGAACTCGACACTCTCCAACAAAATCATACTTGGGAGTTGGTCGATCTACCTCCTGATAAGAGTGCAATTGGTTGTAAGTGGGTCTTCAAAATCAAACGCAAGGCAGATGGCTCTGTGGAACGTTACAAAGCTCGACTCTTTGCTAAGGGATATACGCAACAAGAAGGGGTGGACTTTCTTGACACTTTCAGTCCAGTGGCTAAGATGACAACAGTGCGTCTTCTTCTGGCCTTGGCAGCCATCAAGGGATGGCATTTGCATCAGCTCGATATTAACAACGCATTTCTTCACTGTGATCTTGCTGAAGAAGTCTACATGCAACTTCCTAAGGGTTATGCCGCACAGAGCACCAAGGTTTTTCGATTGTTTAAGTCTCTTTATTTCTTAAAACAGGCTAGTCGGCAATGGAATGCTAAGCTCACTTTCGCCTTACTTTACTTTGGCTTCACACAAGCTACTTTCGATCAATCTTTGTTTCTCAAGATAGGGAGTACACATTTCATGGCCCTATTAGTTTATGTTGATGATGTTATTGTTGCTAGTGATGACTTGCAGGCTATTCGTCACATCAAACAGTATTTACATGAGGCATTTACCATTAAGGATCTTGGTGAGCTGAAGTTCTTTCTAGGTCTTGAGGTCGCCTGAACGAAGTTAGGTATTAATCTTTGACAGAAAAATATATGCTGGATTTGCTTCGAGACACTCAGTTTTTGGAGTACAAACCTGTTTCTACTCCCATTTTACCTGACACAAAACTATCGAAGGACTCTGGTATTATTTTGGAGGATGTTACTCACTATCAGAAGCTTGTTGGCAAACTTCAGTACTTGACCACTACTTGACCTGACATTTCATTTGTTGTTCAACAATTGGCGCAGTTTCTTGATTGTCCTACTTCTGTTTATTGGTTGCTACTCATCGTGTTTTACAGTATTTGAAGGGCACCATTGGTCAGGGTCCCCTATTTTCCTCTAATAGTGATCTTCGTCTTACAGCTTATTCATATTCGGATTGGGGTACTTGTCAGGACACAAGGCGATCTATTACTGGTTTTTATGTTTTTCTTGGTTCTTCCTTGTTTTCCTGGAAAACTAAGAAGCAATCCACCGTCAGCCGTAGTTCGTCCAAAGTTGAATACCGTGCCTTGGCAACCGCATCTTGTGAAGTGCAATGGCTTCATTATTTACTCGATGAATTTCTCTTGACTCCTACTGTTCCTACACCTTTGTTTTGCGATAATCAATCTGCTGTTTACTTAGCTCAGAATCTGGTTTTTCACGAACGGACTAAACACATTGACATCGATTGTCATATGGTTCGTGAGAAATTACAACATGGTGTTATTGTGTTACTTCCGGTTTCTTCTGCGAACCAGTTAGCTGGTTGTTTCAGTAAAGCTCTTTCCTCACCCATGTTTCGGGATTCTTTTCGCAAACTGGGAGTACATAACATCTATTCCCCAGTTTGAGGGGGGGGGGGGGGTATTAGAGTTATAAATGACAGTTATGGAACCGATTGTATAAATACTTTTCTCCATGATTATAATGAATAAGTTTTTATCCTCTGTATTTCGGTTATTCTGATACTTTGTTTTTGTCAAAGCCTTGTTTTCTCCTTTCAGATCTTGTGTTCGTTTCATGTATTTGTTTAATTGGATAGATTTTCTGGATACAAACTTGTTATGTGCATTGAGATTCTCTAAAAAAATGGGAGAAAGTGATTTTTACTAGATTTTTCAAAGGATTCTTGGTTATTCTTTAATTGATTTCTTTTGTTTATGGATGTATCTGGACTTACATGGGCTTATGTTTTGTAGTTTTTGGCTCATTTGACCTTGGACATGAAAATGAGATCAAATGCTGGGTTGGGTTGGGAAATGAAAATGTCGTATCTAAAGCTTCGTGATTGCAAAGCTTTAATTTAGTGGCACTTGTAATGATTTTTCCTTAATTGAATGGAACCATTAGGTGATACGTATGAATTTGTGTTTCTAGCTTTTTACTCAAATATGAGTATTGGTTGTTTATTTATAGTATAGCCACCCTCTTTTTCCGTTCCAGTTTATCTAGTACAGGGTAATGCTTTGTGCTTGATCAAACTTTATACATTCACATTAGATATCTGCAATTGTGCTTTTTCCTTTGACTTTCCTTTTTTTGTGGAAAGAAAGAAAATTTTCATCTTTTGGGTACTCTTGGAGGTGGCTCTTGGTTAGAATCTGAAGCTTTGAAAGGCATCTATTCTCGGAGGGTTTTTCTCTACCATAAAGGTTATTGGGTGTGAAATAGCAAACTCCTCTAAACGATCCAAGGTTATTTTTTCACAATGAGGAAGGACTTCGATGCTTGGATTGTTGTTTAGCTCTAGTACCTTTTCAATATCTACAACAAACATGTTAGTTTTTCTTTTCCTCTTTGGGTGAAAAATAATAATAAAAAAATTTGAAAACTTTCTTTAGGGTCGTTGATTATAAAATGGTAGATCGCAAAGTGACGGCTGGTTGCAGTTTTTTTATTTTGCTATTAATATTAGTATTCAACACGTAAATTTCTTTGTGTTGTTCTCTCTCTTTCTTAGTGCTCTCACTCACTCTTCCTTCTCCGCAACCTCCTCATTTTGGGTATGGTTCTTGATTAATCAGTCTCTTCTACTTTGGTATTTTCTAGGTTTGATGGGTTTTTTGAAATTTATGTTATTTATGTTTTTTGTGTTGTTGATATTAGCTTCTTTGTTTAATCTAGTGTTTAATACTTTCTGGGTTATATTATATTTATCTCTTTGTTTCTGATATTGTTGAGTTTGTGTCAAGATTGAATTTTTATGCTTAAAGATCTTATGATTTCAGATGTTTTGTGTTTCTACATTTTCGTGTTTTGTATGATTCAAAGTCGAGTTCTTTGATACTTTATTACTCTCTTATCGTCTGGGTATTGGTACTTTTCTAAAGATAAAAAGATGATATATTTTGTTATATTTTCGTTTTAAAATATTTTTTGAAAGTCAAGTTATAGTTTATTTTTATTTAATTATGTATTTATTGTGATTTTATTTACTTAATGATTCAGCATGCCAGCTTTATTTATTTACTCTTTAACCTGCATCACTATTTTATTGTTACATCTAAATGTAGGTTTACTGGAAACAGCCTCTCTACTGTGTAGGGATAAGGCTGCGTACTATCAGACCTCCCCAGACCCCACTTTGTTGCAGAAATTCGGACTGAGTGTGATGATGATAATGATATTTAGGTGGGATGGATCACATAATTTATGTGTCAAATTGATCTTTAGGTTTAAAGAAATTCTAGTTTTTTTAGATTTATTCATGTTTTTATAATTGATTGAATTAAAGGAGTGAAAGTATAAGATTTGATTAGTTGATTCATGCATCGGGATTCAAAAGCTGAGATGTATGGTTAGATCATAGTGTAGAGAAAGAGGGTAACATGAGTTATAGAGAAAGTTGCAAGATCTTCCTAAGTTAGGGCAAAATCTATCAAGAAAATTTATACAATGAAGTAATACATTCTTAGGTTGTCTTGATTTAAAAAGGATTTCAATTAATTAATCTAAGAATGTGGGTTGTATGTGTCAAGAAAGAACATAACGTTAGGAATTCTTACTAGTCTAGAAAACTATATTCATTCATTAAGTTAGAATGAAACTAAAAATAGTAAAGTCCTAAAAGAAACCTCACCTAAATCTATTTTATTTATAGGTTGTTGTTTAGATTTTCTATTTATTTAATTTTATTATTCAATCGTAAATTTTGGTATAACATATTAAGTTTGTGAATACTTAGTAATTGACTTATAGTCTTTGGCACGTACTTGCCTGTGCTAGCTACAGTTATACCATACACTTGCAGTAAAAAAATACAAATAAAATTTTGGTATCATTACTAGAGATTAGGCATTGATGTTGATAGATTCGCAAACATATTAGACTAAGGCTTTTGTTTTGTTTTGTCTTAGTTTTATTATTATTTAATGAATTTTTTATATGAATAGATCTACTTTAATTGAAAGGAGTTAATCGCAAACATAGAGATAAATTGACATAAAATCTTTAGATTAGAGCCAAACTTAATAGTATAATTGACAAATCGATAAAACAATCTTAGTACATTTAACCTGAATAATATCGATTAATAATTCTAATATTAGTTATTAGTAGTTTCAAATGAGTTATTAGCATACGATAGGAATTTTCAGGATCTAATAGTTAACAAAATAATTGTATAATAAAATGTTAATTATTTAAAAGTTTTAAGGAGATTCTGAACTTAGATACTAATTCTTGAGAAAGGTAATTACTAGTAATCACTGTCTTTGTAGCATTGACTCGTAACTACAATTATACTGTGCGCTTGTGATTAATCCAAAATTGACAATTAAAATAATTCAATCACTTGAATTCTTAGTTTTTGTATACAGATCTAATCATGCTTTTCAAAGATATAAGTTCAAGGAACAAGTGAAAAGAATTTACTCCTAGACTCGATCCCCTTGGATTTGTTAAGGGATTTCAATAGTACTTTATATGAATTTGGCAGCTTTATTAAACTTTTAATGAAATTTTTGATTTAAATCATTTAAACTGATTAATCTATTATTAACTATTAACGAAATATGATACACTAGTATATAAATTCTTAGTAAAATAAATTGATATTACATTTTAAAAATATTTTATATTTGCATATAAATAATGAGATGTAAATATGATAAATTAGTAAGATAATAAAAATTTGCAATTTTATTATTTAGTATGAAAAATAAATCACTAAATATTAATTATAATTAAATTAATCATCTTGTTTAATATTATTACATAATAAATAAAATTTTATGAAAAATTAATTTACTCCTTATTAAATCATAATATATTAATAACTAATAAATACACTATTTTTAAAAGTTTAATAAAATTAATTTATATTACGAATTAAATATTATTATTATTTCAATATAAGTAACACTATGTAAATATGATTAATAATAAATTAATATGTTTAACACATAACATCACTGTCGTTTACTTTATCAATAACCTCCGTGCGATATACTTATCCACGTGGAGTATCATATTGTGCAAAACTTCTAGGTCAACGAAAGTTGAAGATAAAATTTAATGAAATGGTTGATTTAAGATTTTTACAAAATATAATATTTTTTACAAAAATTTTTAATGTATAAATAATTTAGAAAAATTAATAAAACTATATATTATTTTAGCTTTTTTTTATATCAGTAATGAACTTTTAGTAGTTATGTTATATAAAATTTTTTGTAGGGGTACAACTGAGTATTGACATTTTTGTTTTGAGCAAAGTACAAGAACTATATTTTATGTTTGATTTAAGTATTTAGCTATGAACTTACAGCCGCCATGTTATATAAATTTTTTACAAGAGTCCAACTGAGCATTGTTTGAGCAAAGTATAAGAAATTTTGTATATGAACTTGAAATATTGCAGTTAATTTGCAGAAAATAGACATCTTATTGGAAAGATATTAATATGTGGAGACTTATGCTATAAACAAGACAAATGGTATCAAAATCTAAAAGCCAAAATTAAGGGTGACAATCTTGCCCTGCTAGGCCTGAGTTTGACCCGGTTGGCTGGGTCACCAGCTAAGACTCCTTGGCCCGACCGGGCTACGGGCCAAGTTCAGGCCGGGATTGAAATGTGCAAAGCGACGTTGTTTTGTCAAAACTTTTTTTTAAATAGTGTAAAATATAACCTAAGGTTGATTTTCTTAAATCAATGCAGTCAGCAAAATTTGAATTGAAGTACTCAACTACTTCTAGATTTTCAATTTGCCTGTACATAAGCATATAATCCTTTGAGCTATATCTTGGAGAAGTGTCAAGTAGACCTTGACTGCTACTTCTACTTTGAAAATTGAGTTCGTATGGCGCTTTGAAGCCACCTTGCATGGTGTGTGGTTAAGGCTTAAGTTATGGATTCTATTTCTAAGCTGTTAAAGTTATACTGTGACAACTCCGCGGTGATTTTTGTGGCTAAAAATAACAAGAATGGAAGTTGAAGTAAGCATATCGACATTAAGTATTTAACTATAAAAGAACGTGTTAAGGAAAAGAAAGTGGTCGTTGAGCACATTAGCACTGAGTTGATGATTGTGGATCCTTTGACTAAAGGCATGCCATCTAAGTAGTTGAAAGATCACATAGTACAAATGGAACTAGGTTATGTAAAATAATGTCATTAAATGTACATTGTTTTCAATAAAACTCTTATTCAATGTGATATTTCTCATATGGTTTGTGCACCTATAGATATTCATTTTGTTATATTGAGAATCTTCATTAAGTTTGAATATAGAATAAACATATGATTTGTTCATTAAATTGAATAACTGTGTATAGAGATGTAATATAATGTAATACATGAAAAATATTACTCGTTATAAGAGGATTTATCGTTATGATTCATATATTTTGTTTCTCTATAAAGTCAATGCTAAATTATATAGACTAAGTGAGAGAATGTTCGAATACTCTCGGGTATATATGGTCTATATGGTTGTGAGGCCATCACAATCATATAGACCATATATACTCAAGAGTATTCCAACATTGTGAGAGTATTCCGAAATGTTGTGAGGGTTTGTTGTTGTCTGTTGTCATTGTAACGGGCAGAGCAACAAATGGATAATTATGGGTTGTTTTTGGGTCTTTAACTTTCTAATTTCATTTTAAAAAAAAGTTTACACCATTAACTTGAGAATTCGAGAGGTTAGAAGATTTAGAAACACTTCAATCGACAGTAAGATTTAATCAGTGATAAGACAGAAGCATAATCGAAACAAACTATACCTTCAGCTATTGCATTCAGGAAAAACTTTATCACTGATTAAATCTCATATATATATATATATATAAATGAATGAATTAATCTCACCTATCAATCTTATTTACGAATTTAAACATGTATCAATTATTATTACTAGCGTCTTATTGAAATATTTAATTATTATTATCAGCAATGATGTTTTTACTAAATAAATATTTTATTTTAAAAGTTAGTTCATAAAATAAATCTTATGTAAATTTTAAAAATAATAAACATAACAAGAAAATGAACACCAGGATCTTGGATTTAAATTTTTACTTAATCCTTACAATTTTGATATTCAGGTTAGTGAAAACTTAAAATTTAATAATTCTAGTCATGAGAATTTAATTAATCTATCTCTACTTATTTTTCTTGAATTATAATTATGATCCTCAATAGGATTAATTAAACTTTTATTAGATAGTCGAGTTGATTTTTGATTAAAATTTTATTTTTTATATGGATAAATTCTATTTTGATTAAATTAGAAACAATTTCTCTAATAGTTACGAGTAAAGCTACAAATTTCTAAATATTAATTTTATCATAATTTTTAGTGGAATGTTGTTATTGTTATTGTTATTTAATTCTATTGTTTTTTAAAAAATAATTTAACTTCTTATGGACTTAAAAAATATTAAATCATGTTAAAAAATTAAATCTACTTTGAACACTTATTAAAGGTAAATTGGATTACAACGTAAAATACCAAGAAATAGTACTTAACTAAAAAGATAAAAGTTAAAATTCCAGACAGCCCTGACTAAATTTGGATTAAGTGTCTTAATCTAATTGGTTTATTCTACCAATTAAAGAAACATATTCATGTAGTGAGCCGTTCTTGTAAAACTTGCTTCAAATTGAGCCCACGCCTAAAAAAAGGGGGTATTTATTTTAATTCGTAAAACCACCTAGCTCGGGGTTGTTACTTGTTGGTGGGATGAATGCCAAAGCAAAACAAGCCATGGGCTGCTCTTCTGGCATTCATTTGCAGAAATGGATGGCTCTGCTTTTTAATTCTGTTTATATGCCATTTCCTTCTGGAAGTTAAAACCCAAAGCCATCAACAACATGCTCCCCTTTCCCCTTTCAACTTTCAAGTATTTCGGAAAATCTAAAGAAGCTGCCTTCAAGTACAATTATTGCATCGTCATAATATTCAATTCGATGTGGTTCTAGAAAGTCAAAAATCAAATGTAAAGTCTTGTTTAAAACAAGCTTCTTAGCAACACGCACCACGGAAGGAGAACAATACAAAAGGTTCATTAACATATTGATAAGTAAACTTTTGCTTTTGAAGATTCTTTCATGGACGCATGGAATGGAACAATGGTTTGGCTGTTCACATCAATATGCAGCTAGTAAGTTGGAATTCAGACATTCATTAGTCAACTAAGACATGCCATTTGGATTAAGGTCATCGTTCATTTTTGTCTAAAATAAAAAGGAGTAATAATTTTTTTAAATCATTACTCTAAATTAGTTATGCGCAATTAAACCAGCTTGCTGACTCCAACGACTTTTCGTCTCCCATGGGAGACTTGGTGGCGGTCTCTCCAACCTTTTCAAGTCCTCCTCCAACAATAAACATCCTATCTTCCCACCATCTTTTCACTTGGGCAGTTCCCATTTTTGACAAGGATCGTGAATTCTTTTTTAACGATTTTAATGGTGTACATGGGCAAGGGAAGCAAAAGGTGATTCTTTTCTTTGGCTTAGAAAAATGTTGACGATAAGAAGGAAAGCTCTTCTTAAAGTTGAAGAGGCTTTGGAATTCTCTAATCAACTCCTTGCTGAAAAGCCTTTTCTTCCTTTCTTAATCCCTTTGGTTTTCGTCGTTTGGTGCATCGAGAGATGGCTTTTCACTTTCTCCAACTGGGTTCCTCTTGTTGTTGCTGTTTGGGCCACTGTTCAGGCAAGTTACAAAATCCTTTATGTTTCTCTCTCTGCTTTTGATAGTCTCTGTTCGAATGGATCTTGGAATGATTGCTGCAGTTCGGCTGAATTTTGTTTGGTTGCTCCAAATCATACTGCGTTGATCTTTTGTGTCTAGGCTGTTTAATACTTTCTCATTGAGAGGGAAATTCGGCGAGTTCGATTGTTGTTCGGTATCATTTTTTTTTATCCATACCTGTCTTTGTTTTGTTACGTGGAGGCGGCATGAAATCTTTAAAATTCTTACTGTTTGCTTCATAAAGCTCGTGGATTTTTGTTTTCTTTCTTCTTCTCGTAGCAGTGAATTGTTTGTTTACTATATGCCAGAACCGTGCTTCTTTGAGCTGCATGTGTTGTGGTTGTGTGGTTTGATTAGGGACTTTTGAGGATTTAAATGATGGTGGATGGAAATCTTACGAAACCGGACTTTACTTTGCAGTATTACAGTTATCAACGTCAGATACTTGTCGAAGACTTGAACAAAAAATGGAAGCGAGTAGTGTTGAGCACCTCGGTACCTATTGTTTCTTCTTATTTCCTGCGTACTGCTTCAATTTCTGCTGTATAATGTGGAACTTTTTTGATCATTTCGGGCCATTGTACAGCCAATAACACCGGTGGAACATTGTGAGTGGCTGAACAAGCTATTTACGGAAGTTTGGCTCAACTATTTTAACCCAAAATTTTCAACAAGGTTCTCATCAATGGTTGAGGTTAGATTCAGGTCATGTTGATTAACTTGTGGTATATAATTGCAGAACCAATATCTATCTTCTGCTCATTGCTTGTGTGTTCTCCTATGTGATCGAATTGTTTTCTGCAATCTTCATATTTTTTTCCTTAGTTTTTTGCAACTTATTGTTGACAAAGAGGCCATGCTAGCACGTAAAGTAATAGAATATTCAGCTGACGGCACTTTTTTCTTCTTCTTTTCTTTTTTCTTGGGTGAAGTTGTATTCAAATTCTCATTAACCACTTACCATAACCCTCTGTAGTCTTATTTATCCTGCAATTTTGCTTTAGTATTTGAAAGTGGGATAAGAAGTATGACAATTCTAGAAAAAAAATGGTTACAACAACATAAAATCTTGGGAGTGGTCATATTTTGTTGATATCAAACGGGCTCTTTGCATGTGCTTACTATTGCACAATAAAGTGATTAACAGTCACAACTCTCTCTCATAAGTCAGAACAATCCTCACTGCATATTCTGCTGTTTAATTGCTTATGAGCTTAAACTTCTACTGCAGAAACGTTTGAGGCAGAACAAGTCAAAGCTTATAGTAAGTGATTCACTTCTTGTTTTTAATAGATTGAGTGACAAAAATTGTTGTGATGTTCAGCAATAACGTTATTGTTTACTGAGGAAATTTTGCACTTTTTAGGAAAAAGTTGAACTGCTGGAGTTTTCACTAGGTTCTTGCCCACCTAGCCTGGGCTTACAAGGGACTAGCTGGTCAACTTTAGGTGATCAGGTATGGTTTCCAGCCTCACTGTTCCAAATTTTGCAAGTGAACTTTTAGAGTCTTCTTATGCAATAGTTTCTGTATGCATCCATTAGGATTGCTTTGCATTAATTTTCTATGTAACAATCTGAAACCAATTATTCTGCAGTTTTCAATTCACTCTTTTATTGTTTTAGCGTGAAATAATTCCACAGTTGCACAAAGGTTGGCCCTTAATGGATAAAGAGATGCACATAAACATCACTTAAAGTTATAAGTTATGGTATCATTTTCTATCATTCTACTCCAGTATTTACATATCAAGTAATTTGATGAAGCATTCTTATTTGTTTGGCAGCAAATTATGCGTCTGGGTTTTGATTGGGACACAAGTGACATGAGCATTATGTTGCTGGCTAAGCTAGCTAAGCCATTTAAGGGAACTGCTCGTATAGTTATCAACAGCCTCCACATCAAGGGTGATGTATGTTAATTACTATTTTTCTGGAAGTGAATTAGGGGCTGGCTGTGCCTTTGATTGTTGTTGTTTTGATGTATGTTTATGTTCATGTGCACCTTGTAGTTGTGTGTGTGTGTGAGTGTGATAAAACACTAGCAATCTTTATTTATATGTGTTCTGTTGTGTAGTATTCCAAACACCCAGTACACCCAGTGCTTAGTAAGT
>JANVCQ010000006.1:25087064-25100036 GCA_025531925.1 Erythroxylum plowmanianum | reverse complement strand
TCTGTCTTCTAGAATATACCTTCAACCCCACGTGCCCCTTCTTCCTTTTATAAACTTTCTCAATTAAGGGTCTATCAGAGTGGCCTAAATTATCAGTATTACTTGGAAGTGAATGGTTTGTTTAGTTCAGCATCAGACTTACAAATTGGCACAAACTATTAATTGGAAGTTGAGTGTTTTCATCTACAGACAACTATGTCGGTAACCATGTCTTTTTATTTGCAACCACAAAATCTGATTATTTTTATCTTGTTGTGTTTGCATTTTATTTACAAGTTAGATTTTTCCTATTTAATTTTAAATCAAGGACAAGATCCTACCAGTTACACCAGAGATTTGGTAGGTAATACTATTCAACAAAATGGACAATAAACGGAATAATATGCAAAGCATGAAATTCAATGAAAATTCTTGCACACAAACTGACAAAAATGACAGAATTTAAAGGAGAAATTTTTTTCATAAGTAACTAATAGACATACAATAGCTTTATACACACTAACCCTAGTACAAGGTAGAAAATAAATTTGTACAGATTTGTTAGATCCCATGATTTATGGGATACTCTTTCCTAATTTTATGGACATAATTAGGACCACATAATCCCCACAAAATCTGGACATAATTACACAAATTACATTGTCCCACACAAACCATAGGTGAATCCTGAAGAATACAATTCAAATGTAAAATTTTAGAAATTATATTGATTGTTAATTGTTTTATCTTGCTACTTGACTGGTTGTCAACATTTTACAGCTTCTCTTGATGCCAGCTCTGGAAGGGAGAGCAATATTGTACTCATTTGTATCGACCCCTGAAGTGCGCATAGGAATTGCTTTTGGAAGTGGTGGAAGCCAGTCACTTCCAGCGACAGAGCTTCCTGGTGTTTCTTCTTGGCTGGTATTTCTCTTCGCTAGTTGTTTTACTCTGCTTCACTTTGGTGGAGTGTGTTTCTTTGATTATAAACAGAACATGTATAAAGTGGTCAGCCACAATTGTGCTTGCATGTACCGTGCTCGTTCAATTTTATCTTGCTTTAGTTTTCTCTCTTGGCTGTGTTCATCAAAATGATTTAATATCGGCAGAACTGTTAGCTGTATGCTTCTTCTCTTGGATCTGATAACTGTCTAGATCTCTACAGAATTCTAGTTGTTTTATGATAACTAGCTATATATGAAATTGGGTTCCTTAAATATATTCTCTTTACCTTTTGGACAAAGGAAATGCTTATATATGGATGTTCCTTTTTCTAATTTGCTTTGTCCATCAGGTCAAAATTGCTACTGAAACCTTAGTGAAGACTATGGTTGAACCTCGCCGTCGATGCTTCAGTTTACCAGCAGTGGATTTAGGGAAAAAGGCTGTTGGGGGAATCATACATGTTTCAGTCATTTCAGCTAGTAAGCTTTCTGGGAATAGTTTCAAAGGGAGCCCATCAAAAAAATTATATTACAGGAATGGTAGTTTAGAAGAAAAGTTTGGTAACAAAGATCTGCATACATTTGTGGAGGTTGAACTTGGGCAATTGACAAGGAGAACAGATGCAATACCAGGGTTAAATCCTAGATATGATTCAACATTCAACATGGTTTTGCATGAAGATACAGGAATTCTACGATTCCAGCTTTACGTTTTCACCCCAGGCAGTGTGAAGTATGATTTTGTAGGAAGTTGTGAGATAAAGGTAAAGTTACTGTCCAAACTCTTAGGTAATTAAGAACCTTAACTTGTGATTTCGTTTAGGTCTGCTTTCGATATGTATGTATTTTCAGCTTTATAACACCGGCATGAATTTTATGCATAGATAGTAAATCTCTGTTATGTTGCATATGCGTCCTATGAGTTTTCAGTTCCAATCTATTCTTAGGATACTCAAAAAGAGGAACTATGGGTACGTTGGTTTGTTAAACATGTGTAAAGGTCCTATGACAACCTCATATCACCCTTGTTTTCTGAATTAAGAAGTTAATTTTTGTTTCTCAAAGCAACGCTGTGTAGAAAAAGAATTAGGAGCTAATTATTGAAAGCTTTTTTTTGTTTTTTATTTATAACAAATTAGATGCATTGACTGGGTTGTGGACTGTTAAACATAATGATAAGGATACGTGACTTTTGTTTTTATGGTAGCTGAGTGGAACTAAACCATTCAATGAAGGGAAGTGTGTTAGATATCCTGAAAATGTGGATTATGCTTCAGCTATAACTCTCAAGCAAATATAGGAACTTTCAATGAACAAATATTTTCAAAATGCATCTAGTTCAAGAAAAAATATAAAATTTTTAATAGATGGATGTAAGAATATTATGCTGCTGGGTAAAATTAGCTTAAAGCGACATGTATCTTTAACTGAGAGCAAAATATTTCACGTATGATTTGAGTTTATTTTGTACCGTCATCCTTAATTTTTTTTCCCACTCAGTTCTTTTGACCTTTTGAATAGATCAAGTACGTTGCAGATGATTCATCTATGTTTTGGGCAATAGGACCCGACTTTGGTGTAATAGCCACACGTGCTGAGTTTTGCGGAAAAGAAGTTGAAATGGTTGTTCCATTGGAGGGAGTTGATTCAGGGGAGGTACATAAAAGAATCTAAAGTTACATGTAAAACAGTTATTTTAACTTTTCTGATCACCTGCTTCTGGTGCTAACAATTTTTGATGCTTGCTTAATATCTGTTGCTTTTTGACTCCCCCACTTCATATTCATCTATTCTTATGATTCATTTTTCATATACTGTGACTGTTAAAATGACTGCACTGGCAATCAGGAAATTATACATTTCTGGTACTTGATATATCTGCCATTGAGGCCATGTTTCTTGGCTTGGCCTAACCTCTAACCTGTTTGCCATTGTGCAATGTCAGAACATGGATAAGCATTTTGTAATCTATACACTAATGCATAAGTTATAAGGTAATTGTCCTAAAAAGCTATGTTTTGATTGTCGAAAAATTTGATTTTGAAAGTTTAAAACTGTTGATAACTTTGGTTGCATGTGAACTTATCAAGGTTCCTCATTACTTTACTCAGTGGTCCCAACAGGGTCTTGAATTAATTTTCTTATAACAATCTCAGCTAATCTTTTCTTTTTAAGCTTGTTATATATCCTCTATGTCTCAGAAAGATAGATAGCAGCTAAGGTATTTCTGTTGCTTCAATTCATGTTGCAGTTAAGAGTCAAACTTGTCTTGAAAGAATGGCAATTTTCTGATGGTACAATAAGTGTGAACAAGTTTCATGGCAGCTCTCAACAACCAGCATATGGACCTTCAAATCATCTGCTGAAGACGGGAAGGAAAATTAATTTAGTTGTTGTCGAGGGAAGGGACCTCACTACCAAAGAAAGAACTGGGAAGTGTGATCCATATGTTAAGTGGCAATACGGAAAGGTAAGTTCTTTCTTAATGGATTTGGTGGTTTCTATGGTAAAATTGAAGATCTTGAAAATGTAGACAGGTTATCCCAATTCTATATTTTTCAAACTTCAATCTGTGTTCAGGTTCTTCAGAGAACAAAAACTGCACATTCTTCTAATCCTGCCTGGATCCAGAAGTTTGAATTTGATGAGGTAGGAGGTGGTGAATGCCTCATGATTAAGTGCTACAATGAAGAAATCTTTGGAGATGATAACATTGGAAGTGCACGAGTGAACATGCAAGGGCTGGTGGATAGTATAACCAGGGACATATGGGTTCCCCTTGAAAAAGCGAATTCAGGAGAAGTGAGGCTGCAAATTGAAGCAGTCAGGATTGGTAACTCTGAAGGAACCAAGGTACCATTTATCTTTAAATGTACAATGCCTACAGAGCATGAATGGCACAGGAATAGATTAATCATTACCCTTTTTCTAGACAATACTTAGTCGGGCATACATGTTACACTCTTTTGCTTGCTTTCTTTTTCCCCTTGGATTAGTTCGTGATTGTACATACAGTCCTGGTATCTGTTAAAACTTGCAATATGCTGTCTTAGTGGATTGTGATGCTTTAGCTTGATGTTCCTACTCTAATGTTCTTTTTCTTTCCCCACAATCCTGGTATATCTTAAAACTTAAAATGTTCTCTCAGTGGGTTATTATGCTTTAGCTTGATGTTCCTACTTTAATATGTTTTTCATTTCCACACCTTTACCCTCTCCTGAACATCTCAGGGTTCAGGTGCAGATTCAAACAATGGTTGGATTGAACTTGTTATAATTGAAGCAAAAGACCTTATAGCTGCTGATATCAGAGGGACCAGTGATCCATATGTAAAGGTGCAGTATGGAAACTTAAAGAAGAGAACTAAGGTTTGAACTCCCCATTCATAAATAACACTTATTCAGTTACAATTTATATGCTTTTCTTTCTTCAGTGGCCAACTTATAGATCAGAGTTTGAATTGATGCTGTAAGTCTCCTTAATGAAGGAAAATCCGGGTGCTTGACATCTTTTATCTCTTTGTTGTCATTCATAGGTCTCACTTTCGTTGTTCTTTTTTCTTCTGTTTCCACATCCAGTCTGAAGTATGCCAGTTCTTCTGCACCTTAAGTCTCTTCTTCCTGTAGTTTCCATATGCTTTCACTGTTAAGCATTAGCCTAGGATTGATTGGTCGGGATAATGTGCTCTGTAGTAGATGCTTGACCTGGAGATGTTTATGAGTAATGTCATTTCATTATGCCAAAGTCTTTTAGATTTGTTATAGAAAACTATTTTTACACTACTACAATCGTTGCTCTGCTTTGGTTTGGTTTGGTTTTCAGGTTGTCTATAAGACCTTGAATCCTCAATGGAATCAGACCTTAGAGTTCCCTGATGATGGAAGTCCATTGGAGTTGCATGTGAAAGACCATAATGCTTTGCTACCGGCAGCAAGTATAGGCGACTGTGTAGTTGAATATCAGAGATTGCCTCCAAACCAGATGTTTGACAAGTGGATACCCCTGGGAGGGGTTACGGGAGGAGAGATCCATATCCAAATAACTAGGAAAGTTCCTGAACGGGAGAAAAGAACGAGCTTGGATTCTGAAGCATCTTTAACTAAATCACACCAACTATCGAGCCAGGTGGGGGTTTATTCCTCTGTTATAGTTCTCTACTTTTTCATATTCTCATCTAATGTAAATTTGCTCCGGATTGTGCACTACACTGGTAAAGTAGGTATGATTTATACAGACCTGGGGTTGAATTTTTGGTTACACCTAGTAATTTTAGTTGAGGGAGAGAGAGCAATACCTCCTCCTGTTGAGGGCTTAAGTAAAGTTGACCTGGTTTTTATCTCAAAATATTAGCAATATCTCTTTTTAGGAGCCATTAAATGGAAGTTTTCTGAATGTCCCCGGCTCTCTTTGATGACAGCCTGAGATTATCCAGCATATTGACAATTGCTCCTGAGCCTCGTGTTCCTGAAAGTTTCCTAAGCTCTTGATCAGCATTTAATGATACCATTTGGATATTTTGTGTTGCATAAGATTTTCATTTTGCGTGGTGATTTGCATGTGAAAGTTCTCTGAAAAATTCCATCTATATCAGCTTTAAGTCATAACTGGTTCTTTATATGCTTGATTAGATAAAAGAGATGATAAACAATCTTCAATCTCTGGCGGACGATAGCGACGAGGAAGAACTCTCAGCATCTTTAAGTGAGTTGGAGAGCCTTCAGGACATGCAAGAAGACTACATGGTACAGCTTGAGACTGAGCAAAAGCTTCTACTAAAAAAGATAAAGGAGCTTGGTCAGGAAATTATGAACTCAACTCCAAACCGGAGCAGAAGATCATATTCTGGAATGTGAGCCGTGATCTGAAATATAACCTTGTATGTTTTGCATTTTTTGCCTTGTTTTCACTTTCGTAGTTACACAGGTATACAAGTTTGATTCTTACAGACCTTGCCACCTTCCATTATAGCAGCACATGCTTGTAACTCCAGTTATCTGTAGATTATGACATTGTTCTGGTCGCTCCTTTTCCTGATACGGAGCTACTTTGTGTTGTCAAACTCAAGCCACACTCTTAACGATTAAAGAAATAAGAGAATAATGAGGCAGTGCCTTTTTTTAGTTGGTCTTAGTGTTCCTTTTCCGAGAAAGGATATGTCACTTCTACCTCTGCTAGAGAGCGACGCAAATTTTGTAAAGCAACATCCTCTCGTCTAAATTTGACATTCTCAACAAGTTATGTAAGATATAGCTAAGATGTTCCATAAAATTACTTGGTGCTTAAAAGGATTTTCCTGAGAATACACTGCTTCAGTAGAACACTTCCCCTCCTATCAAAACAAATTAATCATACTTCAGAATTCAACCAATATATCCTGCTAATCGTTAGTATACTGTTTTCCCTTGCTCATCTCTTGTCTTTGTGGTTGCTCTCTTTTTAAAGATTATACTGGCGAGCATCCCATCAAGTCTCACTATTCTACATTTCCCACATGTTTCCCTTATCGAGTGCTCAGACAGGACGAGGGAGGTGTTAAAACTCATTCGTGCTCTTTATTGTATTTTAAACATTGAAAAAAAGAAGAAGAGAATTTATATTTGTATTTTATATTTATTATCCAGATATGAGTTCTTATGGGGTGATTTTATATTTACTCTAGAATATTTTTATTTTATATTTACTCTAGAATATTCTCCAAACATCTACCCTTGAATTCAAAAAAGATGAAAGATCGATAAACTAGAGTTTGAAGATAATGAGTATGATATCAATCATAAAGTATCATGACAATTTCATTTTTAGGGGGAACAAAGATATGTCATATTGTCCCTTGTGCACTATATTATCTTACAAATTGACAATCATTCCTGATGTGTTTAATATGTTTATGGAAAATATCATTACGAGCAAGTTGCATAATGCTATAATTATTACAATAAAAGATAATAGTTGATAAGTATATAATGCACATATCTTTGAGCAACCAACATAACTAAATAAGCACAGAGATAGTATCAATCATCGCTCGATATTCAACTTCAGTATTAGAGTGAGATACAACAATTTACTTTTTATTATGTTAAAAGATTAATGAATCTTCAAGAAAAAATCGAAATTAGTTATAGAGAAAGATAATAGGATTATCAAGTCAATTAACATTAAAATAAGCTTTTAGAATAAGTGATGCATGTTTAGAAAAATGAAGGCATGAAGTAACATCCCTTTGAGATGACAAATGATATTTATGATAATGAGTGGTGTGTAGAGTACAAATAAACTAACTAACAATGTGGACTATATGGGTAATGTTAGGATGAGTGACTATGAGATAAATAAGGCTAGCAACCAATTACCCATAATATTTCTATCATTGAGAAAAGTACCATTACTAGTAAAATACTAGGCATTAGCCTCCATAGGAGTCCGTAAAATTTTAGATTAATGAGATCTATACTATAAATAAGCTCATTAATATACTCAAATTGATTTAAGTAATATCCATATTAGTCGGATGAGACTTCAAGGCCAAGGAAGAAACTAAAGATTCTTAAATCGTTCATGCGAAATTGTCGATGGAAAAATATTTTAAGATCAACAGGACCTTTTGTGACAAGTAAGGCTATATATTTTTCAATGGAACCATCTTTATAAGTCTTACCATTTATAACTAATCACTGATTTGTTAGAGGTTAAGTCAATAAAATCCCATTCACATTGATCAATAAGTGGTTGAAACTATTATGTCAATGCTTTCTACCATAAAGGATTATAACTAGCTTTGTGGTATAATTGAGGCTTATGAGGTGTAGTATTAAAACAATAATAATTGTGTATAAGAACTAAGGTTTAACTTACACAGATAGACTGATAAAGTATATATGGAACTAAAGCAGATGGAATAGGAGAAATTGGAATCCATTTTTAGTAGGTTCCACAATTGAGAAAATTTTTTAAGAGAGGTAGAAGGTTGGTTTGCTCTGAAAAATCTATAATCTATAGAAAATTTATAAGGAAAAAGAGAAATATGAGGATTAGAGAGACGAGATGCAATAAGTATGTATCCTATAAAGTAACAAAGTTGTGCTTTTGGATCTAATTTAGTATAATCACGAGGTTGAAAAAAAGAGGAAAATATAGCCAAATACTTTAAACATATGATATTTTAGAGGATGGTAATACAAGCACTCGTATATAGAACTATTTCCAATAACTAGATAAAGAGAGCGATTGTTTATGTATATAATAGTAACAGCAATTTCTCCTTAAAAATTTTAGGATATGGTGAAGAGATAAAAAATTTCTAATTATATTTAAGACGTGTCTATATTTTCTTTCTGTATGTTTATTTTTTTGGTGACATTCCATATCAAGATCTTTGAACTATTCTCCCATTTTTAAGATAAGAAGAATGAAAGTGGTTTCTTGCTATTCCATAAATTATTAGTGTGAAGGGATTTGATTTTACAAGAAACCTAAGTAACACCCACATTTTGAAATCATAAGTATACGAAAGGCAATTTAGACTTGCTTCATATGAAATAAATGTATGTAAATCTAGAATAATCATTGATAAAATTTACAAAATACTATGTAAGAAAGAGAAGTAGGAATTAAATACTAAAATGAAGCAAGTTCAAATGGAGTAAAAGAAATTTTAAAAGTTAACATAAAACAAAATCAACATTTTGTATTGTAACATGACCTAAGCAACCACTAAAAATTAACACGTTCAATTTAGATTACTCAAATGAGCATGTCAGATGTGAGAAGTAACAAAAGTATCAATTTTGATAGAAGGAAAATAAAGAGAGGTAAGATCAAATAGGCACTTGACTTTACATTCAATTATGATAATCTCCCTTGTATATTGTCTAACAAAAAGGTAACTTTGGGAACATGTAGAACATTATAAATGAAAAAAATTAGTGTATGGGTTGTTCTTATATCTTGAAAATTCATGGTTAAATTATCTTTAATAACAAACATAGGTGCAATAATGGAAGTCTTTTAGATTCCCAAGATAAAGAATTTTAAAATTCTTATGATTATAATAGGCAAAGTCAAAGAACCGTAAGGAAGAGTAAACTATTGTGGCAAATAGAGCTTGGAAGGTGGATTTATCAATATACTGTTATAAATTTTGAAGAAGATTATGAATGTATTTTATAGAAAACTTAGGAGAAGTATTATCAAAAGTCTCTTTAGTAGTAGCAGGAACAATATAAGGATGTTGAGATATAATACCTTGCTTAGAAGTTTTCCTATATTGTAATTGTTGAAAACTAACAATAACATGTCTAATAATATAATTATTTCAAGATGATTGAGTTGATAATCCTTTAAAGTGTCAAATTGATAAAATTCCAATTTGATAATATTAATATAAGTATTGCAGAACCAAGCCAAGGATGATGATTCTTCCATCTTATAAGTCAACGAACTTTTCTTCATCTTTGTTATCTTTGTTAATGGATCTTGGAACCTCACCTGTCACAACATGTCATAAAATTCTACATTTTAAGAAGCTATATCTCCTAATCCTATAAATCATAAATTGATATATAAAAACAATTAATTGGCCTAAGAATAAGTATAGTAGACTTCTTGAAAAAAATAATATGGCACATTGAGACAAAGATACCTATAAAAAGTACAGACACAGACGTGACAACTATTAAAATAGAGAAATGTGTCAAGTAATGATTGGAAAATGTGCCAAATGGTGATTGGGACACTTATCAAGTAATGATTGGGACATCTACCAAATGATGATTAAGAAACATATCACTCTTTGATTGGTTGATTTGGCACTTCTATTAGACTATGTATCAAGTTGGTATTAGGACATATGTTGAGTTATGATGCTATTGATGAATGGAGCATCTAGAAACTTTTTTGAAGACATGTGAGGGTGAGTGGTGGTTCTTAATGAATTGCTTTACGTCCTTTTTTCATTCTCTTGAGCACATGATGGTATGATAAAATCAATTATTTATGCTATTTTTATACTTCAATAGAGGAAACATAGGTAATTAATGGTAGAAAACAATGATGGACGACAAAGAAAGGTGGTAGATGGTAGTGGATAATATTGTAGAAGTAGTAGTGAACATTAAAAGATTCATAGGAGCTATGATACCAAGCTGAAGAAGATAAAAAAAGAATTTCTATATGTTTATCATGGAAATATAAGATCTTATTTATATATAAGAACCTATATTCAGATAAGGAAATGAAATCAAAGTAAGCAAATAAAGGTACATAATTGTAAAATCAAATATTAGGTGACATGTTTATAGATCAATTAGATTTGTACCAATTAATATGGAATATTCTTAAAAATATCTTTAAGAAGGACAACGTTGCAAACTGAAGTAATTGCTTGTAGAGTGATAATTAATGATGCGAGTATAACTATCCAAGCATTAAATGATCCATTACTTAAGTCTATAGGACCGATCACAAAAGGTAGGAGTTAGAGGATTAAAGGGGTGGGAGTAAGAGAATTAAAGAGGCTTTGGATAGGTTGATTTAAAACATACATAACGATCAAGCTTTAAAAGGTACTTTGAGAACTATTTTAGAAGGCTTGTTATATTTATAAGTAGATCAATAATTGGTTAACTTAATTTAAGATAACTTTGGAGAAGAATTGGAAATGATGACAACCTCTGAAGAAACTATATTATAACTCATGTAACTCTTAACATGGCCTAACATATGACCATACCTACCATGTGTCCATTTTTATAAAATTATAGAAAGATTTACAAGTTCAGACATTGGCATGCCAGAGTCCGTTTCCATCTTTATAAAAGTTATAAAATGATCCACTACTATAGATATAGTCATGTACTAGCTTATGTAACTTTCTTGAAAAATAAGTAGTGAAGACACATCCATCAACATAATCATGTCCAAGAATTTTTCTACTAGTTTTTGAATTTCTATAACAAAGATAACTTAGAATATGACCATGTCCTAGGCCATGTCTACCTCTAAAACCCTAATTTTGTTTTGTATTTAAAGAATGCTTATGTTCGGTTTGAGTTAATTTTTCACATCTTTGTTTATTAAAAGTTGTGAGTGCTTCTTTTCCTTATTCTTCTTTGAAAATTGAACTTGTCAAATGATCTTTCTTTATAACATTAAATTGCTTAATGAACTTGGTTCTTAATTTTTTTTATAAGAAATAGTTAAATTTTCTTTACATATGTTTGATTTAACTTTATTATTCTGGTTCAAAACTTGTTTGTGGGGATTCTCTCTAGAGTTTATTCCTAAGTGAGTTCACATCAGTTAGCATTAGAGCTAGGATTTAAATGAGTGTGATTATCATTTCATTCTTTATATCATTTTATTCCAATCTAATTATTTATATAAATTTTAGTTCTCTTTGTTACTTATTCTTTGTTATTTTGAATCTTCTTTTATCTTTAAAGATATAATAAAAATTTAAATTCCATGTCTCATTTAGGGTTTGCCTATCTCCACTTATTATACTAGGGATTCTCTTTGTTTAATTCTTTATTTTTTGTGCCTTTCATAACTAGTTATTTCAAAACTTATTATTTGTATCAAAAGGAAAGAAAGGAAAAAACAAAAAAAAGAGAGTCATATGAGAATGGTATCATTAAGAAAATTGTTATTACTTTCTATATTTTATTCAAATTTATTACCTCTTATTTATAATGTGTTATTTGTTTTTTCGATCATTAGTTCATTAGGATTTTTAGGCTCTACTACGATGAAGTTTTTATTTGAGGTTATTTAGTTCTTTGAAGAAATTATGAAGGAAGCAAAGAATGTAAAAATGAATGAGGACATGAGATTAGCATTGAGAAAAGTAAAATAAAGAGAAAACATGAGTGGTTTGTCATATTTGAGAGTAAATGTAAGAGGAAGAGAGTGAGGAAAAATTTTTCAATAATATTTTTTCTTATAGCGTTTAAATATGTCTTCTAAGGTGTTTCAACATTAAAGGAGTAGAGGAAAAATTTTATTCAAGCTATATGACAATAGTTTGATACGATCAATATGATGTTTGGTGTATGATGTAGTCAAGGACATATTAAAGAAGCAGCCATAATAAATTGTTAATTTGCAATGGAGGTGACAATCTCTAGTTCCTATAAGCGAGATACAATCTCAAGTTCTTAATAAAGGGAGGCATCATATATGTAATCCTACAACTTCAATGGAGGTTAATGAGACAAATGATGAACTAAGTGATGATGACATTGAATTACATGTGAGGCTGAAGGGGATATGCTTAAGACTTAAAAAGGAGTTAGGTGTGATTGGGAGCATATAAGGAAGCCTAAAACTCAAAAAGGGGTATATGGGAATCTTGACAGCATCAAAATGATCTACCTTCTTTTACAGGTAGGAATAATATTAAAGCTTATTTATAGTCATAGACAAAAGTATAATTTATCTTTTCCTGCCACAATTGCTCTAAAAAGAAGAAGAAAAAGCTATAGTTAGTTAATAATTGGAAAAAGAATCATAATCAACCTATAGATACTTGGACTAAATTGAATGGTCTTTTTACTTAGACTAAATTGTATGCTCTTTTTAGAAAGAGATTCGTGCAATTTGTTATTATAAATATTTGTTAAAAGGATATAAAATCTTACTTAAAGAGTAAAAGAGTGTGGAAAACTATTATAAAGTGATAGAAATAGTCATGATTTGAGCCAACTTAGGGAGGATATGAAAGTGACTATGACAAGGATCTTGAATGAGTTTAATAGGAATATAGTTAATGTAGAGGATTTACAATGCTATGTAAAGTTAGAGGAGATCTGGCATATGATGATGAAAGTGGGGAGCCAATTCAAATGTAAAGTAGTGTCAATATACCCACTTGTATTAGTAAATATTAGAGTATTTGGCAGTAGTATGTTGTAACGCTACACAAAATAAACTAGGCCTACTACTATGACGGCGGTAAGTCTAGTTCGATTCCACAAAGAGTGTATGTAAAGCTTTAGAACTGAAATTAAATGATGTTTAGGACAATAGGGGGGGGGGGGGGGGTTAGTTT
>JANVCQ010000006.1:25035716-25048462 GCA_025531925.1 Erythroxylum plowmanianum | reverse complement strand
AATTATTTTTTAAAATTTACCTGCAAAGTGTTTAGTTTCTGTAGAAGCTACCTTGAAGATAACTTCATTATTTCAAGCAAAAGAATTGAAATAATGAAATTCATACTAAAAAAGAATCGAAAATAAAGAACTGAAATTATTTTTTTAAAGAACAAACATTTCATCAAACACCTTACATGTATCAAAAATTTATTCTAATATCACAATTAAAATCACGTCTTGCCCCTTCTATCACTAATATTTATACCTTAAAGTTATTTTCCAGTCACAAAATACACAAATAAACGAAAGTAATAAATACTCAAATTAACTTTCATCTAATATACGAAAAAACACAACACAGTAGTTGCAAAAATACCTCAACCGAAGGACACGATGACAATGGTTGGAGAAGACAACGTCGACGAGTAGAAAAGGAGTTCACAATAGAGAAATGGGCTCCAAGAAAATCGAAGAGGAGACACAAGAAGAAGGAAGAAGAAGAAAGGAAGAAGAAGACACAAGTGGGAGGGAGATGTCGGAATTTAAAAAGAATTTACCGACGGAAATTTCCGTAGATAAATTAAAAAAAATTTTATTCCACCAATAATTCCCGCCTTTTTACTGACGGAACGAAAATTTCTGCCTCTAAATCCATTTACCGACGGAATTTTTCATAGATAAACTCAAAATTTTTTATTCCGCTAAAAATTTCCTCCATATTTAGCGACGGTATTTTGCCGTTGCTAACTTCCGTTGCTAATTTTGCCGCGATAAATTCCCTCCAAATTTAGCGACGAATAATAGTATCGTCGCTAAATCACTCAATTTTAGCGACGAAAATATGCTTTACGTCGCTAATTTTCAATGGTATATTTTTCATCGTTAATTTTTCATTGTTAACTTGTAGTGATTATCGACGGTCATATTTTTTCGTCGCTAACTTCCGTTGCTAATTTTGTTGTGACGAATTTTCTCCAAATTTAGTGACGAGTAATAGTACCGTCGTTAAAACACTTAATTTTAGCGACAAAAATATGTTTTCCGTTGCTAATTTCCAACGGTAATTTTTCCGTCGCTAGGTTTCCGTCGCTAATCCACATTTTTCTTGTAGTGGGTGTTTTAGCATTATTTTTAAGTGTTTATTAGATAATTATCATATCTATAGGCTTAGAATTGTGTTATTGTGAGTGTTTTTTTATACTCTAAATGTTTTTATGGTTTAGAGCACGAGTTCAATCTTAATTTTTTGTTTCATAAGGTGTTTGATGTATTTGTGAGTGTTGAAAATCGGGTAATTGAAGAACCAAGAAGTGGAAGCTACAAAAAGGGTTTCATGATCATGTATGAGGAGCACAAACGTGGTAGGCATACATGGAGCTATATGGTGCATGATCATGACAGAAAGGATGAAACATGGAGCACGATCGTGACTCCTAGGTGACAATCGTGACAGGATATTTCTAAGTCTATTTTAGGGTTTAGGGCTATATTTGAAAACAAACAAAGTGGAAAAACCATATGTACAACCTTAAGACCATAAAGCACTATATAAGAACGTGAAATACAACAAAAAAACAAAAACAACCACAAATCAAAGTGAATCAAAAGTGGGAGATCAAGAAGAACATCTGAAAATTCCAACATTCCAGATCAAGGCCTTAATAGAGTTATTATTCTTTTCCTTTATTTCTTTCATTATCCCAGATGTGTAATCTGAATTATAAGATATTAATGATGGATTTCTAAATTCAGATTAGGAAATCTTCTAGAATTATTTTGTGACTTTTAATTATTTTTCAATTTAATATATTTTTGGATGTCTGTGATAATTGTTCATGCATAAATTTGACAACAAATCTAGAGAGTGAGTTAAAGTAATCAGCGTTAGATTGTGCAATAAGAGTTGGTAATTTAATAGACATACAATTATCAAATCAATAATCAATTAAACAAAGATCTTGTTTGTGAAATTAATTATCCAATAGACAACTCCATATTTAATTGTGTAAGTTAGGATTAGTTTTGTGAATTGAGAGATTATAAATATATGAATTTGGAATTAAATTAAGGTTAATTGATTAGGTCTTGAGATAGAGCAATCAAAACCTTATAAAATCTAGGATCAAACACATAAATTGAATTAACAAGATTAAAGAAAACAAAATAAGGAAAATATAACTCCTAAATATTTCATGTTGAGAAAAATCCTAATTTTAATTGGCAGCTCACTGTTTATTTGTTTCGTTTATTATTCTATTTTAATTTATGTCATTTACTTTTATTGACTCTTACAAAGTTAGGTTCAAATTATTAACTCTTACATAATTCTCGTGGGAACGATAGCCTTTTGTACTATACTTGTGGTGTATTGAGAGTTTTATTATTATATAAAACTTAATCAACAAGTTTTTTGACAACATTGCTAGGGATTTAGCATTAGGACTATTTGAATTCTTTGATTTAGGGAATTTGCGTCATTCTTATGTCCTTGCAATTACATGAATGTAATAATTACTCAGAGTTCAAGCAAGATCAAAGAAGCTCTAGATCTTGACATCATAAGACAAGAAAGAGAAATCCTCAGAGGTAGACACCAAGAATAGATAGAAAGAACAATGGCAGAAGAATATAATCATAGAGACCACTAGAGAACCTTTATAGATTTCATAAGGCTACAGTTTAATGTTGCACAAGGCATCACTCGACCCGTCATCAATTCAATCTTGAGCTAGATTCAATTAAACATACTTCGTTGAATTATTGTTCTCATACCTCTTTTAGTAACTATTAATCATAGATTAATGATAAGCTCTATTAACTTTAGTTTTTTCTTAGGTCATGTTTAATTAAAATGAGCTCTTTAACTAAACCTAGCTATCAAACAACCTATAACAAGCTCTCTAGATTTAATTGGATAGTCACATTATGATTTAGGAAAATATATTAATTAAGGCAACAACCACATACAATCGAGTCATTTCACCTAGGTTACATTATCCCAAATGATTCGACATCAATCAGAAACATAAAAATTATGAATCTTATCCCTAATGATTTGAAGTCATTAGTTGCTATAACTTAATCTCAACATAACAATTACGTATCATATTGAAGATTCTAGCAATATCCAAACACAACAATTACGGATTGTGTTCAAGATTATAGCAATGGTTTCATACATAAACAATCTAACTATAATGAGAATACGATCATTCATACATGAAAACCCAAATCCATAAGCATATGATAACTTAAACAATTCCTTGAGAAAGAAAGAACAAAAAAAACAAAGAGATAATGCTTAAATGAGTTCTTCGATGTTAATATCACCTCTAAACCAGTGTTAGGAAGCTTATCCCTCAATAGGTCTCCAAAAGATGAGAGGTTTGCCCCTTCTTCCCTTACAAAACTGAAACGTCACTCCATAAAGCATTTCATGCCTTCCACCGTCACAAAATTTTATATTTACAATAAAAACTAGGGTTTAGGATAACTGATTAAATGTCACGGACGTGACTTGGTGAGCACAGGTGAGCATGTGAGTCATGGGCATGCCATGGAGTGTCACGCCTATGCAAGTATATCACGGCCATGACAAGTTATGTCAACGACGTGAAAGATGAAGGTCACGACCATGAAACTTAAAGTCATGGCCGTGACTTGTAGTACTTATGCCCATGACTTATAATCTTGATTTTATGCATTTATTTATCTCATATTTACTCTAATCCTTCTGCTTCTTATTCCATAAAGAAAAGTGAGTGTAAATCTTAAGAAGATAGGTCAAAGATTATGCATTTGACTCACTTTAGCTCTTCCACTTTCGAATTGTACCTAAAACCAAAAATGAACTAAAGTGAATATCTTAAGCATTTTAAAACATTAATCACTAAGTGTTATGGAATAAATGTATAATCAATTAAGCACATTTCAATTTTTCCCACAGTTAGCTTTTGACTGTCCTTGGGCAAAACATCACAATCAAAGTCACAAACCTAAAACACTAGCTCATTTTACATATTTCCCAAGAATAGATAGTCATAAAATAAAGAGGAATAACTTTTAAAAAATATAGCAAGAACTCAACATTCAATTCTTCTACTCATGATCAATCAATAATAATCACTTTTAGAAACTGAGCAATCTAGAGGTAGACTTGATAAAATGTGTTTAAGTAAGATAAATTCATGGGTACACTCAAACACCATTAATGATCATGACATTTCACAACTTTGCATATCTTTTCATTTCTCCACCATTAAGATTCAAATACACAATCATGAATCAAAGAAATTTTCTAAGGTTGTAATGTGGGAAAAGATAATGTGAGATATATTTGGATAATGTAGCATAAAAGCCATTAAAGATAGTGAAGCAAAAGTAACTTCAATGAAACATCAAGTGCACAAGTTAACATTCATTCAAAACTAGGTACCATCAGCTATGATGAATGCAACAACTATGTTTTATAGCTCAAATTCAAACTCTCACACCATACCATAGGAAGCATAATTAATTAGAAGGGATCACTCATAAAAATTGATGATAATAATCCACTGAAACTACAAAGAGTGACCCTTCCAAAACAACATTTACCTCACATGCAGCATACTCAAATTAACTATTCAATACAACTTTAGGAGGAGAAACTAATCATGAATAACTTTTCAAAACAATTGCACTTTTTCCTTGATACTTTTATTTAAACATTTTTTCTTTTTCTTTTTCTTTTTTTTCATTTAAGAATTGATAGAAGCTACATCAACCTTAGAATCCGTTGACAAGACATAAGATGACATTTCAATGGTTATAACCAACTCGCACATATATACACTCCTATACTTATACTCTTGTGCTGTAACACCCCACTCCCGAGTGACCCGAACCCGACATCGATGGTGATATCCGAGTCCGTGCCCCGCGAGGGTGGCGTGCTATGCATCCACAATAATCATTAACCATAAATGCTCCACTAGATTTATGACTTGGTTAGGACACTTGGTTTGGTGTAAAGCATGTAATGTGGTTAGCACAAAAAGAAAGACTAATAAAGCTCAAAGGGGCCTATCAAAGGGAAAATTCATATCAATAGGTAGGTTATTTGGCTAATGTAATTTGTAAAACAAAGAATGCCTATATCATTTCCATGTTAATTCTTGTGATAAAAATGTGGCCTTGAATAGAAAATCAAAGTAAAGTTAGGATGTACATGTCATAAAGGTCACACATAAACAAAAGACAATGAGATTAATATAGATGTGTTAGTCTATAAAGACTCAAAATCTCACTGGCTTATGTCTACCACTAGTCACTAATCTTTTAGAGGTAATGCATATTAACCAATCACAAGAGTAAAAGTACATGTTCAAGTTGCCATGATTTTTCTGAACAATTTACTCTCTAATTATAACCATATAATCTTAGAAGTAATAGAAAAAGAGAAAATGTTTGTTTGTTTGTTTGATTCTCTCTTTGCTTAAAAAATTAAAAGCATTTAAAAACAAACAAACTTAAAAACACACATGCATATAAGAAACAAATGTGAAAATGTAAAGGAAAAGAAATAAACTTCCTTTGAGTTGCCTCCCAAACAACGACTTTGTTTATTATTGTTGGCTCAGCTCCTTTTTTTCCCCAACATATGACAAACTTGTGATCTTCAAGTGTCACATGTGCTTCCTCCACTTGAGGTTCTTCAGGATAGGGCCTTAGTTGAAGATTATTCATATACATTGGCTTCCCTATCTTCAAATTTCTAATCTCTACTGAGTCCTCAAACTTTTGAAATATCTAGCATGTCTCTTCACTCATTTACTTTCTCTAATCTGTTAGGTAAAGGTGAAGAGTTAGTTTCAACAATAATTATAGATTCAGTACTCACCATCAAGATAAATGATATATGCATGTCTCCTTCGAGCTCCTTCTCCACTTCTTCACAAACAATTCCTTGGGTAGTCCTCTTAAGATTCCTAAGCTCCTTCTCACTCTATAAGGTCTCTACACTAAGGTCCTTTGGGTACACCTCGAGTTGAGATGGTTGTATCTCTTCACTTTGTGATACTAGGCAGTTAATAGCTTCTACCATTTGATATTTGGCTTGCCAGGTTATGGCTTCTAAAACTTGTATCTTGCTGGAATTGTAAATCTTTACTTGTATCTTGCTAGATTCTAAAAATTTTAAAGGAAGAAAGACAATAAAGGGCAATAAAAACAAAGGCCCCAAAGGTAAATCTTTACTCATATGACCTTGCTTATTTGGAATGTTTGTGGCTTAAATTGCCCCAAGAAGCTTCAAACTCTAAAGGATTTTGACAATAGATAACAAACAATGTTTTTGGGTCTTTTGGAAACGAAGATTAGGTATGAAAATATGAATAAGTTAAGGTGTTTACGAAAAAATTGAAATTTTATGTCTAATCATCAACATCACTTCCTTGAAAGGATTATTTTGGACTACGATGAAAATATTGTTAAAGTGGAGGAACTGGATATGTATGAATAAGCAATTCATGTGACCATTTAATTTCTAAGGGCAGGCAATAGAGTTATGACTTCCATTATATACGGCTCTAACCTAAACTTTTAAAGAAACATGTTATGGGAAAGATTAAGTAGAGTTAAGCCAACCTACAGTGTTCCCTAGTTAGTATATGAAGACTTCAATGCAGCATTATATAGGTCTGAAGATGATGGTGAATTTACCTTTAGGAACTTCACAAAGGATTTTAAAGAATGCGTAGCATGTTTGGAAGTGGAGGATCTTCACCATGAAGGGTACAAGTTTACATTATGCAATAAATAGGCCTCTATATGCTTCCTAAGGAAAAAGTTGGATAAAGCCATGGTGAACTAAGAATGGCACACCAGCTTCCTTGAAAGCAAAGCCAAATTCTTGGAGCCTCTCTTCTTATCATGGCTGAGGACTTATTCCAAAATATAAGTAGACAATTTTCCTTTCAATTTAATAATTTCTTACTTATGACGATAAGTTCTAAGACACTATACTGAAGTGAATAGGAATTATAGACTATTTGAGAAAAGTTAGGGACCATGACTCTATATTGAACCAAAGGTCTAGAATTAGTTAGCTTAAGTATTGGGATAGGTGTACTAAATTCTTTTTCAACTCTTTATTGTCTAGGAAGAATTCAAACATGATTTATTATAATGCTATTAGTGATGGGACTTAGATCTTAAATTAGTATAAATTATCACATAAGGTTGTGAATTTTATTAAGGGCACTTTATGTATAAGATCCCCTATCACCTCTTTTGTAGAGCTGCTTTAAACTTTCATCAACTCTTGGATTGTCCAGGAGCAAGCTAATGCTCTCAGCAAGAAAGTGAAGGACTAGGAAATAGAGGCAACATTTTTCAATATAAATGGGAATAATGCTCCTGGCTTAGATAGTCTGAATGGTTTCTTCTTCCAAAGGGGTACAATAAAAAGAACTCTCCAAGAATTGTGCTACCAAGGTGGATTTCAATAAAGCTTTTGATTATATAAGTTGGGACTTCATCTTTAAGTTACTTTAGGCCTTTGGGTTTCCTAGAATTTTAAGAAGTGGATTAAGGCTTGTATCACTTCTAACTTTTTCAGTGCATTGATAAATGAAGCCCCTTTCAAGTTGTTTATAGAAGCTTAAGGAATAAGGCAAGGATATCTACTCTCTCCTTAACTATTCATTCTTTGTATGGAATCACTAACTCTCTTATTAAAACACAATACCATAAGGGATGCCAACTATAGATACCACACCAAATGTAAACTTATCAAGCTAACAAGTTTATGTTTTTTAGACGATCTTCTTGTTTTCTCTAAGGTTTACTCAAAGTCTATCAATGTTTTGATGGAATCCTTAATACAATTTATAGAACTTTTAGGGTTGGACATAAACAATTAGAAGAGTCACATTATTATAGCCATGAGTGCAAGGCATATAGAGGATAGACACAACCATATAATAGGAATGCCATCCAAATCTCCTCCTTTGATGTACTTAAGACTGCCATTAGTGATAAGAAGGTTAAATTTAATGAATCTTTTCCTCTAATCAAAAAGATTTAGGAAAGATTAAGGCGTTGGGTCAATAAGGATCTCTCTTTTAGGGGTAAGGTTCAACTTTTAAAGTCAGTGGTTAACTCCATACATATCTGTTGGAGTGTAAACATGTTCTTGTCTAACAAACTTATCGGGACAATTAAGGGAATAATGAGGAAATTTCTATGGGGAAAGATGAACGTTAGTATGTTTACAACAAAAGTTAAATGGAATAATCTATATGAACCACTTGATGAAGGAGGGCTAGGTTTCACCTTATTGGGCTAACCAATAAAATGTTGATGTCTAAAACGCTTTGGAGAGCTCTAGTTGATAAACAATCACTATGGATGAGGTGGATGCATAGTTATATATTAAAGAGTATTACTATTAAAGGACTTCTGCAAAAATCTACATATTCATGGCTTTTGATCCAACTGCTTAAGTTTAAAATATCAATTAAGGGTTTGTGAGTGGCAAGGTGGGTGATGGTACCACACTTTCACTGATGAATTGGATAAGAATAGGACCTTTAATAAAACAACACCTAAATTATCAAAGTGATGGAAGGGATCCCAAAATAGGCCAAGGTGTGTGGATGGATTAAAGAAGGGAGGTGAGATAACTTCTCAAGGCAAATTAACCATTTGATCCCTAATCCTTTACCAAACATACACAACCTAGATTGTTATGCATCGAATAACCTTGCTAGATGTTGGACCCCAAACCTTTCTTGGAAGTTAGAACTATTAAGTAAGAAATTGTTGGCGATTAGTTATGTGTAAAGAAAAGAAGGATTCTTGAATTTGAAGTGAAGTAGAAATGATAGTTATGTACAAGATGGGTTATATATGAAATGTTGGAAGTTATAAATTGAAACATGTTCATTGAGTATGCTTTGATGTTTTAGCCATAACTTTTTCTCTAGTTATCCAAATGAGATGATTCTTAATTTGACTTAAACTAGAGGGATAGGGCTATAAATTATCAGGTGAAATTAAGTTCTAATTCAGTCCCTCAGAATTTCAATTTTTGGATGGAAATTGAACACAGAATATTGTTTCAGTATAAGAATAGTTCAGAAATGTTTGGCATATAACTTTCAGATTTTTGAACCAAATTGAATAATTTTGGTGTTATTAGAAACTTAACATAATGAGAAACATTTTTCTAGAAGGAAGTATTATCAAATTCCTTCAATTACCTGATCAGAAAATATCTGGATTTTTTAGAAGGAGTTAGGCATGATTTAAATAATTTTGCGGTCTTGCTAGATTAATTATTTAAATTGGAGTTAATTCTTATGTTAATGTTAGTGGGATTTTAAAATATGGTGTAGTTGAATTAAGTGGTAGAAGTATATATGTATAAGGGCATTTTGGGAAGATCATTTAAGCATTAAAGTCTTAAGGCTTTGAAGGAAGGGCAAATTGGACATTTCTTAATCATTAATGGCATAATTGCAATAAGAAGTTTTGGCTTGCTTTTAAGGAAGAAGAAAAAACGTGATTTGAGGATAGAAAAGGAGAGAAGAAACGAAGAGAAAAGAGAAGAAGAGAGAGTTTTGGTTTTGAGAGGAAAGAAAGAATAAAAGCTAGGTTTTGATTTTTCTTAGTCTTAATGAGTGATTTTGAAGCTATTCAAGAAGGGAAAAAAGGAAGAGGAGGATTAGAGCTTCTATTAGAGTCAACAATCTCACTATTTGGTGAAGATTCAAGGTAAGGTTATTCTAAATCTTTTGGATTTTTTGAAAGGATTTTGATTCATAAAGCTTAAGAAATATATGGGTTTAAGGATTCTAGGATCAATTTTAGTGAATGTGTTATGTGGGTTCTCCATTGGAATTCCTATTGAATGGAATTTTTGGCTTTTGTTAAAGGAAATCAAGGAAGGCACGAGGAGCAAGGGGAGAGGCCATTTTGAGCAAGTCTTTATGCAAGGAATTCAAGGTGGGTTTCATGTTTATGATTGAGTAATGAGATATGAATGTTTCCTTTTAAAGCAAGAGAATAAAATAATTTCAATTTCCTCATAAATGTTGCTTTTATTGCTTTCGAATGATTTGCGAAATTGCTACATGTTTTGATGTATAAATTTTGATGATGAATTGTGCTATGGAAATGATTTTGAAAAGACTTTATGTTTATGAAATTAAGTTTCAGAAAAGCATATGAAATCTTTGGTGCTCATGAAATATAAGTTTTTCAAAATGTTTCATTTGGGCAATCAGTTTTCAAGTCATGAATTACATGTTATACGGGTTTGGTGTAATCCATTCAAGAATGTCACGTGTACGTTGACCAAGTTAAAGGCTTCTCCCGCTTTTCCGCTAGTGACACGGAGCTCCTTCATGGACTCCCTTATGTTTACAACAACATAGGACCATTATGTGGAATTGTATAGTTTGTCATGTTTATAGATCTACCCAAACCATTTTTGATGTGCTTATGTGTTTATGCTTTGTGGCAAGTTTGATGAATTCATGATGTATGATGTTTATGAATTGCTTGATAAGTTGTGAATTTGGGAAATATGTGTTACATGGATTTCAATGTGAATTTTTCAATGGAAATAAATATTTCAAATGATTTTCGCTTGTTTCTTGTTATAACACGAGCTTTGAAGTTCACCCTCACTCTCTTTCCCTTATTCAGGTGACGAGCAAGAGACCAAGTGAAAGAAAGTGAAGACATCACTCCGAATTTGCATGTTTGTTTTGTTTTGGAGTAGTTTATGAAAAACAAGGCTATAATTGCATTTTGAGCGATTATTATTCAAGTATCTTGTGTAATTTGGGTATTTTGGAACATTAATGTATTGTGACTTGAAATGCCTTTAAAACTTTATAAACTATTGTTTTATGATGTTAATGAAATGTGAATTTGTGTATGGATGATTGTTAAATTGAAATGTGAGTTTGGGTATGGATGAGGTGGAGTTGAAATATGAATTAATTAAGGAGGAGGTTAAGTTGAAATTAGGTACACTTGAAGAATTTATCAATTGAGATGATGAATTTTGAATACAAATTGTTGTTACATATAAGTGAGATTTATTATGGAAAGGAAAGATAGGAATTATTAGCTTGCTTTTCTAGCTTTCCAACAATATAAAGTATGCAATTTTTGGATATCGGTGTTGAGAGATATGATCGTTATAAGTCAGTAATGTTGCATAGGATGTTATACCAAGTGACTAGAGTATATGAAGTGATATCGCACTATAATTGTTTGACTTGGGAGGATTATGAGTAAAAGGGATGTTAGCATGGGTTTAGGATCCATTGGAGGTGTCTTGGAGAGGGAAAATTTTCATTACAATCGAAGGTTACACGGTCAAGCCGTATAGATTCACACTGGCCGTGTATTCCTGATGCATAAAAATTTCCAGACTTGAAGGTTACACGGTTTGCCCGTGTATTTTCACACGGTCTGTGTTTTGACCCTCTAAATGACAAAATATCATTTCAAGTTCTTCATGAAAGTTGTAGATCTAGATTTCAAGCCGTCTAAGAATGAACTCAATCCGATATCCCTAGTGAAAATTATGTGAATTGTCCTAAGCTAGGTACAACGTGATTGAGGACATGAGCATAGTTGATTCTTTTGGTCATAACTTTATAACCCAACCTCCAAATTAAATGATTCTTAAAGCAATAAATTCCTGACACAATTTCCTATCACCCAATAAAATTTTTTAGCTTTTGGTGCTGGTTTGAAAGAGACTGATGGAAGGAAAGTGAGGGATCGGTTGGAAGGGCATAATTAGGTTATGAACATACTTTGGTTTCTTAAGCATATCTTGAGCCATAGAGCTCCAAATGAGATGATTCTTGTTTCAAACTAAACTAGAGAATTTTCTTGAAGAAGTCAAAATGTGATGTTGGTGATTGGCTAGTGTGGGCAAGCCACCCTTGTGAGATGATGGCAAAGTGAGGGTTCATTTGAAATAACCCTACAGGTTAATAGGCTCACGTTCTCACGACTTCGAATGTTGGGCTTCAAAAACAGGGTCCAGCATGTATGGCATCAAAGCAAGAGTTGGATTCCAAAAATGGGACCCAACACTCGAGGTAGCTTTATGAATAGAGAATTGAGGGATTGTTTAAGAATAAGGGGTGAACAAGTTATATGATAGAAATTGGAGAACAAGTTACATAGTAAACGGGTTATATGTTTCGGATTAATTGAGAAACTATAGCAAAAAATCATCGACAAGACATACCAAATGTAGCATCCCATCACCGATGGGAAGGGTAAAATAATAATTTGAAATGGGTTAGGAGTGTTTAAAATTGTTTTGCTATGTTTATGCATTCATGTATACACGTGAATAGTGAATTTTGCACATGAAATGATTGTACATCCATTCATGACATTTTCTCGGTATATGTGATTTTACTATGATTATTGTGAAAAATATGATGTGGTGTTTGAAAATTTAATTGGAGTGGGTCTTTGTGTGTTTTGAACTTTTAGGGAATTTTAGAAATTTTTTCTGGGAATTTTCTGGGCACTTTTTCGGACTAGGAAAAATGCCAAGTGCTAGTCTGACTGGTTATCGGGAGTAAAAGTATTGTCCAATGGCACTGAAATTTAGATAAATGATTTTAGAAATTTTTAATTTTGAGCCATTGGGATTTTGGGAGAAATTGGACTAGAAATTGAAAGAAAATTAAATGAAAATTTGAGGGATTGACATGTGGCAAGTGACATGTGTCACT